>CM064880.1:10001529-10333201 GCA_003313485.2 Penstemon barbatus
ATTGACTTTTTTCGAAGGTACAAAATGCCAAATTGATATATTTCGATGTTGCAAAGTAGGATTAAACCATTATCCTGCAAATATGATCAATATTTGTACTTGAAGAAAAAAAAAAAAAAAGCATATTGCAATTTGCAGCACGTGAGAAGGGATGCATTTGTGAAAAACAAATAATACATATATTTGTTTTTTTTTCTTTTTTTCAATTAGGTAACACCTATGTTGCGTTTTTTGTATTTTACTATATGCATCCAACTCATGTAATTTATCATGTGATTTCTTTTGTGTTTTTAATTTGTGAAAACTCATTTATCATCAGGCAGCCTTTCTTTTTTCGCATTTTAAATTACTTTAGGATTCAAGGTCACAATTTTTATCCGGATCTATGGAAACACAAACATCAATTTGATAAAAATTCATTTTGAGTGTATATTGCGGTAAGCAAAATATTAAAAAAAAATTGAGTATTTCTATTATTTTGACTTTGTACAGTAGTTTCAAAGTTCATATATGGTGTTTATACATTGATTTTTGTGGGTAATCAAATTTGCACAGCAGATCCCAATTCCCAACTCTGTTCATTGGATAGGTTTTATTTTGTGAAAATAATACGAGGGAAAATGCAATTTACAAATTTGAAGTGTAAAGAGAGATAGAAGAGAATAAAGTAAAGGTAGTGACTTTTGGCCCCTGTCAATTAACTTCTTCCCCAGTTAATTGATGTTTTTATTTATTTATTTATTTATTTATTAATTAATTTTTTTTTTTATTTTTTTTAATACATTAAGGTGGAGATGTTTTATGTAATTTGATTAGCTGACCCATACGTGAATCGAAATATCATATAAAAAGTTTTTTTTTTTTTTTTTCAATTTGTTAGATTGTTACCACAAAGACCAAATCTTAATTCAACTACACCATTTTTGTGATTATGTCAAGAATATTTTGATCCACAACAATGTATCCAATCATACACACACAATGTCAATGGTATATCTCGTATTATTCAAAATTTGCCAACTTGATTGTACTAAATCTGTTTAATAATGGCAAAAATTCAATTTTGGTACCATAGAATTGGGCAAATTTTATTTTTCATACCAAAAGTCCAAAAATAACACCAGTTCCTACTCAGCCGTTTCAAAAAAGGCACTTCCGTTAATTTTCTTAATGTTCCTGCCACGTGTCCGTTAAGTCTTCGTGGGCGGGCTGGGCAAGTGGGTCGGATTCTGCCCGATGGAACATAAAATTCAATTTTGGTACCATAGAACTGGTCAAATTTCATTTTTCATACCAAATTCCGTTATGTTTTTATTTTTTTGAAATGGTTGTGGTGATATGTTTGAATTGGTTTTTTCTACAGTAGACTAGTAGTCATGTTACTTTTTTTTTTTTTTTCATTTCATTTTAACAATAAGCTAAAAAAAAAAAGCTTAATTTGCACAATTTAAATTTGCAACTTAGATTCCCGGAACTCCCGAATCCGTCCCGAAATCCCGAAATTAAATCGGGTACCCGAAACCCACGGGACCTTGGTTGATCTACCGGGTTTCGGGACTTAAATTTAAAATTCCGAAACCGAAAATCCCGTCCCGAAATACCCGAATTCCCGAAATCCAGTCCCGATCCCACCCCTACGGCCGCCGGCTCCGGTGGCTTTTGGTCGGAATTGGTTGAGGGTTTATGTTCCCCTTGTCGTGGAGAACTCGTACATATAAAGATCTTTTCAATCCTTTGAGTAATCTATTCGAATTTTGAGTTCTAATTTTCGAATTGTAGGTCAAAATTTTCGTAATTTCAAATCGTGATTTCTTGTTCGATTCTTAACCAAACTTAGTAATTCTTGTTGCATTAGATTCCCCTGACCTTGGGCATCATTTTCCATAGGTTTATTGTAGCTGCCATAGACGGTTGAGCTCCGCCCAAGTGGCTGCCATAGACAGTTGAGCTCCGCCCATGACAAGAGGAACAAAAATATTCAACCAATTTCGACAAACGGCCACCGAAAGCCGGCGATTGTCCATAGGAGGAAGAAGACAGTAATTGCAAAAACAACTTGCTCAATTTTAGACAATTGCATTTTCCCCTATTTTGAAACGGCTGAGTGAGAATTGGTATGATTTTTGGACTTTTGGTATGAAAATTGAAAATTCCCCAATTCTACGGTAACAAAATTGAACGGGCAGATTAGTACCAAAATTGAACGGGCAGATTAGTGCCCCACGTGCCCCTCACATGCACTTAACGGAGGAGACTAAACGGCCGTGGCAAAACTTAACAGCTGTATGATTTTTGGACTTTTGGTATGAAAAATGAAATTTGACCAGTTCTATGGTACCAAAATTGAATTTTAGCCGTTTAATAATACAATATATGTAAATAGATGCGCAAATATTATAAAAATGAAATATATGAAAAAATAATACCCCAAAAAAGTAGTGAAAAGTAAGCTTCAATTTGACGGACAACTAGTTGGCATTTGTTTGATTTTAAATTTATTTATTTGTTGTAATAACCTAGCTGTCAATAAAAGTCAATCGATGATGAGTTGTTTTGAGAAGTGGTTAATGCTGTCGTTATAACTTATATATAGTTGTTTGTTTTCCCTTCTTCATGATCACTCTTTTCAAAAGAAAAAAACTGCTATATCATCATAACATCAATGGCAATTATATTATATTATATAGTTGGACTGATTGTCTTAGGAGTGAGTCACTTGGCGTACAAGTGGCGGAACCCGAAGTGCAATGGAGTGTTGCCGCCCGGTTCGATGGGGCTGCCGTTTATCGGAGAGTCACTCCAATACTTCTCTTCTCGACCACTGGAAGGGATATCTCCGTTCCTTACCAAAAGAATAGCCAAGTTTATACATACATATAATAATTAAATTAAATTAAATTTTGCATGCAGACACATCAATTAATAAGTTTTTTTTGAATTTGTACATTTTATTCAATTAATTTTAGGTACGGGCCATTGTTTCGAACAAGTTTTCTTGGGCAACAAGTTATAGTGTCCATCGATCCAGAAGTAAATCAGTACATTTTTCGAAGAGAAGGAAAAGAATTCCAGTGTTGGTACACATCTAGCGCTGCCAAGATCCTTGGATCAAAAGGTTTAAATGGTCAGCAAGGGGATGTCCATAAATACCTTCGCAATCTTGTTGTGAATCTTATAGGACCAGAAAACCTTAAAGCTGGATTAGGTCATGAAACGGATATAAATACACGTCACCACCTGGATTCGTGGGCTTGTAGAGATCATGAAGTTGATCTTAAAGAAGAACTTGAAATAGTAAGTTGTATACATATAATATATAGTTCGTTGATTTGATCCCATTTTTATGTTTACAATTTTTGGTCCTTAATTAATTTAGATGGTAGTCAAATTAGCTGCAAAGAAATTGCTTGATTTTGATGAACAACAAGTTTTGGAAATGAGGGACAATTACAAATGTGTTAGAAAAGCATTTCTATCGATTCCTATTAGTATTCCTGGAACCGCCTTACATGCAGCTTTACAGGTAATCTTATAAATAAATAAATATATTTTCCTACTTAATTTCCATAATAGGAAAAAAAAATTATAATTTTGTTTTCATATATAGGGCCGAAAGAAAGCAAAGAAAATGATCAAAGGTGTCTTTAATGCAAGAAGATTGAGCAAGGACAAGAAGCTTGATTTTATAGGCCTTCTGCCAAAGGAAATTGAAGATAAAGGAACAATTTTAACTGAAGAATTTGCTCTGGATATGGTTTATACATTGCTATTTGCTGCGGTTGAAACTGTTACCCCTGCCATGGCATTATGCTTGAAGTATCTTCACGAGCATCCTAAGGTGTTGGAAGAGCTCAAGGTATTAATAAATTAAATAAATAAAATTTTAACTTATTAATTACTTCCTAGCTACAATTAATTAATTTTTGAGATTAATTAGTAAATTTATCTATTTATTTAAACAAATAGGAAGAGCACCAGAAAATATTAAATGATAGAGTTGATAAAGAAAGCCCAATTACGTGGAAAGAATACAAATCTATGAATTTCACACATATGGTGAGTGTCCAGTCCAGTTATTATTTTCATTAATTAGACCTCCTAAAAGTGATTATTATTTTAGAATGCATGAGTTTTTCTTTTTCTTTTTCTTTTTCTTTGCAGGTTATAAACGAAACAGTTAGGCTAGCAGATATTGCTCCGGGAATGTTCAGGAAAGTGATGCAAGACGTTAACATAAAGGGCAACTTCATAATATATATTCTCATTTTTAATTACTAATATATTATTACCATAAGTGTAATAATTAAATATATTGTATGTAACAGAAATGACAAACTATATTATTATAATAAAGTTACTTTTGAAATTTGTAGGATATACTATTCCTGCTGGTTGGACAATTGTGGTTTCTCCATCCGTTACTCATCTTAATCCAAATGAGTATGAAGATCCATATTTATTCAATCCTTCACGATGGCAGGTTTATAAAATGTGGATATATAAATATATTGTTTTCTCTATAGTCAATTAGAAAGAAATATTTATTTTCTTGGTTTTATTTCATGAATCGTCTAAAAAATGTTAATAAAAAGGGGCAAGAATTGCATCTCGGAACTAGAAAGTTCATGTCTTTTGGTGGGGGAAGAAGACTTTGTGCTGGATCTGACTTTGCGAAACTACAAATGGCAATTTTCATCCACTATTTGGTCACAAAATACAGGTAATTATTATTAATTCTTCGTGTATAGGAGAAAAAAAAAAGTTGTTTTTCATATGGATACAAAACATCTATATATGCCATGCCATGCCATCAAATGAAATATTGATCAATAAGTTTTGCATTTTCAGGTGGAAAATAACTAAAGAGGGTTGTGTCACTCGAGCGCCAGGAATAACATTCAAGAAACCTATATGCGTTCAAATCACCAAAGCTTGACTACTTATTTCCTGTATTTTGGTACTTTTGATTTTATTTAATATGTAATAGGCTCATAACAAGACTTGTTATAATGTTGGTGCTTTTGAAATTAATTACTAGGAAAGGGCATTGGTACTTTTGATTTTACTAGAAAAGTGCACGTACGTTGTACGTGTCTAGTTTTAATTTCATGTGTATTTTTCGTAATTAGAGTAAAATTAGCTATTTTTATGTCATAGAATATCATATATTTATGACTGATTAATTTATTATTTAAGAAATTTATTTTTATTAATTATTATTGGTTTATTAAAAAAATGGCTTTGAATAGTTATAATGATATATAATATAATTACTGATTTAGTCATTACATCTTATAAAATTGGTTCTAAAATAAGATCATAAGAATATTATTTAGTTCATTCCATTATAGTAGTTTTCATGTCAAGTTTATCCGTTATTCGCCGATGACACAAGTTTCATTCGTTTCTTTATAAATTTCACCCGAAATTTCATCGATTTCACGAACATTTTTTCTTATTGATTTTACCAGTTTGTTTAACCAACTTCAGTGTTTACCAATTCCACCCGAAGTTTCATCGATTCATAAATTTTCACTGTTAAATTTTCTTTTTATCGATTTTTTTGCATTTTAATATATTATAACATTTTTCATTGTTTTTCCGTTTTTCGTCGATCTTTTTTCCAATTTAAACCATTTTCTTCGATTGAACCTTATTTTTGTTAGTTAAAGTTTAACTCGTTTTCACCTATTTTACTGATTCCACATGTTATTCACCTAAAATTTTCATTGATTAAACATGTTTTCACAGACTTCAAATTTTTTTGACCGATGTTATCCGCTTCTTCACAAATTTCACCCATACTTTCATCGATTCATATATTCTCACTGTCTAAATTTTTTTTACCGGTTTATTTTCTTTAGCAATTTATCCCTTTTTTATCGGTTATAACATTTTTAATTGTTTTCTGATTTTTGGTCGATTTTTGTTTTTTTTCTTCAGTTTAAACCATTTTTCTACCGATTTCACCAACTAAACTCTTTTTTTAATTGATTTCACTCGTTTTTACTATTCTAACCCGTTTTTACCTATTTTTCATGTTTTTAAACTAATTTCACATGTTATTCATCTGAATTTTTTATTGATTAAATATGCTCTTACCAACTTTACATTTTTGATCGATTTTATCCTTTTTTTCACCAGCTTTACCCAATTTTACTGGATTTCACTGGTTTCATCATTTTTCTTAGAAATTTCATTCGAATTAATTTTCATCGATTTTACATATTTTGACCAACTTTACCTGTATTTTAACCGATCTTACCCGTTTTCATTCATTTTTCATAAATTTTACCAGATTTTTTTATCGATTTCAAATGTATTTAAGATTTCATACATTTTTTTTCACCGGTTTAAAGTGCACATACGTTGTACGTGTCTATTTAATCCCAGTAGTATTTTGTTGTAAATCAGAGTAAAATTAACTGCATTATGATGTCATAAAATATCACATATTAATGACTGCTATTCAATTTATTAACTTCATCATGGGTATTTTCATCGATTTCTTTAGTTTTTTCGGTTTAAACCATTTTTATTTTGACTTTGTTTTTGTTGGTTAAACTTTTTTCATTGTATTGATTTCACTCATTTTTACCATTTTAATCAATTTTCACATGTTTTCACCGACTTTAGCCTTTTTTCAATGATTTTACCCGATTTTCACATATTTCATCATTTTTTATGTAATCGTTTCACCGATGTCATCCATTTTTTTTTGCAAATTTCACTTGAATTTTCAATGATTTCACATGTATTTACCGAATTTTCAACTCAAATAATTATACATCTTCAATTAATTTTATGTATATCTCAAATCATTTCACTTACCTTATCATTTGAAATATATATCTTTAATTACCAATCTAAGCCATTTAACTTATTATATTAATTATTTTAATTTGATTTTCATTGATTTTTACTGGTTTTATATTTTTTTGTTGATTTACTCGTTCTTGATCAATTATAACCTATTGTCCATTGTTTTTCCTATTTTTCATCGATTTCTTTTGTTTTCTCCTATTCAAACAAAAAAAAGTTCTACGGCTTTAGTTCACACTGTTTTGCTAGTTAATATTTGTTTTTCTTTTTCCGATTTTACTTATTTTGATCAGTTTAACTTTATATTTCACTGATTTCACATGGTTTTTTTTCTCTTTTCAATTTCACTTGAATTTTCATTGATTTCACAATATTCACAAACTTTATATTTTTTCAATGCTTTAACCAATTCTTCATATATTTCAACCGTTTTTCCACTGATTTCACCGATTTATTTCCCATGTTTTCACAAATGCCGCCGGAATTTCATCGATTTCACATGTATTTATCCATTTTATTGGCACTTATTATAACCGATTTCACCCATTTTTTCATCTACTACACCAATGTTCATAAATTTCATCTCAATCGATTTCACATGTTTTCATCAATTATATAATATTTATTTGCTTGATTTATTTCATTGATTTTCATCCATTTTTTCACTTATTTCACACGTTTTTCTCGAAAAGGTCCATGAAAATTTGAGGTAATGTTTCTCATGTCAAATAAAGATTACTTTGTTCACTAAATCATAAGCATTTTTGTTCATTCATAGGTAAGAGCGATTCTACTTTAACATATTTTATGATATTTAAGAGAGTTTGATTTTTTTAAGTTGTGACATATTGTACTAAATCTTTAAATGAAACAAATGATATTTTTTCATAACACCGTATCGGTAATACTTTATAATAATTTTACAAATAAACTTTAGCATCTACTCAAAATAACAGTATTTTTTATTCTTTATGTGTTATAGGAGAACAATAATGAAATTGTAAAAGTGATGTAAATTTCTTAATTATTGAAATTAATGTAAAAATAATGTAAAAATAATTAAGAGTTAATTTCTTAATTATTGAAATTAATGTAAAAAATAACTATAATAAAACTTCATATCTAATTTGAATATAGTTTTATTTTTCTTCCATATTCATGGTGCTTGATAAGGAGGAAAGAAAGTTACAAATTTTCTTAAATATTTTCCTACCAAATTTTTTAAAAATATTTTCCTACCAAATTTTTGATGAGAAAATTTAAGGAAAATTCATGTCTAATTATATTTTATTAATATATTTAACAACTTGAATAAGGGCATTTTTGTCTTCACAAAAAAAGAAAAAAACTTAAAATATTCACACTTTTAGTATTAGTATAGATATAGATTTAATATGTAATAGGCTCATAACAAGACTTGTTATAATGTTGGTGCTTTTGAAATTAATTACTAGGAAAGGGCATGAATGTTGTAAATGTATATTTGATTTTATGGGATATTTTTTGTAAATTAGAATAAATTACTTTTACTATGTCATAAAATAAAGCAAATTAACCCCCTTGTCACCTATTTAATTCATTTTTCACCCGTTTAACATGTTTTAGCCGATTTTATTCATATTTATCAGTTTAATTTTTTGTATTGTTTTACTCTTTTTATTATAGGTTATAATTTATTTTACGATTTTGTACTTTTGTTTTTTCTATTTTAAATTATTTTCTACCGGGTTCACCTTATTTTGTCGGTTAAACTCTTTTTTTACAACTGATACCACACGTTTTTTTTTATCAAATTAGCCCGTTTCCACCTAGTTTGCACATTTTTTCACTTATTTCACATGTTCTTTTCACTAATTTAACCTGAACTTTTATTTATTTAACACGTTTGCACCGACTTCATTCATTTTTTCACCGATTTCTCTGATGCTGTCTTTTCACCAGTTTCATCATTTTTCACGAATTTCACATGTATTTATTGATTTAAGTGGCACTTTTTTTTTTTTTTATCGATTTCACCCAAATTTTAACCAACAATTCGCCAATGTTCACAAATTTCACTCGAATATTCATCTATTTCACATGTTTTCAATGATTTCATAGATTTTTCTTTATCGATTTCGCCATTTTCTATCAATTTCACTCATTTTTCATGAAAATAATTCCATGAAATTCGAGGTTATGCATGTATTAATATTGTTGAATATTCTTTATATTTTTCTATTCTAGCCAAAGTAAATTACGTAATTAGCTATATAAGTCATACGTTTTTTACTCTTTCATAGTACAATGCGATTCAATTTTAATATTTTTTTTTGTAACATAATGATATTTAAGAGAATTTAATTTTAAACTTTTATATTTTGAATGTTTATGACTTATGTTGGACTACATCTTTAAATTAACATTTTTCTGAAGAGAAATTTACATTTTTCTTACTTGAATAAATATTGATGCTAAAATATAGTAGTAATTTGTATATAAATTGTAGGGTTATTTAAAATAATAGTGTTTTTTTTTTTTTGGTTTGTTTTGATCTATTATAAGAGAAGAAGATCAAAATTAATGTAAGAGAGAATTCATAAATTTTAGGAGTTTATGTAGGAGATAAACATAGACTTCATGTAACTATACCTCTTCAATTACTTTTATATATTTATCATTGGTGAATGTAATATCACTTTACAATTTAAATAAGGGTATTTTAGTCTGTACAAAAAAGTTAAGAAATATTCATACTTTTATAATAGTAGATAGATAGATAGATAGGTAGATAGATAGATAGATATATAGATAAATAGATATAGAGATAGAGATAAATATAATAGGGATTTATCTATGCTATTTATATAACTGTCGGGTCTGTTTTATTGCCCTTATAACGGCATCTCCATTGTGTAAATGGGAGGGAAAATAATGGGGAGGGGGAGAAGAAATGGAGTTTTATGGGGAGGGGGAAAAGCCATGGGGAGGGCAAAATTAAAAATACATAATTATGTTTAGGAAATATTAATAATGTTTAATTGATGGTATGTATTGACATATACAGCCTCATATCTTTTTTTTTTTTTTTTTTTGTTACAAAAAGTTTGGGTGGGTTCGGCTCCGGTCGCCACCACGGGCCAGGGCATGCCTCAGGGACCAAAGGTCGCTTACAGAGGTTCTTACAGATCGCCCACCAACACAGCCCTCACGTCGGCAGTGGGAATCGAACTTACTACCTTCTGAGGGGAAGGAGTCCGTTCCTTACCAACTGAGCCAACATGTGTTGGCATATACTTACTCATATCATCATCAACATCGATCCTTAATTTGTAAGCTAGGTTGAAATTAAAACGAAATAATGGAACAAAATCAACTCTCTAACCCGTGCATAAAATTAATCTTTGAGCACAGATTTCATTCAAATGCTAAGGAAAAACCCAATCAATCAACCAATGGAATGGATTTCCCTCCAGTCCTAGGACTGATTTTCATGCTGAGAAAAAGCATGATTAATTAAAGAACATTTTCAGCTGTGAACAGATCTATGAGTGAAACCATGCATATATTCAGCATGGAATTTTATGACGATCGAGCTACTCTAACCATAGTTGGTGATAGTGCTGGCATGTGAAGAACAATTTGATGAGGAAGTTCGGATGTGCTGATCGATGTTGTTAGAGCTCGATTCCCAATATAAATCTGTAGTTTTCACATCATAACAAATTAAATGGTACTAAAAATCTCAAACAGAAGTTATATCAAAGGAAGAAATTAATAATACTAATAGAAGGTAGCTTACGGTAGGAAGACTATACGTAAAGAGAGTGTGTTGATCAGCATAAGTTTGCCAATATAACTAGAACATAATTTCTTGTAGATTAAGGTTATCAGAAAGGACTCGAGTTTTTTCGTTTAATTTTAAATGGCCCTTCAAGATGAAAGAGATCTTGGTTAAGTTTATTCCAGATAAGTAATGAACAAGGTTTTGAGAAGTTCTGGTGAGTTTTCATATTCTAATTTGCAGAATTCAAAGCAGACCACACCAATGCAAAGATGCATATTAAATATGACACTTAGTCTGCACAACATAAAGGAAAATTTGACAAGCACATAACTGTAATTGCTATAGGATGTCCGACAGGCACATCCTTTGAACCTTCAGGCACAAGAATTCTAGCAAGGAACCAGCATATTATGTTAAAACTCTGTAAAAGAATGCATCTGGAGCGCAACTGCGCAAGGTAGATAAATCGAGCAATGTAAGAGCTTAAGTTAATGTAAAATGAACTTTTTATTTTACAGCAACAATCATTGTAAAATTACGTGTATGCTTGTGCTTAATCATCATAAAGTTGTTGCTCGTAAATGCAAGAACTTTTTATGTAAGATAATTGACGACATTTGTGGAGTTTAGAATAAAACTTGATTACGCTTATGCAGGAGAAGGTCGGATGCAAGTCCCCAGTTGATGCCATGAGAGAAATAAGGCAACGGAAGGATATCTGGAGAGGATGAACTATAAATGTTGCGGAGTTGCTTTCTCCATGTTGTGTTTATCATATGCAGGTTCGTATTAATAATGCGAAATTTCAGTAGCAAGTTGTGTTAATGTTTTTTTGTTTTTTTTTTTTTTTATGTTGGTGTGTTGATACTGAAGTCACAAACACAATCAAATTATTACAGTTTGGTATCAAATGTTTACCATTTGATGTTGCTTTTTATTTACTCTTAACCCTTTTTTGAGTGCTGAGACCTATATGGTTAATTAATAAAGAGTTCGCTCTAGTGAATACAAAAGCTACCATTATAATTCTTCTTGGATTTGTTTGATATATGGGTCCCGACCGGTGACCTGATAACACATGTTTGGTAGGGTGATGAGATTATGGCCTATTAGATTGAGTAGGATATTGAGTCGTGTATAAATTATTAAATTTTATTGTCGTGTTTGGTACAAAACATATTTTGCACTACATATGACAGAAAACATTATGGGATTATGGCCTATTAGATCTTATTATTGAAATAAGTTTTCACTTAATGTATCAAACGCGCTTCAAAAGGGATAAAAACTCTTGAGAAATGATCTAAAAAAAAAAAAAACTCTTGGGAAATAAAAAAAAAAAAATGTGCTAATTACTAATGATTATGGCCCTGGAGTAATTTTTTTTGGGTTTGTGTTTCAGTAGAGATAATTTTATAAAATTGAATTGCTAAATGTTAAATTAACAGTGTAAGGTCTGAATATGAGTTCAATATGACCACTGTGTGTTATGTAAATATTTTGTTTCCTTCCAATAGGAGGTAGAATATGAAATACTTCTTATTTTGTAGCTCTTTAACCATCAAGCAAAAGTACTCTATTTAATATCTTTCGTTCTTTAATTTTTTTTTTTAATAATATTTTGTTCGATTAAGTTTATGTTATTTATTCATCTTAAACAAGTGTAGACTGTGTATATACAACTTAGACCGAAGGATGCAAATGGTATAGGTTCTCCCCAGTGTGGTGTATTCAGTAGAAATCGAACTTAAGTTTCGTCTCTGGGGGTCGCAAGTCACGACCACTTGGTCCAACTACATCGAGTTACTTTATATAGCTGTTGGTGTGTTTTAGTATTCTGTTTTACATTGAGTTGTAATCAAATGACTATATTTCGACTTACATTAGTTTAATTTAATAGATATTAGGAGAACACATTTTCTAATCATTGTATTACTTGGTTTACATATTCAACATAAATAAATAAAAACAAATTGGAATTAAAAAAATGTTATTGGACAAAAATAAAAGAAGTGGCTTAGATTTTTTTTTTCTATAACCTCAGATCAATCAATCGAATATTGATCAATTCATGATCGACCAAACAATATGTGAACATGGATCTTCTGCTTAGAAGAAAGACTTCGTGAACCAATAAATATGAGACTTGAAAAATACGTTAATCGTCTGATACTGTTATTAGTTATTCTTACAGTTACATGTATAAGAGAAACAAGATAATTTTATTATATAAGACATATATTAGGAAAATATTTCGAGCACACAAAATGTGTGACATTTGAACTTAGACTAATATTATTAATTTTATGATTGATCTGTTTCTGAAAGAAGATAAATGTGAGCACATTATGCATCTACAGTATTGGAGTTTTGTTGTTGCATACTTGCATTATTGTAGTAAATTGCGTTAGCAAGACATAAAGTACCAACTTTATTTTTATGATAAGATATTATTATGCAAGAGAAGCAAGGCATAACTCATACCAACTTTTTTGTTTTTGAAGGAACATGTCTTATTATTTTATTTAATTATTTGTTTTCATTAGTATGTTCTTCGTTTTCTAGATCTATATGAACCCCACCCCTATTTAAAAAAGAAAAACAAAATTACCTCTCATGAGAAAACTTAACATTAACCATTTGTCTAATTTTGTAAAGACATATAAACTCATTATTTTTTTGGTTTTCCAAGGTTTTAATCCCTTTCGAGGCGCGTCGGACACATAAAGTGAGAACCTCTCCCAACAGGGATTCGAACCTGAGTCCGCTACTTTGTAGTGACTAGTCCCTTCCACTAAACCCATCACTTGTTGGTACATATAAACTCATTATGTGGTTAATTATGTGCCAAAGAAAAGAAAAGAAAAGAATATTCGAAAGAGAAAATTCCTACATAGACTTGGTTTAAGAAGAATTTTTAATCACCCCAAAAAAGAATTTTTTTTACGTAAACTTAATCTTGTGGCTTAGACTTGATCAAATTATTTATTTTGGTAAAGTCAAGCTCCCACAATGTGATGTGATGCATTTTTCAACTACAAATAATTTTTTCTCTAAATTTAGTCAGTTATGAAATTTCCATGGAAAAGTTATTATGTAATGAAACATTATCTTTTATATATTAAAAGGACTTTAAGATTGATATAATTTATTATAATGAAATGGCAATGTAACTTATTTTAACACCACTACAATTAATGTAGTCCAATTAGGAACGTAATTGGTTTATGCAGACTATGACTAAAATTTAATTTTTCTTCCTTCTATCTTTTTCTAGTTAGAAAACGACTTATGGTGCAATTATGCAAGTTCATTGACTAAGAATTTAATTATTAGACAATTAATAATTAAAGAATAATACAGATAGGCGAAATAAGAAAAATGAAAATCTTACAACGTCGTGTTGACTCATTCTTCAGTTTACGCACCGTGTACGTTAATTTCAATAAAGAGATGTTTATACCGTAATTAACTTATAATTAATTCATCATGCGTAAGTTGTTATTTGTAAACAAAATAAAAGTTGATAAAGGCGTGTTTCTCACGTCGCAAAAACCCTAATGCTCTCTTTAACGTAATTACACGCTTTCCTCAAATATCTCTTTCTTCAACCCTCTCTCCATCTCAATTAATAATTTTTTATTTTAATTATTTAAGGCCATAAAAACTAGAAAATTGAAACTCTACAAACAACTACTATTCTTCTCACTCAGCTGACCTTTCTTCTGTAAACATTTCTCTGCCATTTTCAGTATTAATTCTTGTTTACAAATAAATCTTCAAATTTCTTATAGAGTTTTGATTCTCAAATGGAGACATCAAATTCAGCAGCTATGAATTCGGATTCGTTAACACCTTCATCGCCAATTAATGGAGGAGGAACGGAAAGAGTTGTTCGGTTCCCTCACATCCTCCGGTTCGTGCAGTCTCCTATTTCATCTCTACTCGAATATTCCGGAATCTTCAGGGCCCGACCCGATTACAGTTACACCGAGGCTCATTCGCTCTTACCCGAGACTACTACGAATAATAGTACCGATTTTAGTTTTGGAAACCCTAGAAATTCGGAGTCAGTTAGTAACAGTGGGGAGGTTTCGATTAGGATTATTGGGGAGCATGATGAGAGTAATGGTGAGAGTGATGAGAATGGGGTGGGATTGGGTGTGGAGGAGTCTCTGGCGGGGAATAATGATGATGTTGTTGTTAATGGGAATGTGAGTGGTGATGATGATAGTAATAGTATTAGTGGTAACACGGAAGCGTCTTCGTATCAGAGATATGATATACAGAGGGTGGCGAGGTGGATCGAGAATTTTCTTCCGTTTTTGTTGCTTTTGTTGCTGGTTTTTATCAGGCAGCACTTTGGAGGTAGTATGCTATGTTGTATATTTCTGTGTCTTTTGATTATATTTGCACTTGTGATTGCGATTAATGCTCGACTTTGATATTCATGGGAAGTATTCAAGATTATGTGCAGTCATTTCTGTGACTTGGTAGATTTTGATTTAGTAAGGGGATATACTAGTGTGCGGTGAACTTCTATTACCTTAAGGATTATGACCCTGATGTTTTGGTCATTAGATTACTTCTTCAAAACTTAGAATTATGAGATTGTGGGAGTGGTTTTAGATATTCTTATGGCTGACTATTGATAATGTAGTATAGGATTTAAAGAATTATTTGGTGATTATAGAAGCATTATTTGCTGCTACTTCAATTCGTCATTGTTTGTACTTTGTATTGGGATAAGCAAGGGTAATTAGATGGAATTATTAGTTGATTAAGCGCTTTATAGAAGAGTTTTAAGGGGTTAGACTGATATTCTGATCTTATTTATTTAGTAAAACATGGTGCATTGTGATGTTTGAAACACTCAGGGCCAGCTAAGATTGCTAATAGGAGAATAAAAGATAAAAGTTATACATCTTAAAACTTATGTTTTGCACTCCACTGCATTGAGAAGTATAGATGAAGTTATAATATTATGTTTTAAGATGAAGTATAGATGAAGTATAGATGAAGTAATCTAATGAGTAATCTAATGACCAAACCATCAGCGATGGTCTTATTAATTCTAATAAAACTTTTTCTTGCACTCATTTCTGTTAAGTTAGTGGATAACATGTGGTTCACATATTTTGACGATGTCGAATGTGAGTTACTACTCAACGAACTGCGCTATCATTTCGGTACTCCTGGTTTGAACAGCACGTCTTGTGTTTTCTTTAATGAACCATGAAAAGTCAATTATGAGTATGATCTACTCCGAGACAGTATAGGGTTCCGTATTATTCAGGGAAATGAGTGAGCTGCTGAGTATTTAGTGAAATTTGTTTACCTTTTATCCAAAATATTTATTTCTTATAGACTATGATGAGAAGATGTAACAAAGAAGATCTACTTCTCAGATTGAATGGCTTTGTCATATTTTGCTTTATGAGTATGCTCTTTTATATATTATCACTCAAGACTTCGTTATGAGTTCAACTCTTGACTTTATAAAGTATTTTTTCAGGATTTTTTTCTACCATATATGTGACTGTCATCCTGTTCAAGTCTAACGAAATTCTTCGGAAGCAAACGGCTCTAAAGGTGTGAATTTTGTTCCATTTTCCGAGTCTTTTGCAGCATTATCCTATAATTAAGACTATGTTCCCCTTTCTGTAAAGTATGACTGAAATAAAGACTTCAGAACTTACAACACTGGATTTTTCAGGGAGAAAGGAAGATTCCTGTCCTTGTTGGCTATTTTGTTTTCTTCATAATCCATATATCTGGAGTCTACTGGTGTTATCATAAGGATGATATTTTGTATCCATTGTTCATGATTCCTCCAAAGGCAATCCCACCTTTCTGGCATGCAATCTTTATCATCCTACTAAATGGTATGTATCTTGTTTTGCTTGTTGCTTTTTGGCGTCACATTCATTTGACTACTATGATATTTATGGCGCAGAGACAAATTCATGCGTGTTCAATTGATATCATATACTATTTTTTTGGTAAAAAATTACTGGGGAATCGAATGCTTGAAGTTGCTCTACGTTTGAGCTAAACTGTCATTTGCTGAAATATTACTATTTCTTGGGGTTTTCCTTATCTAACCTTAAGTCAATCCCTTCCATATATTGATGCTTGCCTCTCTCCCTTATCTCTTAATTTGGGGCTTCAAAATGACGTATGATTAGAACTCATTCTCCCTTATATTTTGATTCCCCCAAAAGCATCATATGTGCATATGCTGCTTTAGTATCTGTAGCCATCCAGAATAACAGTAACAACATGTCAACACCAAGTGTTTACTTGTATATCATATCTTCCACTTCCTGTTTTTCTTCCTTTGGTTGGGAAAAAGAGAAAAGGAGGAGTTTGGAGAGTTAAACTACAGAAAGAGCTTTGTTTACTTAACCCGCAGATTTTTTTATTGACTTTGTATTTGCATATGTAGATACAATGGCACGACAGGGAGCGATGATCTTGAAATTGGCTATTTTAATGTACTACAAGAATGGTAGAGGCCACAATTTCCGTAGACAGGTAACATACTTCCTCAGCAGATAATATTGGAATTATATATCATATACTGATGCAAGTAAAATCTTGCAAAAATACAGTTAAGTGGCTGTAATCTAATGGTAGTATTTTGATCAATCAGGGCCAAATGTTGACTCTAGTTGAGTATACACTACTGCTATACCGTGCATTGTTACCAACACCTGTATGGTATCGATTCTTCTTGAACAAAGAATATGGGAGTCTCTTTTCATCACTGGTCACTGGGTTGTATTTGACTTTCAAGCTTACATCTATTGTCGAGAAGGTAATGTTCATTAAATACTTCTATCTCCACTTGGACCACTTGTCTGGACTTGATTCTGAAATACCAAACTTAACGACATATGTTTTCTCTTTCACACTCTGCTCTTCAGGTTAAATTCTTTTTTTCTGCTTTAAAGGCTTTATCAAGAAAGGAAGTCCATTATGGCTCTCGTGCTACATCAGAACAGGTGTGATGTTTCTTCTGGCACTCTAAAATTTCGTTCCTCTCACTCACAAGCAAAGATCTATTCACACCTTACAACATCCACGTCTTCCGAATCTGCTTTTAGATTTGTGTTAGTCTTGCCAAATGATCAAAATTATATGCAATTTAATTATTTTCTAAGTATTGAAGGAATCACAATCTAGCCATAACTATAGCTAGGCCAGGCAGTATTTAGCAAAACGAGAGTCAAATGTAGTTGAGCTCGCTATATATAACATTCCATTTCACTTTTATCTTACTGATGGATGAGCTGAGAACTACAACCAAGTTCTTGATGAGGCCAAGCAGTTTAATTTCTTTGCACTGAGTGGGAGGGACTAGTATGCCCCAGGGTTGCTCCCGCTAATAGTTAATATATTTCGTAATGTGTTAAAGGAGTTAAATGATTCATAAATTTCATGATATGCTTATGGAAACATGTAAAACATACCTCTGCAGGTGAATGCTGCTGGAGATCTATGTGCTATATGCCAGGAGAAGATGCATGCACCAATTTTATTGCGCTGCAAACATATATTCTGTGAAGACTGTGTTTCAGAATGGTTCGTTTCAGTTTCTCATTTATCTTTATGATACCTTTGTTTCAAATTTCCTTAGATTGTCAAAATATTTATCTACTTATTAATCTTGATTTGTTGGATTAGTATATGATGTTAAAAAATACAAAAT
Source organism: Penstemon barbatus (assembly GCA_003313485.2). Lineage (NCBI taxonomy): Eukaryota > Viridiplantae > Streptophyta > Magnoliopsida > Lamiales > Plantaginaceae > Penstemon > Penstemon barbatus. The sequence goes on from CM064880.1 coordinate 10,019,832, forward strand.
CTCTTTTAAATCTCATTGCTATTTCTTCTTTTCAGGTTCGAAAGAGAGAGAACTTGTCCTCTGTGTAGGGCATTGGTTAGACCCGCTGATCTTCGATCATATGGGGACGGATCAACTAGTATTTTCTTCCAGTTATTTTAACCTTGTAATCCTAGAACCTGCTCAGTTGAAAGAAGGCAATTTCTGGAACTAACCTGGGTACATATATGAAATTATTAATCCTTGTACTGTTGTACATGCAACCATCTCTTTGAGGAACCTATACCAGAACTGGTGTTAGCAGCATGCTTTTACAAGATTCTTTGAAACATTGCAAAATTTAGGTGGATGAGAGGAAATTTTCGATCCATCTTCGTATATAATACATGGGTTAAAGATGAGTTTTTTTTTTCTTTCTTTTTGTACACTTCTGGCATAAGAGTGTTTCTGGAAGACATGTATATGAATTCTGTGGTCAAGTATAGAGTTAAACTGTTGTTAGTTTGTTAGTATAATACCATTTGTACTTTTTTTTTTCATTTCCTTTTTTGGTCCTATTTTTTCTTTAGGTGGATTAATGAAGAATCTAATTTCATGCCTGCTTCCTCTTTTGACGTTCCATATAAATAGAGGCACTGCTTATGATTACATAATTGAAGCGGTTTTTTTTTTTTTTTAAAAAGTTAACTCCTTGACGTGATATGTCTAACGGGGATATGTTTTATGGGTAATTTATCTCCCTGTGAAATAAAAATAAGCAATTTACTTTCCCGTGAAATAAATTAATGAACAATTTATCTTCTTATGATATGAATTAATGAACAATTTAGATGGAGCTAATGTGTTTTTTAATAAAAACATAAAAAGGTGTTTTACTATTTTTCTTATAACATAAAGTTAAATTGTTTATTTAATATATCACATTGAATATTTTATCCTTTTATTTATCACAAAAATTAAATTATGTATTTAGAATAACACGTAGAGTAAATTTGGGCTTCACTCTAATTGAAGCATTCAAGGATACTTTGGAGTGGGGAGAAGAAACACTCTCGAGTCACCCAAAAGGCATTTTCCAAAAAAAAAAAAAGGAAAAAACCCAAAAGGCATTGGCTTATATATTAGAAAATAAGTATTTTGTGTGCAAAGCTTCTAAGACTCCATTTTATAAAGTTTAATACATTACCTCTGGGCATCAAACATCATTAGTTTATATTAAAAAAAGATATCCATGTCCCATGACATGCTTTAACCGGGCCTAGATATGGTCCCGGTGAACACAGAAGTAATCCCCTGCCGGAGATGGGTTGCGACTGCCCCTATATGCACACCTTAGCTCCGCCCCTATAAATAAAAATAGTAATTCGATTTTATAGTTCAATTGTAACGGTTCAAATTAGATTTTATATCCAATAAGCTCACTAGATGAAAGCGCAGACATTTTCAAATTTTAATCTTCCTCTCTCCATCTCATGACCAATCCTCCAATTGTCAGTCTCGGATGAGTAAATCTCAATCTTATTATTAGGTATTTACCCCCCTTAACTCTCTATCAAATATTTGTCCACTCGAGACATTACGGCCCTGTTTGGATCAATTCTCGCTGAGTTTCGTCCAAAGCTAAACAGGCCAAACATTATTTGTTTAGCGTTTGGCCCAAAAATTGGACGAAACATATGTTTGGAGCTTATGAAATACACCCAACAAAGTCTGACTTGAGTCAGACTGCATTACTGCAACTAAAAAGTTGCGGCTGCCATTAAATATTTTTATATTATTATTATATATCTATATTTATGGCAACTTCCTTATTTCTTTTCTTATGTTAATAATATTATATAGTTAAGTATATAAATATAGAATGTATATATATCAATGTTATTCAGAAAAAAAAATCATTTAAAATTAAATATCATGCATCTAAAACATTATCTCAATTCAACCATAAAGTAATGTAATTTGACCAACCAATTAACCGATTAACGTAATTATTTTTTCAGTTTCTCATAAATTATGAACTAAAAAATATTTATTGAATAATTAATTTACATATATTATAATATCATTAATCATCCAAATCATTACTATTATTACAATAATATCATTATAATAATCATCTCAATCATTACAATACTATATATCAATTACTAAAAGTCATTGATGTGATATGTCATCATTTTTCTCCTTCAAACCTCAACATTCAAAATCAATTCAAATCATATCTCATATTTTCAAAACCCACTATCTATTATTTTATTAATATTTTACCAACTCAATATTCCAACCAAAACCAATCCAAATCATATTTCAAATGTTTCACCAAAATCACCCAAACTAATTTGAAACACCGAAACAGAACGAAACAGAGCCAAAACCAATCCAAACGGGGCCTACATGTCCTGCACTTTCCCCCGCCGGTTATCTACCCATTAAAACTTCAATTTTTGGTTTATTGTATAAATGAATTATAAATAACATCGAAAGTTTAATTATATTAGTACATATCTATAATATGCAATGATTTCTCAGTTATATAATTACTTGTATGTTTTGAAGAGGCAACAGAATTCACTAACTTACATCTAAATTTTTTTTTTTTGGTGGGGGGGGGGGGGGGAGCTCAAGAATATTCTATAGTGTTCAACTACACTTGTTTACACACTCATGGGGGCTAGAAATGCTAAGAAATAATTTCATCATACTACAACTGCTGTAATGAGCTGAATATATATCAAAACAATTTGTCCTGGTTCATACATTCTCTCAGTTGCTTCATTTATCTTCATATTATCTTAAATGCTACCTCTAATCGAATCCATTTCGCCTATTTTTATGCAAGGCTCACTTACAGGCTCGATTATTCATAGACTAGAAGAATAGATTTGAATTTTAGACCATCATCAAATGACACCACAATATATGAATGGAAGAGGGAATCAAAAAGAGGAATGTAATTTCATCAGCTATGATCATCTCATTGAACAATTCAATGGCGCCTAGCATTCAATGTGTGTGAACCATAACCGGCAAACATTGATTTATATGCTTAACTAGAAGGTGTTCTGTGTGAATGAAGCAACAACATTTGATATACATATTTATTAGAGCAATTACCACTTAGGACTTAACAATATACACCAGCGATCTACACTCAACTTATTAAAACGAACCTGGAACCTTAGTACAGAAATGAAGGTTCAGAATTATTCCCAATAGTAACACATTGTGAGCTTGTAATTTTCTGCATATTGTTGTATATAATATCCAGCTCAAATAGAATAATCAGATCAATATGATCTCTGTTGTAATTGTTCTGCAGATAATGAATCCGGTAGCATAATACTATATCAAGCTTTATTGAACGAAGAAAAAATGGAACTAATCGTGCATGGCCAACATCGACCATGATCACGAGGTATCACTTTTGCTAGCTTACTTAATTCTATCCCTGTTCATGTTATAAGATGAATTAAAATCAAGACATAGCAATCACTAAACACAAGAAAGTGACTCAATGTATTGAAATCCTTTTCCATCTAATGTGGCCAAATTATCAACATTAAACTCACGTAGCTCCTCAAAATTCCCATCAGCAATATTGTATTTTATGACTTTTCCTCCAATGAAGAAAAACAATATTGAATCTTCCTCCTCCTCACCATGAACAAGAGACAATATAGAGAAGAAATAGCATAACCAGTCATTCCACACAATCGGAGCTGTATAGGAATCAATAACAGGTGAAAGATCAACACAGTACTTCACAAACCACTCGGAATAGTCCCTTTTCATCTCATATACATTAAACTAACTGGGGGCCAAGTTCAATGTAATTTAAGTGATCACAAGACTCCCCGAAATAGCAACCCCCATTCCAATAATGGCTACTCTCCTTAGGCGGTGTTGGCATTTCTTCAAGCACCTGAGTCTCAACATGAAAACACAATGAATTTCTACTATCGGTCCGTGATGAGGCCCAATGAATGGATCCTTTCCAATAGACCCCATTCGCAAAATTGACATTATATTTATTGCTGTATCTTTCTATCTCACCCCCAATCCCCCAATCGCCTGTCTCCGACGAATAAATCTGAATCTGGTAACCCTTATCTACCAAATAATAGGACAAACACGAGTTTGTAATGAGGAGACTTCACGGGATCGAAAGCCAATGAACTGCCACGAGGAAACGGCCGAGATACAGGAATCGCGGTTTTCCTGTTGGTCGTAGGATTGTAAACATGGAATATGCGGCTAGTTAAAAAGCTGCTACATAACAATAATAAGCCGTTGCAAGAGTGTAATATGAAGCTTCTAGATGGGTCTTCGGTGAAGTCCAAGTTCATGGGCGGGGCGTTTCTTGGATTCTGATAAGAAAAAGGGATGTACTCATAGCGAATCTTACTGACGGTGGTGCGGAAGTACGCCCCGACGGCGGGATTTGTTTTCCGGCTGCGGAGATTACAGAAAATAGGGTTTGAGATTAGGGAAAACCACTGTTTGGATACAGATTTAAAGCGAATCAGTGATCCTATGGGCAGGCGTAGAAGAATTAGCGTCAATATATCGTCGAGTGAACCAACAATTTCAGCGGATTTCCTCTTACTCATTTTGCATATAGGGAAGATGAACAATCGGCGATATATTAATCACTATTTATATGTTTCAATTTTTAAATCGCATTAACCGAAAAATCAAAAAAGAAAAAGTCGCTAAATAGGTGAAAAACGTGGTTCACGTTTTATGAGTTTTGCTAGGAAAACGCTATCAATGAGTTACTTGTATGTTTCAATGAATTTTAGTTTTAGAACAGAATATTGGTTTTTCAGTAGTTTCGGTCAAAATTTTAAAACCTGATTTTGATTGAATTTGAATGTTTGACTTTGAAAACTTGATATGTGATTTTATTTATATTTGGATGTTGAGGTTTGAAGAAAAACTATGTAGTACATGTCAAATAAACTACTTTTATATAATAAAATAAAAATAGGTAAATAATATCAAATTAATGACTTTTATAGAGTTTAAGATGAGAAAAAATAGAAAATAACTCTTAATAGATTTTATTTAAATTTGAGTTAAAGGTGCCCAACTAGTTTTACTTCAAAGGAATCTATAATCCATTTATGAGTAATCATGACCCAAATTAAAGCAAACTATTTTCGGCGACAATCAAATAGATTATACAATAGCTCTTAGAAAACAATTTTTATATAAAATTTATCAAAATTCTTAAAATTTAATATTTACATTTGCTCTTGGAAATGGTCTAACATGCTAGATTTGCAATAGCTTTTATTGTTACTTTTTGCTAAAGGAAAGTAGAATCAAAAGCTATTGTATATATTAAATTTATACTTTAGCAACGTTTGAATCCCCTCCTACAAAAACATGATTCCGTTGATGTGCCAAACCAAGTTCCATAGCCAACATATATAGGGAATTTGATGCAATAAAAAAATTCAGGGAGTTTTGTGCAGGTTTTCCATAAAAGGGAGCATTGTACATTTTCCCCTTGAAAAAATTTCAAATTTGAATTGTTTGTTATTTTTAATTAGTAATCTTTAAAAACAATGAAATAATATATATAAAAAAAAAAAAAAAAAGCACTCTAGACATGGATTGATAATTGATATATAATTGTCAATATTCTATTTTCTATTATGCGATCAGGGACACAATATTAATATATAACTAATGGCTAATAATTAAGTGACAAGAAATCTTTTCATATTTGTGGGTGTGAACAAAAATCAGTAATTACTGTATCTGAATGTAATGACTGTAGGTTGATTTAAAAAAAATAGATTTAGTATTGTTTTACATACAACGATACTTAAAGAATACTAAATCTATTTTTAAGTATAAGCTCACGAATTATATATAGTCAGACCCTTTCAGCAAATGAGGAGGAAAAAAAAAATGGGGTGAGGGGCGCCCGAGATGAGCGATTTCACCTTTTGGAACAAGAGGAAAAAAAAATGGTGAAGAGTCCATGGAAGTTGTAACGGACCATGTCAATATTAAATATTTAATCTATTCAAATCACTCACTGGAGAAAATTATTATCTTTTTTTTTTTTTTTTTTTTTTTTCATTTTTTAACTACTGTTTTTCTTGATATCTACAAGATAAAATCAAAGCATGTCATAGGAAGATTTAATTTTTGATTTTCATGTGTGAGGTGATCTTTTCTTTTCTTTTGGGGTGGAAGTGGGTTCATTTAGCTATATATAGAACAAGAAACAAATAATCATTTAATTGTTGCTTGTCTTGCATAATATATTATCATAAGAAAAAACTTGGTACTTCATGACCTGGTAACGCAATTTACTACAAAAACAAAAGTATAGATGCTAATGTGCTTAAATTTGTTCTTTTTCTTCTTTTTCAAGAGTGGAAACAACGCTTTGGTTAGGATTTGAATTTTGAAAATAGATTAAATTAAATCATTAAGTATGGGGCCAACATGGTTTAAAATCAATTTGGTTTATGTTTAGTCAATCCAATACATGTGTTTCTTTTTTTTTTTTTTTTTTTGCTCAACTATAAATTTTAATGTAATTTCATACTTAGAATAATTAAAGAAATTTGGAGTTGGTTGCATTTGATAATAGTGTAATTTCAGGTTTTTAGTGGAGTAAGAAATTTATAAATTTGATATATATACTAATTAATTATTTTAATTAATTTATTCAATTTATTGAAACTTGAAATTACATATCCATATGTTCCAATTCGATTCCTATTATTCTACGACTGAAACTATAGTAAGAATTGTTAAATTCTCGAGATATTTTGGAAATTGGTTTTCTAAATGTAAGTGATGAATTACTTGCGATTTAATCTGATTGTTAATTAATCAATTTAAAGTATAATAACTGACTAAATTAAATTTAATTATTGAAGAAATTTTCTTATTAGGAAACTGCATTTTATTTATGATTATTTGTGATATATTCATAATAATATAGACCAATATAAGTATTGCAATTATTTAAAAGACGCGAGATTGAATCCTATTTGAATTAGGAGTAATTAGTTGAATGAAATAAACAAAGAATGACATGCTAAATCCCATTTGAATAAGGAGAAATTAATTTATAGAAATAAGTAAAGAATGAATATATATATATACTTAGTTTAAAAGCAAGTTTACTCGACTAAATTGAGGAAAATTGGTAAAAACGGATTAGATTAGTTAAAAAATGAATTAGACATGTAATTGAAAATGAATTGTTGGATAAAGATGAAGATGTAGTGCACTGAATTTGAATTAGTTAAGGGAGGTTTTGATGATTTCCAAAACTTCATATCAGCTAAGTAAAGACAACTTAGTTGTAATCCCTTAGAAGAATTTTGACCAAGTAAGAAGACATATCAGACGGGTCAAATATTCAAGGTCCAGAAGACTACTGATCTGCTGAAGAGAAGAAATCAGACTGATGTAAATCAGCCGACTCAAATCAGATTTGTTCAAGTTTGAGATCAGTTTTGTTCATCATAAGACTTGTACTCTCATCAGCCAAGTGGAGAGATCAAGAAGTCGTCCCAACGGTAATAAATGTCACTGGAGTAATAAATGTTGTTGTCCGAGGTTATTAATGGCAAATGATTGAAGAAATAACTCGTATCAACTCGGTGCATTTAATGCTGCCTAACAGAAAGTACAGTCTGCAGTATTGTCACTGTGCAGAGAGCCGTTCGCGGAAATTAAGGACCAGAAATCAAGAGATTTGAATTTTGTCTCACTTCAACGGACATAATTCAAAGAGTGACTATAAATAGCTGAAAGAGACGAAGAAAAAATATATACACAACATCTGAGAGATTGAATTCGAAGCAAAAATTTTCTAAGTCTCAAAGCTCAAGAACAGCTCACTTGTCTGCTGAAGTCATTTGTTGACAGAAGCCGTTGAAGTTAAAAGAATATACATTTTCTGAGTGAATCTGTATAAGAGAGTGTTGTGAGGAGTAGATATTCATCTTTGTGAGTGATATTACTTCGGAGAGTAGGAATTTCTTTGTGATTTCCTATTGCGAACTTGTGGCTTATCATTTGTTGTAAAGCACAAGCAGAGTGTACTAATTACTTTGTGTTCTTAGTATAACCCAAGATCTGTGTGACTTGGAAGAGTGGATTAAAGGATATTTACATCCATATAACCACTATAAAAATCCTTGTGTTTTTATCTTGCATTTTACTTGCATACTTTCTGATTTGCATAAAACACATTTACAAAACTGTTTGAAAAAAGTTTAAAGGAGTTTATAAAAACTGGGGATAAAACTTTCAAACTACTAAGTATACTTGTAAAAAACACTTTAAAAATCCGCTGCAAGTATTCTGGTATTAAAACTGATTTTGACTAAAATCAGCTAAGTAACTATCAAACTAGTGGTCAACAAAGTTGTTCAAAGATTTGTTCGCGATCAGCCTTGTAAGCTTACTGTTCTGTAACAGCTTAGTCTGCTTACTTTTGAGCAACAGTTTTAAAGTTAAGATTTTGTTTAAAATTGTCAGAGGTCTATTCACCCCTCCCCCCCCCCCCCCCCCTCTCTAGACATCATCTGACCACTTGGGACCAACATGAATGAACTTATATAAAAATAGGTATAACCGATAAAACTGGTTAAATGTTTAGATAAAAATATATATAAAAGTCAAAGAAGAAAAGAATTGATATTGTTCATTAGTTAAAATGGTTGTTTTAGAATAATAATTATGTAGACATGTAATTTTATATTATAAATATTTAGTCGTTATAGTTCATTATTTATTTTCAAGTTTTGGTTTCAGATATTTATGATAATAACTTTAACTTCTTGGGAACAACATAGTAATAATTAAGGCGATTTCAAAAAAATTATGTGAAATGTCACTAAGACCATAATATGATGAAAAATGATTTTATAATTCAACTAACATAAGAAATTAGTTAGTCACGCAGGAAAATATCGAAATAGGTGAGAAAATTGGTTGAATCAACATAATAATCGGTAAAATCTACTAAAATTGGGTTAAATCAGACAAAATGGATAAATTGATTAACAAATTGGATAAAACACAAAAACGGGTGAAATCGGTCAAAGAACGTGTTAAAATGACAAAAAAAAAAGTAAACTCGGTGTAAAAGCGGGTGCAATCGATAATACATTAGACACATCTTAAGAAATGATCAATTATTAAAGAACCTTAAAAACCCACCTTAGTGCTATATAAATTTAATAAAATACAGTTTAGTTAACTGAAAAACTCATAATTAGATTAGGTTAAAGAAAATCAAAACATATAAATGGTTAATACTGGTGCTAACGGGTAAAATTCGATTAAAAATACATGATAAAAATGAAAAAATGGGTTAGATCGAATAAAATTAATTAACCTATAAAAAATGATAAAATCAATAAGATAATGAAGAAAACCGGGAAAATATTGAATGACATCGATTAAACACATGATAACAAAAAACTGGTCAAATTGACAAAGAACAAGAACAAAAAGACGAGTTAAAATGACAAAAAAAAAAAGGTGAAATAGTGGAAAATAGGATAAGTCAGCAAAAGAATAAGTAAAATCAGCTAAAATTTGGTTAAAGCGGAGAAAATGAGTGAATTGATTAACGAATGTAATAAACCACAAAAATCGGTGAAATCGATGAAAGAACGGATTAAAATAACAGAAACGTGGTTAGATGAAAATATCAAGATCAAAGAAGAAATATAATTGATATTATTCATTAGTTCAAATGATTGTTTAAGAAAAATAGTTATGTAGACATAAGTTTTATATTAGAAATACTTAGTACTTATAGTTCATTTTTTATTTTCAAGTGTTGGTTTAGATATTTATGATAACAAATTTAAATTCTTGGGAACAAGATAGTAATAATTAAAGCGATTTAATCAAAGAAATTATGTGATATGTCATTTAGACCATAGTATGATTAAAAATGATTATATGATTCAACTAACATAAGAAATTAGTTAATCACATGCAAAGCACGTGCACTTTTCTAGTTTGATTAAAAGAGTGTTTTGAGATTTTTGCTTAAAAAAAGTGACCATTTATTACATTTTTTCAAATGGTCGTTTTAGATTACTAGTTATGTAGACATATAGTTTTATATTAGAAATACTTAGTGATTATAGTTTATTTTTTATTTTCAAGAATTGATTTTAGATATTTATAATAACAACTTTAAATTCTTGGGAACAAGATAGTAATAATTAAAGGGATTTAATCAAAGAAATTATGTGGTATGTCATTTAGACCATAATATGATTAAATATGATTATAAGATTCAACTAACACAAGAAATTAGTCAATCACGTGCAAAGCACGTTGTCACGCCCCAAAAACTCACCCAACCCAAGTGGTCGAGGACACACGGGTTGGGGCACAAAATGGTACACAAAGGGACTTGGGCGTGAAAGACATGCCGACGGGACATTTACGGGCGACGGCAAGACACTTGGCCTAGACGTGACCCGTCGGGTGGCACAGTGGCTGCCCAGGGCCGCCCCTGGGCAGCCCTAGAGATTTTAAAGTCCTAAACAAGACCTTGGAGGTTCCGGGAGGTTCTAGAAGACTCCACACAAATCCGGGGAATTCAAGGAGACTCCGGGAGGATCCACTGATAGAAATAGTGTCCTGCAAGCCAGTTGTATGGCTAGCATTTATTGTAATAAATGAGGAACTATTCAGTTTCGATTAATAAATGCACTTTAATAAATGGTCATCTTTATGTTATGTAATAATTATCTACGCATAAGGATATTAGTCCTTAGATCACTGGGCTATGGGACAATCCGTGGACTGATCTCCAAGGCCGTGATCTAGAACATATTCAAGAGTGGTAGAATCCAATCGAGATAGGACATCGTTGGATTCGGTTAAACTCACTGTTGTGTATACTCCGATGAACTGGAGAACGCTGGGGTCCACGAGCGTGACTGGGATAGTCGAAACACATAAGTGGGTGGCTTGCTGGGATGGCAAGCGCACTGAATACCCCAATTAGGAAATAACTCACCATGGAAGCGGTGTCACATATCGGGGTTGAAGTTATTCCAATTTGCAATAGTATACGAGGAACGATCCCTAACTACTTGAGGTGATAGGGTTTATCTGGTGCGAGAACTTTCATGCTTTGATGTGAGTTCCGACTGACTGGAAATCACCAGAAAGTCTCTGTGAACTCATGTTGGGTATGGAGGAACTCGTATGCAGATTCATATCATCAACAAATGATTCATTGACCCAACTTGATAGGTTGGGAAATTCTCCTATGGATTTCTGTGAGAAATTAATTCTGATGAAATCATTGGCCAAGGTATCTGACGACTTTATGTAAGTAGCTCATAAAGATTAAGTCAAAGAGAATTTATTTCGAGACCAGAATACATAAGGTCAAGACAAAATAAAAGGGAAACCGATGAAAGACCATACCCTTAAGTCTCGACTGGGAGATTGATCGATGGAGAGATTATGTCGTATATGGAAATTGTAAATGAGTTAAAAGGTTCACTGAATTAATTCACCAGTGATTGGGCTCCATGGGCTTGTGGCTGGACATCGACCGTGGAGTGTGGGAGAATTCCTAAATTGGCAGGAGTGCTAATTTTGGAATGATCAATCGACAGAGTGTTCGATTAATTTAGAGTATATGTTACTCGAATAATTAAATAATATTTAATTATAACCCACGGCCAATTATGTGGTGAACCTACGGGGGCATACACAATACACATGAAGCGAAAGCGAGGAAATAAGAACGACCGAGTTGACTGGGTCGACTGGGTATATAATCGACTTGGTCGATTATAATGGGTGGGTCGACTGGGTCGACCCAATTGGAACAAAATAGGATCCAATTGGAATTGGATCAGGATCATGAATTAAATTGGAATTTAATTTGTGAATTAATTAATTAAGTTGGATTTAATTAATTATAGAGAAGATTTAATTAAATAGACTTAGAGTCTGATTTAATTAGATTTAATTAAATGGGATAGTGGTTAATTAATTGGGCTATTTAATTGGGAGATTAAAATAAAGCCTGGTCAAATTAATTAACTGGGCCATAAATTAATTGGAAGACTTAGTCTTCTAATTAGAGAGGGCCATGACCCATATAGGAGAATGAAGTCATAATCCTGAGAAGACTATGTTAGGGAGATAACTATAACTATAAGTAGGTAACTTGTAGTTATTTTTCACACACAACTCTAAGCCAAAACTGAGCAGAGCAAAAATTCTCTCTCCCTCTCCCACAACCAAATCGGCCGAACTTCATCTTCCCTTTGGAAGAATTTTTCGTTCTCGGTTTTGTTCCTAAGTCGTTCCTAAATCCTAGATATTAATATACCCTATGTCCTAGTCGATTATGTTATATTAACTTTCGTGATATTGTGGTGTATCAACTCGTAGAGGCGCAACACGTGGGGCACTACTGCAGGGCTTGGAAAGATTTTGCTGGAAGAGAAACTTGATCTCGACTGCCAACTTGGATTTGCAAGGAGATAGGTATAACGTGTAAACTACTTATACTATCGTTTAAATTTATATTCATATAGATACAACTAGAGTAGTATCCTTGCAAGATTCCGTAAGAGGTCCTATAAAAATTTTATATTCCGCTGTGCCTAGGGCTGTTTATCTTATCGAATCCCAACATCCACATGACTCCGGAGGGATCCAGAAGATACCGGGAGACGTCGGAAGGGTCCGGAAGAGCCTACACGAATGTAGAACGTTGCGGAAGACTCTAGAACCGTGTGGAAGGCTCAAGAAACAAGTAGAACTCCCTTGTACATAGTAGGACATTCTAGAAATGTGTACATAGTTCTTTTATGTAGGATTTTGTGGAAGGTGCTAGAGACTCAATTCTAGCCCTTGGATCAAGTAGATCTTAGTCATCCATTTAGGATGCCAAGTAATATAAATAGGTAGGACTTCATTTAAAAATATGCACGTTGTCATGGACTTAAACGTTTCAAGAGTAACATCAAGCAATTTGTACTTATATTTACCTTGAGAACTCAACAATTCCACTAACAAAAAGTTGGAACGAGAATTCTTGGAGAAAAGGTGCATATACAAAATCAACCAAACATTTGTGTCCCAATCTTATTTTCAAAAAGACTATAGAATTGTTGCAATTCATGGATATCATTACAAAAGAATAGAGTATATGTTTTGTATAATTGTTGTTGTAGAATGTATGTAAGATGCTACCTATATTACTATCAATGAGATCCATAAATATATGAAGTGTTTAGTGCTTATCATGAGAAGATTCACAAGTCATCCAACCAAACGTCTAGCGCCTTCCTTCTAACCTCATATGTTCCTCAGAACTGCGTGCATTGAATTGAATGATTATTATAACTACATGATCAATAATACAAACAAAATCTAAATCAGGGGCGGAACTAGAGGGTTTCGATCGGAGGGGGGGCGAGATTTTTTTAATAGCAAACTCATTATCATTTTTATGCCGTGATAAAATGAAATAAAGTAATGATGTCTTTTTATTCAATCAAAGGTGAAAAATTATAGTGCTAAATTTTTTTAAGAATCCATATAACAAATGATTTAAGGAATTAATCAAACATAGAAACATTTTATAACATAAATTCAATTATGTGAAAATAAAAATGCTATAAAAGTATCAAAATTTACACTAAAATTCCTCTTTTTTTTTTTGTACTGCTTTTAATGTTCTTTAGTGCATTTATGAAAATTAAATATTTTTATCATAATATATTTACATTTCTATTTCAAGGTAATATGTTAGTCTAGCTCAAAAACATTTATAAGAATGAAACAATTAAAAGAATGAAAAATTTATCTAGCATATAACATTTAAAAGAAATAAAAATAGCATAAACCATAAAATACAGTAGAAGGAAAATAAAATAGCAAAACATATTTAAAAGAGCGGAAATAACATTTAAAAGAAACAAAAATAGCATAAACCATAAAATACAGTAAAAGAAAAATAAAAATAGCAAAATATATTTAAAAGCACGGAAGTATGCATCAAGCGTCGAACCTAAACCAATTTGGTACTATTGCAACACACTATCCACTGGACCATTATCTCTTCTTTATCAATATTTAGAATAATATTACATATATAAATTTAATTCGGATTATTCTTGGGGGGGGGGGCGACCCCTCTCCCCCCCACCCCTAAGGCGGTCCGCCCCTATTCTAAATAGAGTTTGTCCGTAAGAACAATTAAGATGATCACCATCCAATTGGCGACTCGAATATAGACAACAAGTGATTCGGTGAAGAGGGTGATGTCATGGTTCACATAGTCATAATCTCCATGTTGTGTCTTATGTAACAACATCCAACTATAAATCGCTACATATATGATAAACCAAAGAAACACCATTGTTCGCTGCAAAAGCATATTAAAAGTTAGAGCCAAAGAAAACGAAATTGAGAATTTTTAAATAGGACAAATATTATTAATTATAATTGATTTGAAAAATAAATGATGACTTTGTATAATTATAATAAAATATAAAATGATGACTGATTTAAACATTACATCTTATAAAATAAATTATAAAATAAGATTAAAAGAACATTATTTAGTTCATTCCATCATAATAGTTACTTGTCATATTTATCCGTTATTAACCGATGACACAAGTTTCACCCCTTTCTTCATATATTTCACCGAACTTTCATCGATTTCACGAGCATTTTTTCTTATTACAAGTTTTTTCACCAACTTCACCAATGTTTACCAATTTCACATGAAGTTTAATCGATTCATATGTTTTCAATGTTTAATTTTTTTTATCGATTCTTCCACTTTGTAATCCATTATAACATTTTTCATTGTTTTTCCCTTTTTCGTCGATCATTTTTTCAATTTAAACCATTTTTTCCGATTTCACCTTATTCTTGTTGGTTAAGTTTAACTCGTTTTCACCTATTTTACTAATTTCACATGTTATTCACCTAAATTTTTCATAGATTAAACATGTTTTCTCACCGACTTCAAGCTTTTTGACTGATTTATCCGTTTCTTTACAAATTTCAACCAAACTTTGGTCGATTCACATGTCTCACTGTTAATTTTTTTTACCGATTTATTTTTTAGCGATTTATACATTTTTTTATCTGTTATAACAAAATCGACTAAAATTTGGTTAAACCGGGGAAAATGAGTGAATTGATTAATGAATGTAATAAACCACAAAAATCGATGAAAGAACGGATTAAACTAACACAAACTAGTTTAGATGGAATTATCAAGATCAAAGAAGAAATATAATTGATATTATTCATTAGTTCAAATGGTTGTTTTAGAATAATAGTTATGCAGACATATAGTTTTATTTTAGAAATACTTAGTAATTATAGTTCATTTTTTATTTTCAAGGGTTGGTTTTAGATATTTATCATAACAACTTTAAATTCTTGGGAACAAGATAGTAATAATTAAAGTGATTTAATCAAATAAATTATGTGGAATGTCATTTAGACCATAATATGATTATATGATTCAACTAACATAAGAAATTAGTTAACCACGTACAAAGAACGTGCACTTTTCTAGTATGAATAAGTATCCAAGTTCTATTTACGACATGCAACATCAAGCAATTTGTACTTATATTTACCTTGAGAACTCAACAATTCCATTAACAAAAAGTTGGAATGAGGATTCTTGGAGAAAAGATGCACATACAAAATCAACCAAACATTTGATCCTCATCTTATTATTTCAAAAAGACTATAGAATTGTTACAATTCATGATATCATTGCAAATAATAGAGTATATATTTTGTATAATTGATGTTGTAGAATGTATGTAAGATGCTACCTATATTACTGTCAATGAGATCCAGAAATATGTGGAGTGCTTAGTGCTTATCATGAGAAGATTCACAAGTTATCCAACCAATCGTCTAGCGTCTGCCTTCCAACCTCATATGTTCCTGCGTGCATTGAGTTGAATGATTATTATAACTACATGATCAATAATACAAACAGAATCTAAATAGAGTTTGTTCGTAAGAACAATTAAGATGCTCACCATCCAATTGGCGACTTGAATATAGATTGCAAGTGATTCGGTGAAGATGGTGATGGCATGGTTCACATAGTCATAATCTCCATGATGTGTCTTATGTAACAACACCTAATTATAAATCGCTACATATGTGATAAACCAAAGAAACACCATTGTTCGCTGCAAAAGCATATTAAAAGTTAGAGCCAAAGAAAACGAAATTGAAATTTTTTAAATAGGACAAATATTATTAATTATAATTGATTTGAAAAAAAAATGATGGCTTTGTATAATTATAATAAAATATAAATGATGACTAATTTAGTCATTACATCTTATAATATTGGTTATAAAAAAAGATCAAAAGAACATAATTTTTTTCATTCCATCATAATAGTTTTCATGTCATATTTATCAGTTATTAACCGATGACACAAGTTTCACCTCTTTCTTCATATATTTCACCCAAACTTTCATCGATTTCACGAGCATTTTTTCTTATTGGGTTCACAAGTTTTTTCACCAACTTTACCAGTGTTTACCAATTTCACACGAAGTTTAATCGATTCATATGTTTTCATTGTTTAATTTTTTTTTATCGATTTTTCCGCTTTTTAATCGATTATAACATTTTTCATTGTTTTTCCGTTTTTCTTCGATCTTTTTTTTCAATTTAAACCATTTTTTTCCGATTTCACCTTTTTTTGTTGGTTAAAGAAAACTCGTTTTCACCTGTTTTACTGATTTCACATGTTATTCACCTAAATTTTTCATTGATTAAACATGTTTTCTCACCGACTTCAAGCTTTTTTTGACAGATTTTATCCGTTTCTTTACAAATTTCAACCAAACTTTGGTCGATTCACATGTCTCACTGTTAATTTTTTTTACCGATTTATTTTTTTAGCGATTTATACATTTTTTTATCGGTTATAACAAAATCGACTAAAATTTGGTTAAACCGGAGAAAATGAGTGAATTGATTAACGAATGTAATAAACCACAAAAATCGATGAAAGAACGGATTAAACTAACACAAACTAGTTTAGATGGAATTATCAAGATCAAAGAAGAAATATAATTGATATTATTCATTAGTTCAAATGGTTGTTTTAGAATAATAGTTATGCAGACTTATAGTTTTATTTTAGAAATACTTAGTAATTATAGTTCATTTTTTTATTTTCAGGGTTGGTTTTAGATATTTATCATAACAACTTTAAATTCTTGGGAACAAGATAGTAATAATTAAAGTGATTTAATCAAATAAATTATGTGGAATGTCATTTAGACCATAATATGATTATATGATTCAACTAACATAAGAAATTAGTTAACCACGTACAAAGAACGTGCACTTTTCTAGTATGAATAAGTATCCAAGTTCTATTTACGGCATGCAACATCAAGCAATTTGTACTTATATTTACCTTGAGAACTCAACAATTCCATTAACAAAAAGTTGGAATGAGGATTCTTGGAGAAAAGATGCACATACAAAATCAACCAAACATTTGATCCTCATCTTATTATTTCAAAAAGACTATAGAATTGTTACAATTCATGATATCATTGCAAATAATAGAGTATATGTTTTGTATAATTGATGTTGTAGAATGTATGTAAGATGCTACCTATATTACTGTCAATGAGATCCAGAAATATGTGGAATGCTTAGTGCTTATCATGAGAAGATTCACAAGTTATCCAACCAATCGTCTAGCGTCTGCCTTCCAACCTCATATGTTCCTGCGTGCATTGAGTTGAATGATTATTATAACTACATGATCAATAATACAAACAGAATCTAAATAGAGTTTGTTCGTAAGAACAATTAAGATGCTCACCATCCAATTGGCGACTCGAATATAGATTGCAAGTGATGTTGTTAAATAAAGTTTAAAACAATCTGTGTATATAAAATATTATAGAATATTTTATATTTCTAAGTACTATAGTGAATTATAAAATATTATGAAATACTTTATATTATAAAACTATAGTAAATTATTCCAACAGAATAATTATTTATAATTAACTCAAATTATAAACCTTAGTATAGTTTAT
This sequence comes from Penstemon barbatus, assembly GCA_003313485.2. Taxonomy (NCBI): domain Eukaryota; kingdom Viridiplantae; phylum Streptophyta; class Magnoliopsida; order Lamiales; family Plantaginaceae; genus Penstemon; species Penstemon barbatus. The sequence continues at coordinate 10,037,924 of CM064880.1, forward strand.
TCTCGCAGAACAAACAAAATCAGAATTTAATAACAGCGTACTTACTGAAATAATTCTGAACCGTAAAATCGACCGAGGCTTGCAAATGCAATATCCTTAAGACAATATTTCTGGGCTGTCAAAGGTGCAACTGTTCGTCCCAGTGGTCTCCCAAGATTCAACGGTCGGATACTTGTTTCTTTGCACTAAGAACAAGTCCACAGCGAACTTTAACAAATAAGATACTTGAAAAGAGAAGAAGAAGAGAAGAATTTAGAGAGAGGAGGATAGGATTATGCTTTGATTGCTAGAAAACGGGATAAGAGAATTGGCCAGATTCTCCTCCTATTTATAGCTGCAGAAAGGTGTTTTTTGGAGAGACATGTCTTTTCGGATTTGAACCTTTACATTGGTTCGGTCCGAAAAGGTGCAACCGGTTCGATTTAAACCGAACCGGTACAGACAATTCAAATAATGGCGCGCGGATCTTTTAGAGCAAACGGGTCAGGCGCGCGGATCTCTGTTCGGGTCAATCTGGTATGCGGATCTAATCTTGTATGGATTTTAAAATTGGGCCTTTAATTTTGGGCTAAAAAATTAAATAAATTTTGTCCAAAAAGAATAATGTTATGTTGAGGCCCAAGCCCAATCCAAACCCGGACCGTGCCGAGCCGAGCCGGTCGGTCGGACGGCGGCTGCGGCGCGCGCGCGTGTGGGAAACCATTGTCATCTACGTCTTCTCCCCTCATAAAACTTGGTACCCCCAAGGGGCCCTACCCTTATACATTTTTTTGCATTATAAATGACAAAAAACTTCTTACTTTCCTCCATGTGGGATGAAAGCATTTTTCTTTCTTCTAGCTTCATTCATTCCTCATTTTATGGGCTTAATTTCAATTGGGCTCAATCCAATTGGGTTAATACCCATAAAATCCAACAAGTGATTCGGTGAAGATGGTGATGGCATGGTTCACATAGTCATAATCTCCATGATGTGTCTTATGTAACAACACCTAATTATAAATCGCTACATATGTGATAAACCAAAGAAACACCATTGTTCGCTGCAAAAGCATATTAAAAGTTAGAGCCAAAGAAAACGAAATTGAAAATTTTTAAATAGGACAAATATTATTAATTATAATTGATTTGAAAAAAAAAATGATGGCTTTGTATAATTATAATAAAATATAAAATGATGACTAATTTAGTCATTACATCTTATAATATTGGTTATAAAATAAGATCAAAAGAACATAATTTTTTTCATTCCATCATAATAGTTTTCATGTCATATTTATCAGTTATTAACCGATGACACAAGTTTCACCTCTCTCTTCATATATTTCACCCAAACTTTCATCGATTTCACGAGCATTTTTTCTTATTGGGTTCACAAGTTTTTTCACCAACTTTACCAGTGTTTACCAATTTCACACGAAGTTTAATCGATTCATATGTTTTCATTGTTTAATTTTTTTTAGCGATTTTTCCGCTTTTTAATCGATTATAACATTTTTCATTGTTTTTCCGTTTTTCTTCGAACTTTTTTTTCAATTTAAACCATTTTTTTCCGATTTCACCTTTTTTTGTTGGTTAAAGAAAACTCGTTTTCACCTGTTTTACTGATTTCACATGCTATTCACCTAAATTTTTCATTGATTAAACATGTTTTCTCACCGACTTCAAGCTTTTTTTGACAGATTTTATCCGTTTCTTTACAAATTTCAACCAAACTTTGGTTGATTCACATGTTCTCACTGTTAATTTTTTTTACCGGTTTATTTTTTTAGCGATTTATAATATTTTTATCGGTTATAACATTTTTCATTGTTTTCTCATTTTTAATATGTCGATTTCTTTTGTTGTTTTTCTTCAGTTTAAATCATTTTTCTATCGATTTCACCAGTTAAACTCTTTTTTTAACTAATGTCACTCATTTTTACCATTTTAACCCATTTTTACCTATTTTCATGTTTTTTTTACTAATTTCACATGTTATTCACCTAAATTTTTCATTGATTAAATATGTTTTTACCAACTTTACGTTTTTTACTGAATTTACCCCTTTAATCAATTTTACTCGATTTCACTGGTTTCATAATTTTCTTACAAATTCCATTCGAATTAATTTTCATCAATTTCACATTTTCACCAACTTACTTTATAATTCATCCATTTTTCACAAATTTGACCCCATTTTTTTTATTGATTTCAAATATATTTAGATTTCACATGCATTTTTTCATCGGTTTAAAGTGCACATACATTATACGTGTCTATTTAATTTCAGTGATATTTTGTTGTAAATCAGAGTAAAATTAATTTCATTATGTCATAAAATAGTTTATATTAATGACTGCTATTCAATTTATTAATTTATCATGGATATTTTCATCAATTTTTTTAGTGTTTTTTTGGTTTAAACCATTTTTCCAATGGTTTGACCTTGTTTTTGTTGCTTGAACTTTTTTCATTTTATTGATTTCACTCACTTTTATCAATTTAACCAAATTTTCACATGTTTTCACCGACTTTAGCCTTTTTCACTGATTTTATTTCATCATTTTTCATGTAATCTCATCGTTTTACCGATGTCATCCATTTTTTTCGCGAATTTCACTTGGATTTTTGTCAAAGTATTTATCGAATTTTCAACTCAAATAATTATACATCTTCAATTACTTTTAAGTATATCTTCAATTATTTCACTTTCCTTATCTTAAATTTTTAGTATATTAGTATTAGTATTATTATATTAGTATAGATATAAAATAGATAGATATAAGTTTCATAGGGCCCAATGGAACATTTTATGTCAAAATAAACAACATGGAGGACTCGAATTCCGGGACTTGGAGGCTTTCAATAGAGCGCTACTAGCAAAACAACTATGGCGATTGTTGGATAACCTAACCTAGTGGGAAGGATTTTCAAAGCAAAGCCAGTTACTTACCGAATTTGGATGTTTTTTTATTATACTCTAATCCTCATTCGCTTGAAGAAGTATAATATTAAATAGGGGATCAAAATACATTCTCGAGATGGGTACCAAATGGAGAATTGGTAACTTTTAAGTGATATTAATGTATCATGTATGGACCTATTCTTAACTTTGAGCTAAGAATTGTTCTTTGCCATGGATGCCATGTATCGTTTTTCTTTCTAGCACAAATATGCCGAACACATCACAAACCCATCATTCGGGTGAATATGTGGGTTGGAAAACGATATGCTTGAAGCAACCTCCCGCGACGGTATTAGAATTCACCATATGGATTGGGTTAAGTCCACTTACTTGGCGTGGGCCTAACTCAACCTCAAAAGCTAGCTTGTAAGGTGATGATTGCACAAGACCTTATAAGGTGGACTTAACTATTGTTTTCAACCAATATGGGACATTTAGTCTCAATAGCTTTTGAGGTTGAGTTAGGCCCAAGCCAAGTAAGTGGACTTGGCCCAATCCATGTGGTGAATTCTAATATGGTATCAGAGCCTCGGGTTGAAGTGGGCTACCTCCTTCCGTGATGGGCTCTTCCTTGCGCGCATGATGGGATTTATTCTTAACCCACACGGTCTGGGAAATCCGCGTGTTGGGATCCACACGGTCTGGGCAAATCCGCGTGTTGGACTCTTACCCACATGTTAATAATTAGCAGATATTGGGCTTTAATATGTCACGTGTTGGGCTTATTTCACCCACACATTCAGCCCGCCCACACGTGAAGGGGGAGTATTGAGACTAAATGTTCCACATTGGTTGAAAACAATAGTTAAGTCCACCTTATAAGGACTTGGGCAATCCTCACCTTACAATCTAGCTTTTGAGGTTGAGTTAGGCCCAAGCCAAGTAAGTGGACTTGGCTCAATCCATGTGGTGAATTCTAATAGACGGAAGCTAGAGCGGCGTTATTAGCGGTTGTATTTGTCTTGGAAAGAGGTGTTACGTGATAAATATTAAGTGACTCCTCTCTCTAATAACTTAAGTTTTAAGATGAGTTAATCATTCAACATTGTATCAGAACTTGAGAAGGTCCATCTCTCTGCTACGCATTTCTAAATTTCACGTGTTAGACTTGAATAAAATATGTACCGTCTACACGTGAGAGGGCATGTTAAGTGATAAATATTAAATGGTTCCACTTTCTATCTGCTTAAGCTTTTAGATAAATAAATCATTCAAAAAGGCTGAAATAAAGTTACAATTAAAGGTGATTCGAGTATGATATTTCGGCAATTGAAGCTAACTTTCCATCTAAAGCGGATTATGGAGGTATGATTGAAGAAATTAAAGAATTATCCGTTTTGTTTGGACTTGGGATCTTTCAAGGCTTGTATATTTGGCGTGAAGAGAACTTTCTAGCTCATGATATATTAAAAAAACGATGTTTCTTTAGTTTTAAATTAAGAATTAATAATATTTATTGAAGTAGATTATACAGTTCCTACTTTATGCCAAATTGACTCCATCAATTAAATTCAATCCAACGTGGCACAGTGGTACTGTAATTAACAACCATGTCTATGGTAGATGTACTTTATTCATTGATTATGCCTTATATTTAATGCTACAAATTTTTGATGAAGATGTTTTGTTAACTGAGTTCAAAGTCAAAATCCAAGTATTTTATATATATTGTTTTCAATTTTTTTTAAATTTGTATTAAAAGTGTGTGTTTTTTATCAAATATATTCAGATGTAACGATGAACATATGGTTAAAAAAAGAAAATATATAAAACTTCTCCGAAATTATGTATTTGCTTAATTTACGATATGGTTGAAGTATATCTTTTCAAATCACAATATTACATTATTGTCTTAAATTAGTAAATTGTAAAATACTATCTTTGTATGAACCTAATCTAGCGATTAATTAATTTCATAGTTCTCTATATTCTTGATTTTAAAATAAAAGATATTAATAATATTACACCTGAAAAGCATATATATGGTTAATTTTTGATAGACTGAGACGAGTATCATTTAGCACGTATGTTTTATGCATAAATTACAGCAGAAATTTAATTATCACAAAAAAAAAAAAAAAAAAAAAATTACAGCAGAAATCGTGTTTCTCTAATTGACAAGATCCACCAAAATTGTAATTCAATTCAACCATTACATACCCTCCGATTCCTCTCTCCCGCCACGTGTGACAATCTCAGATTCGTTCTCCAAAATTTCAATCAAAGAGACCTCCCTTTCCTATTGTCTTTTCAGATTTTTGTTGAATTCCATATTTTTCTTCTCACTAGAGATCAAACTCCAGCACCTTCAGGTAATGATCGAAACCTCCGAATTTAGACAATTCGATTCGTACATACATGTATGTATGTTGTATATAATCTCTGATATGCATAAATGTTTATGTTGGTATTAGGGGTTTTGACCGAAAATGGGAAACAATATCAGATTTGAATTTTGCACGCAGTTAATACCTTCTAACATAAAAAAAATGCAGGTTCCATGATTGATTGGGGGGATTATGCTGGACAATGCGCATTTAATGCTATTTATAGAGACGTTGAGTTTTTGCTCTTATAAGCAATTAACAATCATGGTGAATATAATTTCGTTTTAATTTTTTGGTTTTTATGATTTTCATGTATTCCATCTGCAGTTTGTATCGGTCTTTTTTACTATAAAAAAAAAGGTGTTTTATGGGATCTAATAATATTTTGCATTTTTTTTAAATTGTTTATGCTGAAGTACTACAAACTATGCAACTAGTTGGAGATGATTGTGATGGTTTATGGAAATTAAGTTTCGACAAGAACTATAAGTTTGATGGTTGGATGTTTAAGATTTAAAAGCAATTGATTGGATGTAAATTCTTTTGTCTTTAATGTGGATTAATTGGTGTGATTATTCTTTTTTATGACTGTGCAAGTCCCTTGTCATTCCTCTGTTGAAAATGCATATATTGATTCTGCATCACGTAACTGCAAACTTCTAGTTGCTTCTACATTTAAGTGGAAATGTAAAATCTACTTGCGTGTGCTTGGGAAACTTGACTTGAATCTGAATTTATCTAAATTTTGGTTGCTCTAGTGTTGATGACAGTTAGCTTGTCCCCCATGACTTCTGCTGTTTCAACGTCTCGAGGGATATTTCCGCCAGCAGGATTTGGTGTGTACGAGGCATCTATGGGTGGGGCTTCTGGCCCTCTTGGCCAGCCAGAACAACAGTTCAGTGACAATGATGAAACTGAGTTATATTCTGTGTCTTGGAATCAGGATTATGGTTGCTTTGCTGCTGGCACAAATAGAGGGTTCCGTATATATAATTGTGATCCATTTAAGGAAACATTCAGGCGTGATTTAAAAAGTGGGGGATTTAAGATAATTGAGATGCTGTTTAGATGCAATATTTTAGCACTTGTTGGTAGTAAAGCCAATACGCAATACCCTCCCAACAAAGTTATTATCTGGGATGATCATCAGAGCAGATGCATTGGTGAATTTTCATTTAGATCCGAGGTTCGTGCAGTTAAACTAAGACGGGATTGTGTTGTTATTGTTCTTGAGCACAAGATATATGTTTATAATTTTATGGATCTGAAGCTTCTTCATCAAATCGAGACTTTGGCGAATCCCAGAGGACTTTGTTGTCTGTCACACCACCAGAATACATCTGTCCTGGCATGTCCAGGTCTGCGACGAGGACAGGTCCGCGTCGAACATTTTGGCCTGAATATGACAAAATTAATCAACGCCCATGATTCGAAAATTGCTTGCATGACATTGACAATGGATGGGCTTCTTCTTGCGACAGCCAGTATGAGAGGCACTCTGATAAGAATTTTCAACACAATGGATGGAACTCGGTTACAGGAGGTAATATGCTTACAATTATTCTAATACACCTTTAGCGGGTGGATTGAATTGTTACACAGCATTTAACCTATTACTGCAGATCACTACTTTCTCTTCCTCAATTACATTTGCATAATGCTTCATTTTGCCAAACCATCAACCTTATAATATGAAGATGTTCGGTATTATTTTCTCGCACTGACTCCAGCTTTTCCCATACAAGAATAAGGACATAGAATCCTAGGTTAGGAAATGTGATACTTTGTTTTATATAGCCTCCTACCTATTTCCTTTTTACATAGGTAATGATTTAATACCTTCTAACCATTCAGTGGATTTTGAGTTCTCTGTCTGTTTTGTAGGTGCGTTTTTCTTTTTCTTTTGATTAGGTGGGGGTTGAGAGGGGCGAGGGGTAGTTTTGCTATTAATTGAGCAATGATGTCTCATCGTAACTGTTTGTGTTTGATCACATTCTTTCCTTTTTTGTTACATTGCTTCCGGCAGGTACGCAGAGGGGTAGATAAAGCAGATATATATAGCATTGCTCTTTCTCCAAATGTTCAATGGTTGGCTGTGTCTAGTGACAAAGGTACCGTCCACATTTTTAGTCTCAGAGTGCGCGTGGTTGGTGAGGACGGTTCAGCTGATCCCTATGCTGCTAAAGGTCCAGCATTCTATGATCAGAATTCTTTAAACTCAATTGATCATCTTATTTCTCCAAGTACTGGTTCCAATACTGGTTCAACATTATCTTTCATGAAAGGTAAGATAATTCTATTTTTGCACTCATTTTGCTTTTTGAATGGCTATTTGAATATAGTGACTTAAGCTTGAGTTAGTTCGGTGCATGATTTTGCAGATTTATTTGAGGTGATAAAAAGGGAGGTTTATATATCAAGTTACTAATTTAGTGATAGTTAGACAACTCCTGACGAACTGAAAACTTCCAGAGTGAAAATTATTGAGATCAATTGACACGTAGTGTAATGTTTTCGATCATATTTTTTATTTATTAAGTACCTGGCACCAGATGAAAAAATTCTTAAATTACCATAAAATCAGGATTCCAAAAGTTTGTGCCCATCGACGACGCAGAAAAACATACTGATCAAGATGGCAAGCAAATGTAGTTTGACTGTGGCAATGGATAGTATAATTGTACAACACATTTCTTAAACAGTTAGAATCTATCTACCTTGTTTAAAATAAGTAAGAACTGATGGTGTAGTTTTTGAACTAGATCTCAAGCGCGATAATTAGTATCCTCATCTTAGAGCAAATACAATATTTGTTAGTTTTTTAAATCATTTAATAGCTTTGCTAACCGGAAAACTCATTGCATTAGCTACAAGTTTCACTGGCATTAAGCAGGACTATAGCCATAATATTTTGATTTATAAAGGTATAAGATTTATAAATGATAATGACCATTTATGATGCTAAACATTCCTTTATTCTCAACAAGATTCTAACTTAAGTTCTGAAGTTCTTAGATTAGTTTAGTAGTATTGTTTTGGGTAGAGTGCCACAGCTCTAGTATATCTAAGATTATGTAGCTCTGCTCAGTCTTCAACTTTCACTATCTGGCTTAAGAACTGCTGATGGGTTCGTAGGTTCCAAAAATATGCTTTATCACTGTACCTTCTGGATAATACTTTTGCGTGCTTTTTATAGCTGGAAGTGTACGCTAATATCTTGCTTTCGGAAATTCTCCAGGCGTTTTACCCAAATATTTTAGCTCAGAATGGTCGTTTGCTCAGTTACACTTGCCAGAATGTACCCATTTCATTGCAGCATTTGGTGCTCAGAACACTGTCGTTATTATAGGGTTGGATGGAAGGTAAGAACACTCTGTTTGTACACTCTTTTCGATAATGTTATCTCACATTTTCCAACTAAAATCAACTTTGGCTGGAAATGCATCTTGACACTCTTACATTAAAACATGTTAAAAAGGTTATTGGTTTGAATATCATATAATAATTTTTCTTCAATTTAGCTAATAACCGGGTTTATTTTGTTCCTGTCTTTCTGTGTTGGGCATTCAATCAGTTTCTACAGGTGCAGCTTTGATCCTGTGAACGGAGGAGTGATGGTGCAGCAGGAATATATCCGCTTTCTGAAAACTGAAACCAGACCTGGATAGCACACTATCGCACGTCTGTGTAGATGAAGATGAACTAATGATCCTATACATGTAAATATATTTTGTGTATATCTATTCATATATGTAATAACATTTGGTGCTGATGTAATTATTAAACAAATGATAACTGGTGGTTTGCCTTTATTTCTACACGGTTGACAGTTTTTGACTTTATACAAGAACATTAATGTATTTCATGTGAACCTGAACTGCTCTTTCTATTAAACCATGGTTAGATATTTGACTTTGTTTGATGGGTAAAATTTGGATGAGCTCCATGTAATACATACCAAAGAAAAGTTTTTATGACCTTCAATTTAACAAAATGATTAAATAAACCTAAAATACTTTAACTTTATAGCCTTCGAGTTTTAATTGACAATCAAGGGCAAACACAGCTGCACTCGGTAAGAAAACCATGTTCAAGCTTCATACTGTTAAATCATACTCCATCATATTTGACAATGTTTTCTTCAGTTTAATTTCAACTTTTTTTTTTAAAGCATGCAAGTGTTGGAGAGAATATATATATTCAGTTAAGCATGTGGACCCGGAGTATAGTGCATTTCATACATATGGTAAACCGAACACGCTTAAACCCACTGTATTAAAAATATCAGAGAAGCCAAGAAAAATCATGTATCAGAATCCTGGAATTTATTCATTGAAACACGTAACTATGTACATGTACCGTGTTTGAGTACCAATACATTAGCCTTATTCGAAAATACCAGTAATCTGCCAAATGCCAATACTTAGAACCACACAACAGTGAACAGGCTATCATTTGATAAAGATAACAAATTGGAGCCTTTACATGCGCTAATACACTGCTCAATTAAAGTTTAGGCCTTATAGCTTTGTGATCATCAAAGGCAATCACCACCTTTCCAATTGCTTTTCTATCTTTCAGGGCAGCAAAAGCTATATTTGCCTATCAAAATCAAACAAAGTGCATATATATGAATTAATTCATGTTCATTTTAAATTTCCAACCCAAATTTGGAATCGACTTCCATTAATGCATTAAAAAAATCAATAAATCTGAAATTCATTTCATTTTCTCAAAGCCCTTTTCTCTGTTATAACTAATAACAAAAGAAGTTTATATTGCTCCTTACCTCTGAGAGACTAAAAGTATGGGATATTTTGATGTCAATTAAACCCCTTGCCAACCATGAGAGTAGCTCTTTGAGTGAATCTTCTAGAACATGCGGTCGATGTATTTTATAGCTTCCCCAGTACAGTCCATGAACTGTCCAGTTCTGCAAAAAAAAAAAAAAATATATTCGCTGAATATAAATATTTAACAAGAAAACAAACCATGGCACCTACAATTCATAAGATTTGGTATAGATTCAAAATAAATAGATCATGTTAACTATGACCATTTTTTTCACTAGTTTTGCAAAAATATAGGAGTAATGTATACCCAAAAACACAAAATGCTGTACACTATTAAGCTGTGAAAAGCAGTACCTTAACAAGAGCAATATTAGCTGGGATTACAGGTACATCTCCACTAGCGAACCCAATAACCAATATTTGTGCTCCCCAATTCAACACCTTCAAAGCGTCTTTGTTAAGCTTTCCTCCAACTGGATCATACAGAACATCAACTCCTTTCAACTTTCTCGACTTTAAGAAACCCTTTACACTTTCAATGACATTCTCTTTGCTCAAGTCAACAACATGATCCACACCCATCGACTTAAGAAATCGAACCTTCTCATCTCCCCTGCCATCAGCAAACCAAAATCAAACCGTAGCAGTAAAATTTTTGATAGATAAAGGTACAAGTCCACACTCCACAATGATTACAAAAGTATTTCTTAACTTAATTTAGTTACCTAGCGACGGCAATAACAATGGCACCACAGACCTTGCCAATTTGTACAGCGGAAACTCCAACTCCTCCAGCTGCACCAAGAACCAACAATACCTACACCCCAAATATACATTAAACATATATTCCTCAACTAGAAACGGCATAATACACTAAACATTACCTGACCAGCACCTAGTTGCGCCCTATGAACAAGTGCTACATGTGAAGTTCCATATGCAACTGAAAGCGCACCAGCTGCAACCAAGTCACATCCTTGGGGTACCATAAATCTGCAATGCTTCCATGAATCAAAATTTCGATACATTGCCACCAAAACAACCAAAAAGTTTTTGTACCGTTTCTGAGTCAATCGAAATGAACATATAGAGTAGTTTCTACCAAGGATAAAAAAATCATTGTTTCCGTCAAAACCATAAAAAAGTTCCAAACTTTTAATCAAGGGAAACTAATATACGATGTTATTTTGTTACTCTTTATTGGCCTTGAGACTCTTGTTTTTCTTAATTTAGTAATTTCGTAATAATTTTTCAAGGTGTTCTCAACAGATTTTCCGATAAGCTTTTCAAAATTTACAATATTTAGCTTACCAAAACATACACTTTAAATGAAATTTGATCCATGGTTTCCATAATTTTCAAAATAGTTGTATTAAATTCCCAAAAACTCTGAAACATACCAGAAAACGAAATTTTATCTACTCCCCAAACAGAAGTTGAATCAATCAATGAGTAACTTAAATAATCAAAAAATAGTACGATTTATAAACTCTTACAAGTCGGATTCATTGGCGACGATGAATTGGGCAAATGAGCCTAGGGCAGCAAATGAGCAAACAGGATCCCCAATTTTGAATTTGGAGACACTGGGACCCACAGCATCGACGACGCCGGAATAATCGGAGCCCGGAATGAATGGAAGCGGTGGCTTCTCTTGGTACTTGCCCTGTACTTGGAGGTAATTCGCGAAGTTTAAGCTGGTTGCTTTGACACGGATTCGGACCGCCGTCGGGGAATTGAGTTGGGGAATCGGGTGGGTTGTGGAGAGGGTCAGGGCAGAATTATCCGACCCGTCCAGCGGAGCTGTCGGGTCGCCGAGTTTTCTACAGAGTAAAGCTTCCATCTTCAAATTTTGTTCGATTATTTTCTCTCTCTCTCAAATCTCAACACTGGGGTTTCCCGTATGGATTCAGTGAAATGGTTAGTTGAATTGCTGCATTTACAAATTTTTCAAATTTCTTGACCTTGAAAATGGAGCATATAATGACAGGTCAACATTTAACAAATTAAGTCTCATTTAATGATTTTAATTTTTAGTTTTTAATTACCTTAATTAATTCATTTTTCTAAGTACCACCTAAATGTACCACATTTGTGTACTACCAATATAAAATTGACACATATCAAAATTAAATAGCATGTATTTCATAGGATTATATTCCACTCTTTCTCTTTCTTATCTCTATTTTTTGTTTTAACATTTCTTTTAGTAAATAATAATATAGACTTTCATATATTTAGGCTGCGATTTAATGATATTATATATTTATGTACCATTATTTGTAAATAATAATACCGAATTTTAATGAAATTAGCGAAATAACAACTCAAAAATTTGAATTGATTTTTGGTAAGAAAATAGAAGAAGAAATATGAGTTGATTTTGGGGTAAAAGAAATCACTGTATGAATAAATTTTTGGGGTAAAAGAAATCAGTTTATGTATAAAATAGAAGAATTATTTTAGTTGATTTTGGGGTAAAGAAATCACTGTAGATCTCATTCAATTGAATTAAAAAATTCATTGAATTAGGAAATGATTTTTCATTGAAAAATCTGATGGGCGCTGTAATTCTATAAATTTTTTTTCTTATTTATTTATGAAAGGAACTGTAACTGTTGAAGTATAATTAGATAAATTGTTGAGTTAAGATGCTGGAACATGGAATTTAAGGATTCAAAATAAGTTCAGAGATTTGAATTTTTTGTTTCAATAATTAAATACTATGAATAGTTAGTTTCAATAATTTCAGTTTTATTAAAAGATGAAAATTATCGGTAAACGTCAATTTAGATTTCTGAATTGTAAGTTTCAATAATTTTAATGAAATTTGCTATGATTTTAGGTAAAGGTAAATAATATAAGGGAGATTGAATAAGGAAAATAATCATATGCAATGCATGCTATTTAATTTTGACATGTGTCAATTTTATAATGGTAGTACACAAATATAATATATTTAGGTAGTACAGAGGATCTGCTGCCTTTTACTACCTGTCTTTGCACGAAAACAGCATGGTTTTATTTTTCATATATCAAATAATGTAATAAAATAGCAATATGTTAGAGCGATTATTGTTATTGTCGTAGAAAAATTTTCAAACTTCTTTCTCTGTCCTCCTTCAAAAAAATGGAGCATTTAGTGACATGTCAAAAACATATTAAGCTTCTTAATGATTTTAATTACCTTAATTAACTTATAAACCAATATGCTGATGTTGTACTTCTAGTGGTCTTTTTTGCTAATGTCTTATGTTATTTTTTTTATTTTTTTTTTTTGAGAAAATGTCTTATGTTATTTAGTTTATTAAAAAAAGTAGTACCTATTGAAACAAGTCAAAGTCGCGTTTGTAGTAGAATACAAAGTCGTGTGTTGTTGAATTATTTAGGACTACTTCATCTTGCTCTAACATTGGCTTTGCTGGGTTCAGCTGACACCAACAATTTTCTTTCCCTCCAATTCATATTTCTCAAAAAAAAAAAATATATATATATATATATATATATATATATATTTATATATGAAGGAGCTCTGAAAATCAAACATGCATATAAATGAAGTTAAACTAAATCACCAATTTGTTTTTCATAATCTCCCAAAATTGCACAAGTTTTCATCCAAGAAAAAGCCATCGCTGCTTCTCTGCTTTGCAGGAGGCAGAAAATGGGGCCCATCTCATATAAATTTTCCCTTTTCTTCTTCTTTCCAAAATCCCATTTTGAGAACTGATAAATTTGTTGCTAGGGTTTCCTCTGCTCCACTCAGTGGCTCTGGTGCCGAATATACAGGTTCAATTTTATAATTTCAGTTCCCTTTTTATAGTAAATTGTATTTCATTTCCATTTTTTGTATTACTTGGTACTGTCATCAATGGTGATATACCATTTGCTTGGGGTCTGGGGAACTTTTATATGTTTGCTTTTTAATTTTGTAACTGCAGTAAATATGTTATCTCCATGTTTTTTACTGCTCAATGGATGCATTAGTATTCATTTCATTTTAAACTATGATTTGTAATTGATTTGCTCTGATTTTGATTCTCCATGATGGGTTATCTGGAAGTTTATCAGATTGTTTTCTATGCTTAATGTATCCTCGCTTTTGAGGTCCAACAAATTTAACTCTGGAGTGCCAGGATATTATATTTTTTTTCTTCAATTAATTTCGGTAAAGAAGAAGACGGAAGATGAGTTTGATTGTTTTTATTCATTGTATGCTCTAATGCTTATCTGGTACACTTTGTAAGTTGGGATATACTTCAAACGTTTTAGTGATGTTTGATATTTGGGTATCTTATGCATTTTCACGTAATTTAGCAGACCAACTGCTGGGAGGAACACCGAAGCAAAAAACACAAAGAGTTGCTGGCGTAGATAAGGAGGAAATAGAAGACCCAACTCTTATAGCTGACTCCGACAGTTGTTTCTGTGAATTTAATGGGGTTCAACTACACCACAAAATCTATGATGCCGAGGTATCAAATTCAGATACTTTTGAAGGATCAAGTTCACAATCCCTTGACCAAGCCAAAAGGTTAAACTTTCCTATGATTTTGTTGCATGGCTTTGGAGCCTCAGTCTTTTCATGGGATCGAGTCATGAAACCTTTAGCACGTGTCATTGGATCAAAAGTTCTTGCATTTGATAGACCAGCCTTCGGACTTACATCAAGAGCAAATGCTATAAATCATTCATCACCCAACAACAAAGACACCCGACCTTTGAATCCATACTCAATGGCGTTCTCTGTATTGGCAACTCTTTACTTCATTGACTTTTTAGCCGCTCAAAAGGCCATACTTGTGGGGTATGTTCTACTTGCGTCGTACTTTTTGCACCATTCTTTTGTTTTTGTGTTGTTAAAGTTTATAACTTTTTTTTTATCAGGCACTCTGCAGGTGCTCTTGTAGCTTTAGATGCATACTTGGAGGCACCAGAGCGTGTAGCTGCTCTGATCCTTGTTGCTCCAGCAATTCTTGCACCATTTACTGTGCAGAATGCTCGAGAAAAAAGTCAAGGTGGTAGAGATAGTGAGCTCGAGGGAAAGAACTCCGATTCAAATAAGGGTCGAAATCCGTTTCTCAAGTTTTACAGTATTTTGTCAAAGTTCACTACATACATTGCAGAGGCTATAGCTTATATAGTAAAAGGGATGGGAGACATGATTAACTCTTTATATAAGCAAGCTTTATCAGCACTTCTGCGCTCGACATTAGGTGTGATGTTGGTAAGTAATTTTTAGGGTTATTTACACTCGGAGACCCTGAGGTATACCATAATTACAAAAAAAAAAAAACCATGTGGTTCCAAAAATTACAAGGACACCCCTACTAGGTTTTTTTCTGTAAACATTTTCAGAAGTAATAGGGGGTGTCCTTGTAAGATTGTTGAACCTGTAAGGGGTATTTTGGTACATAATCTAAACCAAAATGGGTCTCCTTGTAAATTTTGAAATGTCAGGGGGTTCCTTGTAAGACGACTAAACCTTAGAGTGCCTGGTCTTAAATCACCCTAATTCTTATTCTGTATAAATATATGACTAGATAATCTCCACAACTTTTTAACTAAATTTCTGATCCCTGTTCAAGGAGGGAAAACAATTGATGTATTGATAATTATGTGCAAAAAGTAGAGTAATACTACCATAAATCTTCTAGATGATTTTGGAAAATGTATTGTACTTATGCATTAATCTCTATATATGTATAAGGTTTGTCATGATGTTATTTTATAATGGTTTCAGATAAGGATGATAATTGATAAATTTGGTATAGCTGCTATTCGCAGAGCTTGGTATGATTCAAATCAAGTTTCCGATAATGTTTTACAAGGCTACACAAAGGTCAGGACTTAGTATTCCTTCAGTAATTGGGGTATTTTTTCTAATTTTAGTAAGTTCTAATGCCTATTATTCTCAATTTGCAGCCACTGAAGGTCAAGGGCTGGGATAGGGCTCTAGTCGAATACACAGTTGCAATGCTTACAGATACTGCATCTAAACTGAAGCCACCATTGGCAAAAAGACTGGCTGAAATTTCATGTCCAGGTTATTGAATAGGATGCCATGTTCCTTATTCAACAAAACTTAAATCAAATTAAGTAACATTCACTTTGTATTCTGATAGTCATTATTTGCTTAACAACTGCAGTTCTGATTATTACTGGTGACACTGATCGACTTGTACCCTCTTGGAACTCGGAAAAACTTTCAGGGGCAATCCCAGGATCTCACCTTGAAATAATCAAGAATTGTGGCCACTTGCCCCAAGAAGAAAAGGCTGAAGAATTTGTTTCCAAAGTTGATAAATTCCTGCAAAGAGTGTTTGGGACCTCAGAAGAACCACTCATGGAAGCGGTGACTTGAGGTTCATATTCATCCATTCAATGCAATTGACGATACATAATGAAGCTTACAGTCAAGAATTTGAGTTGATTCCATAGGGATCATTTGTAAGATAACACCATATTATGCCATTTTAGTGTATTTCAAATACTCCTATAAAAGTGTTTACAACGAACATCATTACAAGATTGGAATACTCGAAAAGATGATCTAAAACGACAGGCAACATAAGTGCTTTAGCAATTCTAGAAAGGAGGATTAGTTGATATGGTAAGATTAGCATCACGTAAACCATTAGGAACCTCAAACCCTGACATGAAATCATCGCCAAAGATCATAGCACCTGCTGCTAATGCTCCGACTCCAAGTCCCATTCCAAATCCAGGTCCACCTCCGTGCCCTGTTGGTGCACCTGAAGAAGGCAAATTTATATAACTAGGTCTGAAAGTATCATTCCTAGGGAAGAAATTGGGAATGTATCCCACGTTGGAAGGAGGTGGTGGTGGTGGTGGAGTTTGTGGTGGTTGATAGCTAGGTCCACCGCCTCCTGGGTAGTTTGGTCCACCAGCCGAGGGCCCTACTGCTGGGTACTTATGTCCACCAGTCGAGGGTCCGGCTGCTGGGTAGTTTGGTCCACCAGTCAAGGGATGGTGGGTATAGTATGGAGGAATTGGACTTGAATTTGTGTTTTCCGGATGCCGTGATGTGCGTAGCTTTATATGGGGCCTTTGAGATTGTAAAGATCCATATCCAGTAGCAAGGTTAATCCCACCGCTGTGATCCGTAAGATTAATCCCCTCCAGCTCCTCACCACCTGCATATGACATAACTTAGATTTTAGGCGAAACATAAGGAGTATTTTGCATTTCACTCAGACTACAGATACAGAAGACTCTATGTACTCTGTAGTTAAAGATATGGTTTTTTTGGGTACCTGGATATGATGAACCAGTGTCTTCCCTTTCTTCCGAAACTCGTATCGAAATATCGACAAATCCTTGAGGCTTGTTTGAGTTCATTTTCCGCAGCTGAAAGCTTCCGACTTCTTCAACAGGCTTGGGTACAACCTCGGATTTGGTACTATACTTGTCTAAAAATTCTTTCAAAACTATAGTTGCTGTTCCAAGAAGGCTTTGTCTTAGAAAAACCGGCTCTCTACTATAAACTTCAACATGGACAGCCAGTTCTTGAATCTTCAAATCAGAAGTATCGACTGCCATCGAGAATTTGGTTTTCCAAACGGGATTCCCGTTCCCTGTAGAATCAATTTTGGTGCAGTATTTGTTGTTAGGATCAATCCATCCAACGGCGAACCACTGGAGCTTGAACAAGGATGATGTGCGCCTGAGCCCTCGACCAGAAATTAAGCAGACCTCTACCCATATTTTGCCCATGTTAAGAAAAGAGTTAGATGTGAAATGAAGATGTGTTGATGCAATGGTGGTAGAATTTGTCCATGTTGAGGTTCTTTTCTTGATAAAGACAATAAAGGAGAAAATATATGTCCCCTACTTTGCATAAGTAGAAGGCTACCTTGCTTTATGCAAAGGAAATTAATTTCATAATTGAGATGTTATAAAGAAGCTTTACCTATTGTCTTGATAATTGAGATGGAAAGGTATCTGAATACTAATAGTCAAATGTTCACATAACCACAATTTGTGCATAAAGTGAGATCTTGAAAGTACCCCACTGCGACCAAATCCAATTAACTGACATTAGCCGGGCCAATTTTCTAATCTACTTTCCACAAATGCCAATGATTTTACAATTTTTTCGGGCTTGGTGAAGGTGGAAATGACGATGGAGATGCGGGAAACGACAATGCGGAGTGTAATGATCATAGTTGCAAGGGGTATAACATTGGTCACACATTGGTAGAATTTTTGAAGGACTTTTATGGTTCGATTCTTCCACTTTCTAAGTAACTTCTGTCGTAAAGTTCTCACAAGGTCATAATACGGAGCTTAAGTAATAATCTCGAACGAGTTAGAGTCGAATTTTGAGTACTTAGGTTTCATGTTCAGTCCTAAACATAACTTATATAAACTATTCATTTTTTTTGTTCATTTTCTTCAACAAAATTTCTCCATTGCACACAAAGCACAATTAAGCTCACTAAATACATAGAAAATCTACAAACTTTGATGATATCCTTAGCTATTTAGCATGTCTTTGAATAAGCAACTGAACGCCTTGCCCAGGCTCCACAATCATTCTATAAGCTGGAGAATGCCTATACTTCGGCGACAGAGAGAAGCTGAACTTTGAAACAATTACGGCGACAACAATTTTCAGCTGAATGAGTGCAAAGTTCCGGCCTAGGCACAACCTCGGGCCTAAGCCAAACGGGATATAAACTTGTGGAACTTTGCAGGCATTAGAGATTCCATTTGCAAAACGCTCAGGATTGAACTCGTTCACGTCTGGCCCCCAAACATTAATGTCTCTGTGCAGGGTCGGGATCAAAGTCCACAAGCAAACGCCTTTGGGCACCACAATGTGGCCGATTTGGGTTTCTTGGAGTGCCTCCCTCGACACAAATGCTGCTGGTGGGTACAATCTCAACACTTCTTGAATCACCATTGTTACCTGCAACATGAAATTGAATAACCACGGTTTCGTAAGGGTATTTATGTCTTAGACCTGCATTACTTAATCTCTTTCGAGACACTGTCAGACACATACCGTTTTCAACTTGTGTAGTGAATCGGGGTCGAGCTTGCCAGTAGGCCCAAAGACATGAGCCAGCTCTGCACGTATCCGTGCTTGCCACTGGGGATGCAAGGCAAGGAGCATAAGGCACCATGATGCAGCGGCGGCTGTGGATTCGTGTCCGGCAAAGTAAATGTTCTTGCAGTTATCAACTATGAATCTCTTTGGTGAATCCTCATCGCCCACATTATTATTTATTGCTCCTTCCATTATCAGCTGCAGTAGATCCCTGTTTTCCTCATTATTGCATTCTTTATCACGTTCCTTTGCAGCTTCCCATATCAGTGACTCGATTTCCTTCTCCAAATTCTCAATTTTCCTTTGTTGCCCATTTGGAACCAATCTGCATTTTACAAAAAAGAAAAGATTTTTTGACAATTAGACCAAGTAAAGGGGGGTGTTTTTGCATTTTACTCTAAAACTAATTGTGCATACCCAAATGCATTGGAACCGAAAAGGAAGGCTTGGTTAGTGATGAGTTCTTGGAGGGTTCTAAGCTTGGAGAAGATTTGTTTGCCCTCAACATATGAACTCCCAAAACAAGCTTTTGAGATCACATCTGCAGTAACACTCCTCAAATCCTCCTCGGCTTTGATTTCCGCAATCTTACCACCCTCCGATTCCTCTATGCATCTCTCCCATTTGCTACTCAATGACTCCGCAGACTCCAACATCAACACCGCCATTCCCTAAAGTTCATTTCGAAATTTAACACACGAGAAAATTGTATTTTTAGTCTCCGAACTGGACTCTCAGTATGAAATTGTAGTTCTCGTCTCCATTTTTCAGAAATATTTTGCATTTTTAGTCCCATCACCTCATTTTCATCTAGTTTGCGAGTGAAAGTGCCAAAATGGGAGTCATGTGTGGCCAAAAGTACGTACTTAAATATACGACTATAAGTGCAAAATATTTTTAAAAATTGGGACCAGAAATGCAAATTTGTAAAGCGCGATTCAAAAATGCAATATATTACGAAATTGGATTAAAATGCAATATTAATAATCTGTAAGTCATTGTATAACCAATATCATAATTAGCATTTTTTTTTAATCCAACAGAAATATTACCTTGACTTTATCCATGAAGAATTCAGGTGCAACAACTTTTCTTTGTCGTGCCCACATGTGACCATTGGACCTCAAAATACCATTACCAAGCATAGGTGCAAGTCTTTTAGTAATATAAGAAGGCTTTCCTAATTCAGAAGAAATGCAATTACTCATTTCCTTTACCACTTCCGGATCGTTGATGTATAAATGTTGTTTGTTTCCTGTCGAATAAGTGTAAATGGTACCTGCATCATCAACAATTCATTCAAAAAATTACCATAATAATTAAAAATTAACTAAATGTGTATAATTTCATTTTTAGTCCTTTAGTAGTAATTGTGTTTCAAAGTATATATGTACATATATATATATATGTATTTTATTAATATCTTTTGGTTTAAAGACAAGCATTATGTATTAGTACAAAATATCAGTGAAGTGGACCATGCAACGTAGTACTTGCTAGCTGTTAAATTGTAAAACGAATATATATAAAAGGTGGTCCAATATGTTATATTCCCTCCGTCCCACTTTTATTGCTCATATTTTTATTACGGGACGTCCCAAAACATGACTTCCTTTCTCTTTAAAAAAATAACAAAAGTTTACTTTTTTAAGTAAGTATTTAAAACTCCTAGGGACCAAAATTAATGGGACGGAGGAAGTCTATGTTTGCTGTTGAGCATGTGAAGAAACAGGCTAAGCTATATGATTTATCATTAGTCAGTTGCAGAATTTAATTTCATACAATATACACAAGATTCGGTTCAAGTATGAATGATAAAAACCCATCTGATCTTGATCTCGACTAGCTATATATATACGTTCATCTCTAAATAATTGTTTAATTGAGTTCATAAGAATGATTAAGAATTTAAATTCCGTGATGTTAGTAATAGGTTCTCAGAAATTCATAATAATTAAAAAGTGGCTAATAAACTTCTTGTATTTTTAAATAGAATTTTCATTGTCTCCCTCCATTCTTTATAAGCTTGATCTTTTTTATTAGAAAAACTAATAAATTAATTTTTAATAAATATGAAAAAATCAATAACTCCTTCTATCCAAAATTAAAGTGTAGTCTCGGTGTAAACATCAACATTTTAATCATGGAGATGAAGACTACATTCTCCATGATTGCATTAATATTTAGCCATTTAGGTGAGATATATATGTCTATACTCTATAGGCTTGACTTGTCACTTTCCGATATGGGATTGATTGAAGTATTATTCTTCAAGTGCGTGGCATCCAGCACACTATTCAAAGTGCAATGTATTTGCTGCCCTTCATGGGCCGGGTAAACTTTTCTCATATCTTCTTTCCGAGAAATTCTTACGCAGATCGAGTTTGGTCGAACCCAAACTAATTACATGACAAGTGTAATACACTTATTTTAGGATTGAATGTAACTTCCCGGAAAGTGATTAATCACAAAGCAAGTGCAATACACTTGCTTGGTGGTTGGATAAATTTGGTCAAGCCAACCATGGCCCGGCTCGCGGCCGATTCTTATTCTCGTGCAAATTTAATTTGTGATTGTGAATAAATTTACTTTAGAATTTATTATAATTGATCTAAATAAAATATTCAAGCGTATGAATTTTATAACTACAAATATATTTACGAAAGTATCTATTTTGTAAGAGTTAAACGTAGATTTTAGAAAGATACATTCTAACTAGATTCACTTAATCCATGGCCACCATAAAATTTTCCTTGTTTAACTCCTATATCATTCGCAAGGAAAATTGGTTGATATTTATGCATCAAGAACATACATAGTTTTCCTTCTTTTTTATTCAAAAATTAGAAACCTTAACCTTCATATGTGGGCAAAGGATTTAGGATTCAAATAAAGAAAAATGCATATGCATAAAATATAAAGAATATGATCATTAAAGAAATTACCATATTCTTTTCTCCATTGTTCAAAGTAAGGGAAGAGAGTTGAGGTATAATCATGGGCCACAAATTCTCCATTATTTCCACTAGTACCACTCTTTTTCATTGCTGATAAAGCTTGAATATTTTGCATCTCCAAAGCATTTCCATAGAGAAAAGAAGGCTTAGGCCCTTTGATTCCTTGCAATTCAAGATTTCGTCGAATCCGCCATGGATTCAACCAAAATATTTTGAAGAAATACAAGCCTAGACCAAGAGGAAGAAGAAGAAGAGTCGGAAGAATATGAATACAAAGGGACTTCATTTTTTTTTGGCTTTTCTCGACCCCTTTGCTCTTCTTACACTATATAAAGAGGACATTAATATATATAGTCATGCATGTATGATTGTTATTGGTTGAAATTATGAGTACCATTAAAGTAACTAGGAAAGTGCACGTACGTTGTACGTGTCTAGTTAATTTCATTGATATTTTTTGTAAGTTAGAGTAAAATTAATTCTGCTGTTATGTCATAAAATAAAGTAAATTAACCAGTTTTCACATATTTAATTCATTTTTCACTGATTTTAACCAATTTTATTCATTTTTATCAATTTAGTTTTTTTTATCGTTTTACCCATTTTTATCAATTATAACTTATTTTCATTGTTTTTACAATTTTGTCTTTTTGTTTTATCCGTTTTAAACTAATTTTTCTACCGGTTTCACCTTATTTTGTTTATTAAATTTTTTTTATTGATTCTAACGTTTTTATCATATAACCCGTTTTCACCCATTTAACACATTTTTTTCGATAATTTCACATGTTCTTTTCACCAATATCACATGAATATTCATTGATTAATTTGACACTTTTTCGCCGACTTTATTCATTTTTTCACCGATTTCACCTGCTTTTCACTGTTGTTGTCGTTTCACCGGTTTCATCTTCTTTTCACCAATTTTCATCGATTTTCGGGGTATTTCTTTTACCACTTTCAACCAAATTTTCATCAATTTCGTCATTGTTCACCAATTTCATTGATTTCACATGTTTTAATGATTATATTTTATCTATTTCACCATTATCCACAAATTTCACCCGTTTTCCACGAAAAGAACGACGTAGAGGCTATACATGTCTTGAAATTATTGAATATTCTTCATATTTAATATTCTAGCCAAAGTAAAATTACTTAATTAGCTAAGTTATAAGTAATTTTTATTCTTTCATAGTAAGATGTCGATTCAATTTTAATTTTTTTTTTTTGTAACATATGGTATTTAAGAGAATTTTATTTTAAATATTTATATTTAGAGTGTTTATGACTTATGTTGTTCTAAATCTTTAAATTAACATTTTCTTACTTAAATAAATATTGATGCTAAAATATAATAATTTTATATATATTTTAAGGGCTATTTAAAATAATAGTATTTTCTTTAGATTAAAATTACAAAAATTCATGTAAAAGAGAATTTATAAATTTTAGGAGTTTATGTAGGAGATAAATATAATAAGACTTTATATCTAAATATACCTTTTCAATTACTTTTATTCTTTTATATATTTACTATTTAATAAAATATCACTTTATAATTTAAATAGGGTTATTTTGGTCTTCACAAATAAGTTAAGAAATATTCATGCTTTTATAATAGTAGAGATACATTAGAATTTCTTAATTAACTAGCATGTCTAAATTTTTTTAGAATATTTTTTTTCGGTTTTCTAAGGTTTAATCCCCACCTTGAGGGTACGAGTCCCTTTACTAGACCAACCACTTGTTGGTATCAATTTTATAAGATAATAATTAATAACTTAATCCAAATTTATATAAAGTTTAACGTGATTGAGTCGTATATACATGTCTAATTCTAAAGTATAAGTTGACACACAAACACAACAAAAATATTATGAGAACTAGTCTCTTTCATTATACTTATTCGACCGCGTTGTTGATAAGGACAACTAAAATTATTATTTAACACAATACTGGATTGACATTTTAAATGAAAGATAACAATATTGTTTTTAGACATTAGACATGAGTACTACCCAAGCAAAATAAAAGTTTCGTTCAATTTAGTCATTGAGTTGTGGGGTTAATTAATTTGAACTTTGAATTTTGAAATGGATTTACATTTGGAATACTTTGGAAAGGCAAGGTAATATACTAAATTTAAATTTGATATTAATACAAGATGTAGTTATGTTTATTAACTATAAATAAATTAAGTAAAATAGATTATATGTTTCTCATGAAAACATTAATTAACCTTGACAAACTATTTTGTCATCTCATTTTGAACTCAATTAATTTAGGAAATTTACATAGACACCCCCTCGGTTTAGGCCTAATTACAAGAAATTATCCTCCTGTTTGAAATATTACGAAAACACCCCCTTGACTTAACGGCCGTTAATCAACTTTAACGGAGCACGTAAAATGTCCAAAATACCCTTAGTTGTTTTTACTATTTACAAAAAAAAAAAAAAAAAAAAAAAAAACTCCATGGCCGCCGCCACTACAACTCCAACACCCGTTTTTTTCACTTTTCCGGCGACTCCGGACACGGTTCGAGCTCTATTTGATGGCTATAGACTCGTCTTCACGACCTCTACAAATCTCAAGCATTAATTATCAATTCAAAGTCCATCCCGTCACTCTATTTTCTCAGATCTACGATTGGTACTTTTTTCAATTTTACGCCGCCGCCGGCAGTGGAACTTGACCCACCGCCTCCCCTTTCAGCCGTAGACTCCCCTCGGTGTGGCGGCCATTTTGGTACCAACCTTGTCCAATTTGGTGCTGAATTGAAGCTTCCTCATTTGCCAAGCTCACGTCAATGGCAGTTTGGCATCTACGCAAAATCAGCTCCTCTATCCCAATTCGCAAATTGACCCTTGTACTTTTTTACCTTTATAATATGTCCCTATATTTATAGAAAAACTCAAACTTCCACTTTGATTTGGTCAAAATTCACAATTTACACGTCACATGGCCCGCACATGGGCGATTTCGGGCTAATTTTGATATGGGGTAAAAATGCTAGTGAGCTTAAGTTAAATTGTGGCACAAAAAATGCAATAATCCCGTAACAAAATCACCAAGCCTTAGATCCCGAAAAGTTCTCTGGATTTCAAAAATTCGAATTGTGTTATTGTAGATAAATTTATTGAATTTTAAATGGGTTTGTTTTATTTTTGTAAGAAAAATATTTGTTATTAAAATGAAACTTTATTTATCAATTATGTTATTGTAAATAAAATATAAAATTTTAAAAGGTTTTTTTTTGTAAGAAAATATATATTCTTAAATAATTCTGTTATAGTAAATAAATTTAATAAATTTTAATTTGGTTTGTTTGATTTTAAAATGAAAATAAACGTTATTAAAACTTTATTTACCAGATTGAGTTATTGTAATTAAATTTATTAAATTTTAAATAATTTTATTTTATTTTTAAGGAAATATGTGTTATTGAAATTCTATTTATCGAATTTTGTTATTGAAAATATATGTTATTAAATAATTGTGTTATTGTAAATAAATTTAATAAATTTTAATTTGGTTTGTTTGATTTTTGAATGAAAAAATGTTATTGTAAAGTTATTAAAGCTTTATTTATCGAATTGTTATTGTAAATAAATTTATTAAATTTTAAATTGGTTTGTTATAATTTTAAAATTTAATAAATTTATTTATAATATTTATTACACGGTTATAAAGACACCCCCTGTAACACAAAATATATTACAAATACACCCCTTGGGGGCAACATTGGAAAACATTAAAATAAATTGATGACGTCATCCTCTGCCGTTAAAAATTGACGCCGTAAGGGGTCATCTTGTAAAATTATTTTGCCAGAGAGGGTGTCTAGGTAATATTTCAAACAAGAAGGTAAATTCCTATAATTAGGCCTAAATACAGGGGGTGTCTAGGTAAATTTCTCAATAATTTATTTTGGATCCCACTCATTTGGACCTCACTCGCATTTCCAATCCCATCCATCTGTCTAGTAACCCCCCTCTCGACTTATTTTTATGATATATGAATTATTCAACTTAATACTTTATTATTGAAGACGAGAGATCTAAATTAAACCCCACCATCATCGGGTTAGTGCCAATTTAATCGGCCATGCAATTTATCCTTTATGATTTAAAGAAGAGTATTTTATTACTTCTAAAAAATATAAGGAAACAATTTACTTCCTTTTAACATGATTGTAACATAGTCGCCCAAAATTTTAAGAATGACATGGAAAGTGTTTGCATAGAAAAACAAATTAAAGGTATCCTTCAGTGGGTAAAGTAGCATATTTTTCATAACACATAGAGTAAAGTAGTACACTTATCCAGTGGCGGAGCTAGGAGTGGGCGTTGGGTTCGGGTAACCCAAACCCGACCCGTCCCGTTTTTAAAATACCCGAACGGGACGAGTGTTTTTTGGGTTTGGGTACCCGAACTTGAATACCCGTATTTTATTACGGGAATACGGAACGGGTTTGGGATTGGTCTCTCCAACCCCGAATACCCGAACCCGCCTATATAATATTATTATTATATAATTTATACACTTTAGTTATATAATTATTTAATTTATTAATTAATTAACATTATCTAATAAATGAACTTTTTTACTTTATATTAATATTCCTTTTAAATATGTCATTAATTATAGTAATCAATATTATGGGTCATTATATGATTTTAGACTTTTAGTTATTTTAAAAAATTTATAACATTTTCTTAATTTAAGTGTGGGCTTGGATAAATTATTTTGGTATCAACTATAGATAATATTCGGATTGGATTTTTCTTATTGAGACTCGATGTTGATCGTATTTTATCATTGTCTCATTATATGATTTCACTTTGTGATCATATTTGGATATATTTGAAATAATCATTATGATAAATTGATGATACGTTTAATGTAATAATGGTTAAAAGTTATACAATTTAGCAAAAGGAAAATGACGAAATATAATTACGTAATATTGTAATATTATTTGTTTTAGGTGGATGAAAAATTTGATGAATTAATAAAAATAGTATGGGACCCGTAATCCCGTCCCGCAATAATTCGGGTACCCGCTTTCGGGTACCCGAATTATTACGGGGCGGGTTTGGGATAGGAAGTGTCAATCCCAAAATTTATTATACCCATATCTCTAGCCCCGAACCCGTCCCAAACCCGCCCCGTGCCCACCCCTAGGCGGAGCCACGTTATAGAGAGGGGGTGCATGGACCCCTCTCAAATTTTACTCATAAGTCATGTATATATATTTATCCTATATGCCATATGGTATATTGATATTTTTATATTAAACTTTGAGATAATTTATGATTTTCTTTTAGTGGATCCCCAATCAAAATTAAATTTCTACATAAAGGGGTCCAATGTTTATTAGAGTTTGACAAATTTAAGATTTATAAAATGGACATTAACTCAAATTCTATTTTTTTTTTAAATTTTGTAATTTGAATCATATTATAACACTTCATTGTTGATATGAGGTCAGATGAAGAGTTCTTAAAATTAAAAGGAATTGGTGATGTCACTAGAAAATTAGTTGAAACAAAGAGGAACATTGTGTATCATCAAGTAGTTTTACTTCTAAAATTGACAATGATTTTGTCAATTGCAACAACTTATGTGGAGAGGGCGTTGTCTACTATGAACTATGAAGTATATAAAAAATCGATTGAGGAATCTGATGGGAAATGAATGGTTAAATGACTCTATGATTACTTATATAGATGTATTTGATATTGTTACAGATGATTCAATCATGCAATGATTTCAGTCTATGACAATCGACGTGGATATTTGTAAAAAAAAAATCCATTTAATTTATTTTGAGTTTGAATTAGTTTGGTCATATTTTGATTTTTGTTGCTGTTTTTTTTTCTTTCCAAATTTTAAATAATACTCATTAATTTATAAGGACCCCGGTGAAAAAAAATTCTGGCTCCGCCACTTAACATAGAAATTCATAATACAAGAGGTAAAGTGTCATAATTATAATTACACGGAGGTATCACATTTATTAGTGTGAAATTTATATAAGAATTATAGGGGAGGGGGTAAAATATTATTTTCAAATTATATGGGTTAAATTGAACATAATGATATCAAAGGTGGATAAATTGTAATTAACTTTACCATCATCTATGAAACTTTGATTTGTTTAGCATTGAAAATAAATAATCAGCTTTGTAGTAGGATAAATCATATATGGAGGACACTCTCATTAATTTGCTATTGCTATGTAAATTTTGCAAATTCCGCGAATTTTTATCTTGCATCTTTTGTCGTACTATTAAAGAAAAAATCGAACTTTCCCCATGAACTAATATTTGAGGGTTTTTTGCACTTTGCACCCCCAAAACATGGGAAATATGCACTTTGCACCTCCGAAACTTAGATTTAGCACTTTGCACCCTCGTTTATTTTCAAGCAAAAATTCAAGGACAAAATAGGTAATTCAATAGTATTGGCACTTTGCTACCTCAAAACTTGAGAACATCGCACTTTGTACCCCCAAAATAAAATTAGCACTTAGCACCCTCTAATTAAGAGTAGCAACTTCCACCCCCGAAACTCAATAAATTGGTACTTTGCATCCCAAAACACAAAATTAACACTTAACACCCTCAAATTTAAAAAACCCAAACCCCTTATTTTTTTAGTCAAAGTTGACTATCAGAGTGAAAAAAATCTAAGGTAAATTAGGTAATTCAATTTTTTTTTTTTTGCAAAATACAATTATAAATACTCAAGGGTGCAATGTGCTAAATCTAAGTTTCGGGGGTGCAAAATGCCTATTTCCTATATTTTGGGGGTGCAAAGTGCAAAAAACCCAATATTTGAGTAACACTTTTCTCCCTGACCTTCAGATTTTTGCACTATATCTTTTGAATTTACATTAGTGTTGCACTTTCTCCCAAACTATTTTTCGGCCAAAAAGTTCAGGGAAAAGTGCAATACAAAAGTTTAGGATAAATAGTATAATAACGGTGTAAATTTAAGGGAAAAAGTGCAATACTATATAAGTTTAGGGTGGATAGTGCAAAAAATGAATGTTCAGGGGAAAAGTGCAATTTTCATTATATTAAAATACGCTTCGAAGTTATAAAGTGAGTATCAAAATTGTCCTAGATTGCCCCCAGGGCATATCTCCAACTGGTCGACCAATAATCCATAAGGCTTGCTCCAGCGGCAAGGGTGGGGGTTCGAATCCCATCTGGAACTTGGATGGAAGCATTTCTATGGGTCTATCTAAGGGTCATTTGTGGTGAAGACTCCTTTGTGCGCAGAGTGTACAGCAGTATGGTGGGAACCCGGGGCTTGGTGGAGGCACATCCTGCGATTTACATCCTTCAGGATTCTAGGGCAAGGGTTCTGAGGGTCCAGGATTAGTCGAGTGTAAGCTTGTACACCTGGGTTATCAAAAAAAAAAAAAAAAAAAAAAAAAAAAAAAAAAATTGTCCTAGATTTTTACTATATTGCCAAATGTGTTGCTTCGATAGGTTAAGAGTGACACCAATAATTTTGGAGTTGGACTATCAATCAATAATTCAGCGCACTCAAAAAAGCTCAAAAAGGAGTTAGCTAATGATATTAGATGTTGCATTTATTTTACAATGCTATTAAATCAATTTTCCATTTTTTTTTTAATTCAAAAGTGAGAAATCCATAATTGAAATATTGAATCTTATCATCACCTTTTTGTTGATTGTGAGTTCTCAAAAGGGATATGGGCCCGGGTTGAATTTCTTGCCATCATTATCGAAAAGCTGAGGGCATGTTTGTTTGGTGTTTCGAAAAGTAATTTGGGAGAGTAATAGAGGTTTGTGAAATAATCTCTATTTGCGTAATGTTGTTTGTTTGAGTTTTGAGATAGTGATTTGAGAAATAAAGTATGTATAAGTTTTTTTGGAAGAGTTAGTTTGTAGGTGTAAGATGTGTACGACTTTATGTCAAATCATGTTTGTTGTGAGATAAATTGTGTAAGAGATAAGTTACTTTATGTCAAATCATAATAAAGTTTGTATAGATTTTGTTTAGAGATAAAAAAAATTGTTGTTTGTTTGGGTTTTGAGAGAGTAGTTTGAAAAAATTGAGATATGAAAAATTTATTTCGAAAAATAGAAAACATGTTTGTTTGGCATTTCCCAAACACGAAATTTTTTTGAAAAACGCCAAACAAACAGACCCTGGGAATTCTAAAAAAAAAAGTCATATACTCCGTACAATAATTGGCAACACTTGCGCATGCTTTTGATTTGATGTCTAATCTACCAGGCCACTTATTATATCGAGATATAGAAGGCCCATGTAACATACCAAGTCCACTAAGAAAAGCTTTATTGTGCAAAGCTATGAAATTCGGGATACAACAAATTTTTGGACAGCACTTCTTATTCAATGGCCCATAAAGTTATTGGTTTATTGAAATTGAATTTTTGGGTCCAAATTTGAAATAGCATTACATCATAAAATCTTTTTGATTTTCTTGAATTGGGCCAAAGTAAATAATTATCTTGGGTCAAAATGAAAGTGGATCCCACTAGTATTATCCTATGTAATACAAGGTTAAACCCATGCTATCCACGAGATTATACTAAATAGTTTTTTTAGTAATAGTTTATAGGGATTTTTGCACGTTACCCCCCAGTTTTTTTTTCAATTTTTGCACTTTCCACCCCGAAACACATTAAATGTGACCATGCCCCCTGCTTTTATGTATTTTGTGCACTTACCCCCCCGAAACGTCTTAAATGAGACCGTGCCCCCTGCTTTTATGTATGTTTGTGCACTTACCCCCCCAAAACATTTTAAATGTGACTGTGGCCCCTGCTTTTATGTATTTTGTGCACTTACCCCCCCCACCCCACCCCCCATACCAAATTTCGGCCAAATTTTTCACCGGAACGAAAGCAGTTGCAAAGCACACAAAATTTAAGAGGGTAAAAGGATAAAATTATCCTTATTTCCTACAAAACCTAAACATCAGTTAAAAACGTGAATTGAAATTGAGCAAAAAAATTAGGGTTTATCTCAGTTAGGCTCTATTTCTCCTCCATTTACTGAAATTGAGTGAATCATGGACAATTTTACAAATTCATATCGTCTCTCTCTCACGCAAAACTCATGATTTAGAGAAATCAATATCAACATTTCTTGTTGCTTTCTTATTCCTTTTTTTATGGAGACCCCTTCATTACACACACCGAAAAATCAAGTCACTTAGGAATTGGACTGGATATGGATTGTTGCCGCATCGCTGGTAATATTACCCTTTTGCCCTCTTAAATTTTGTGTGCTTTGCAGGTACTTTAGTTCCGGTGAAAAATCTGATCGGAATTTGGTATGGGGGGTGGGGGGGGGGGGGTAAGTGCACAAATGTACATAAAAGTAGGGGGCACAATCACATTTAAGACGTTTCGGGGGGATAAGTGCACAAACATACATAAAAGCAGGGGGCACAGTCACATTTAAGACGTTTCGGGGGGGTAAGTGCACAAAATACATAAAAGCAGGGGGCATGGTCACATTTAATGTGTTTCGGGGGGGGGGGGGGGAAGTGCAAAAATTGAAAAAAACTGGGGGGTGACGTGCTAAAATCCCTAGTTTATATTCAAAATATTTTAATTCAAGCTTAATATCAATAATTTACCCTATTAATGTCCTAATTAAGTTCTGAACTGATACCATTAGTTCACAATTCATTATTCATTATAAAATTAATTACAACTTCAATACATTAAGAGACACTGAAGACATTTATTTTTTTTGGTTATCACATGTAACCTATCTGACTAATATAATTAAATAGTTATCTTACAAACACACAACACTAAAACGTCTTCAAAGTTATTTGATAGCAACAATTGCATGTAACTCAACAAAAAAAAACATGAAAATAAGATAATGATTTTTTTTTTTTTGATAACTCAGGTGTCCAAGCTTACATTATACTAATCCTATACCCTCAGAACACTTGCCCTAGATTCCTGAAGAATGTAAATTGCTGGATGTGCCTCCACCAAGTCTCGGGATCCAACCATACTGCTACTAAACAAACTGTTTTAGAGCCAACTACGAGACAAAAATGTAATTTTAATAATTACAACAATTCTTGGCTTCGAAGAAAAAAGAAAATAGCACCAAATTTTGAAAAATGATTGTTGTTTTTTAAATATTACAACAAATTCTAGAAAAAGTGTTCATATAATGTGTCATATTTTAAAGATTTGGACGAATTTGGCGCTATCTTTTTTTCCAAGTCCTCCAAATCTTTAAACTATCACACATTATATGAATTTTTTTTTTTTTTAACTGAAAATTAAATATTTAGAAAATAACTATTGTTTTTATATATAATGCCACTTCAAAGAATTGTTGTAATTATTAAAAAACAAACTGTTATAGAGTCTAGATTCAATTTTATTTTAGAAAAACATTTTCATATAATGTGTGATATTTTAAAGATTTGAAAAAAAAAAGCGCCAAATTTAAAAAACAATTGTTGTTTTTATATATTACAACAATTCTAGTGACGGGGATCTATAACGTGGCGTGCCTAGGTTCAATTTTCCGTTAGAAAAAGTTACATTTAATGTGTCTGATATCTTATGGCAAACCGGACTTAATTAAGTATGAGGATCTGGACGA
This sequence comes from Penstemon barbatus, assembly GCA_003313485.2. Taxonomy (NCBI): domain Eukaryota; kingdom Viridiplantae; phylum Streptophyta; class Magnoliopsida; order Lamiales; family Plantaginaceae; genus Penstemon; species Penstemon barbatus. The sequence goes on from CM064880.1 coordinate 10,070,680, forward strand.
CTTGGGAAACAAACAAAATAACGCCAAATTTAAAAAACGATTGTTATTTTTTAAATATTACAATAATTCTAGTGGCGTGGACCTATAGTGTGGCGCCCCTAAATTCGATTTTCCGTTAGAAAAAGTTTCCATATAATGTATCTGATTTTAGGTCAAATCAAACTAAAATAAGTATAAAGATTTAGACGATTTGGGAAAAAATTGAGTTTAAAACTCGAGGCATCGTCTTACAATCAAATATAACAAAAGATGCAAATTCTACTCAACCGTTTTAGAAGATTAAAAGAACAACTTGTATGGTAAACTCTTTTTTTCTTCAGAAAAATCTTATTTGCTTTATTTTTCATAAACCACAATTTCATTTGGAGAATTAATTTAAGTCCAATTAAATAGAAAATAAGGAAGAAAATGTGAAGCATAAGAAATAAGAAAGAGGAAAAGGAATTATAACACCGTCAAATGTTGTCAATCCAGATTTAAAGACGGACGTCAAAATCTTCTAAACTCCGCGACACATTTCGACAAAAAAACTTTACTCGGAGATGTATAAACGGACAAGAAGAAATAATTCAAAACCCCATTTGTGAAAAAAAAAAAGGAGAAATTACTCTCTTTCTTAAATTTTTCTTTGAAAAAATTCTCTCTGGACCTAAGGGCGGTAAAAACAATCTTCAAGTATCATTTTTGGGTCCGGAGACTTAGGGTTTTTTGGGTAAGTGCAATTCGAGCTGATGCAAATGTACGCTTTTGTGCGTTTTATTTGTGTAGAGTTCAGTTTTAGGGTTTAGATTTATTTTGTGAAAAAAGGGGCGTGTATAAAGTGTTAAATTAGTATACCAATAATTCTGCCGAGATGGACGGGAGGAGAATAACGGCGAGTCCGCGACCGTGCTCTGGCCGGCGAGTGGTGGCGAAGAAGAGGCCTCGCGGTGGTTTTGATGGGTTTGTTAACAGCGTGAAAAAGCTGCAGAGGAGGGAGATTTCCTCCAAGCGTGATCGTTCATTCAGCATGAGTGATGCTCAAGAGCGATTCCGCAACATCCGATTGCAGGTTCGTTTATTTGAAAATTTTATTTTTCTCCCTGCAGCTTTTTGTTTATGTATTTAAGTAATTGAATTGTGTGTGGTTGATTAACACCAAAAAATTAGGGCTTGATTTGATCTTGCCTAAAATTTTGAATGAAATTTCTTGGAGATATGCTCAATTTATAGATAATTAGTTGAATCTGACCTTCTTATGTGGTTTTGTCTGTAGATCTGTGTATCAGAAACTGATATGTAGTGTCATTTAAGGGAACAAATGAATGCTGCTTATTTGGAGTTGTAAAGATGGATTTTTCAAAATAATAAATTGGATTTTTTTGCATGTCATAATCAATCGGATGCTGATAAGATTATCGGTGTCATAGAGATTGTATGTGATATGTGTATGTTTTATCTAAATGGTGCTTGTAATACACGTTAGAAGAATTCCGAGGTTTTCAGAATGGGAGTTAACGAACAAGCCGTGTAGTTGTGTTTTACATAGTAGTTGCGTATACGGCTTGTTTTGCTAGTTTTAGAAACGAAAGGCATTTATTATGTCAACGGCATTTAGTATGATTAAGTCGTCATTAGTGGGGTGAACCATGACAACTGTTTCTTTGTCGGTTTCTATATTTTTTACTACTGTCCAATAGAAATCTGAACCCATATGGGCCGTGCCACGTTACTTCCTCTTTATGTAGCCAACCTTAATGAAATATGTCTTCTTTCCAAGTTTAGTTGCAAATGACATCAGGGAGTGCTATGGAAGATGCATCTGGCATAGTTGTTAAAGGGCGCGTCTCACCTCGCCTCGCTTCGGCCATCCCCAGAAAGCCCTCCCAAGGCGTCGCCTTGGTCGCTTTTGCGTTGACTCAAGGCGGTGCAAAGCGGCTCTTTTTGGGGTGGGCTTATTTTTTCCAGATTTTCCAGGCTTCCTCAGTCCTCTGTCCGAATCTGCTAGCTGGATGTCATGTGTCTTAGGGTTTTGGGGTTAATGGTAGAGAAAAGAAGGAAAGACTTGGTAGTAGAATTTGACTTAAAGCGAGGCGATGCAAAAAGCGAGGGCTTTTTGGGGATAAGGCGCTTGTATACAAATTTTTTAGTGTATATAAAATTATCAACAATAATTAAAATGAAGACTTTTGAAGACAATATATAAATATGACTATAACAAACCTTAACTGAATGAAAAAAACTGATCCATAAAAAAAATACTAACATTGACACATAGTACTGATGTGTTGAAAAAAGGTTTTCTGTTGGAATTCATTAATGGGATTAAGTGCTAACTATTTCGCAACTCAGGATATCACATTTAACAAGATCTCGTTATTTGTTTACGTCATGCATTCTTGGTAGTAGAATTTGATTTTCGTCATCAGTATATCTTTTCTCGTGCTGACCAACCAAATATATGTTTAATTCAGGTGGAATATGATACTCATGATCCCAAAGGATATGGCTCTTTGTCATTGTCGTTTCTGAAGAAGAGGTCAAAAATTATTGAGATAGTTGCTGCCCGTGATATTGTCTTTGCTCTTGCACAATCTGGTGTTTGTGCAGCATTTAGCCGAGGTATAGCAATATTCTTTGAAAATTTATTTATTTATTATTATGTTAATATAATCCTTGGTCATTGAAAAGGGCTTATGGAAGTAACCTGTTTGCGTGCAGAGACTAACCAGAGGATATGCTTCCTGAATGTTTGCCCTGATGAAGTCATTCGGAGCTTATTTTACAACAAGAATAATGATTCCCTCATCACTGTCTCTGTTTATGCTTCAGACCACTTTAGTTCCTTGAAATGCAGAACCACAAGGATCGAGTATGGGATTTCTTTTACTATTTACTTATGGTTTCTCTTCACCTTCACTCTTTTTCTCATTTTATAACTATTTCAGGTACATAAGAAGGGGTAAGCCAGATGCTGGTTTCCCGCTGTTTGAGTCAGAGTCATTGAAGTGGCCGGGTTTTGTTGAATTTGATGACGTGAATGGAAAGGTTCTTACTTATTCAGCGCAAGATAGGTAAAACTCAGCTGTGGTATCTTCTAATATAGTTATATAAAACTTTGGAAGTTGCTGATGTATACTTGTTACCCCTTCCTTTTTTCAGCATATACAAGGTGTTTGACTTAAAAAACTATACAATGCTTTACTCCATCTCTGATACAAATGTTCAAGAAATTAAGATCAGGTAATATTTATGTTAATGAATAATCTTTTACTCATGCTCGTGTTCATCCCAGTGCACTTATCTAAAAATGTTTAGCTTCTAAATAATTTTTTGTATATTAGTGCAACTTTCGCTTAATTCTTTGCCTATTGTTTGTGCCTTCTGACTGTATATTTGTGGAATAATCAATATATGTATGTTTGCTGAGTGTGTGTTTCGGAAACAGTCCAGGAATCATGCTATTGATATTTACAAAAACCCAAGGTGGTGTTCCTTTGAAGATTCTCTCAATTGAGGATGGGACTGTACTCAAAGCTTTCAGTCATCTTCTTCATAGAAACAAGAAAGTGGATTTCATCGAACAATTCAATGAAAAGCTTCTTGTCAAGCAAGAGAATGAAAACCTTCAGATTCTTGATGTGAGTCTCTCGATCTCCAGTCTTTTCCATTGTTCAAAATCCTGTCAAATCTAATTTTTTTCTCTGTAGGTCCGCAATTCTGAGATAACAGAAGTGAGCAGGACCGAATTCATGACCCCATCTGCATTTATATTTCTGTACGAGAATCAATTGTTCCTCACATTCCGAAACCGAACTGTTGCCGTTTGGAACTTCAGAGGGGAACTCGTGACCTCATTTGAGGATCACCTTCTATGGCATCCTGATTGCAATACAAACAACATATACATCACAAGTGATCAAGACCTCATTATTTCTTATTGCAAAGCCGATCCTGAAGAACCATTATCTGAAGGAAATGGTATGTTATTATAAACCTAGAATTATAAACTTCAATACTATAACTCTGTTGCGATTTGGGTTTTAATCTTTTTTTTTTTTTTTTTTGGTTGGTCTTTTTACACTATTAAAGCAGCGGGATCTATCAATATCAGCAATATATTGACAGGGAAGTGCCTTGCAAAGATTAAGGCGAATGATAGTCCTCCAATAGTTGAATGCAATTGCAGCGAGAGTTGTGGTGGAAGAAAGTGCAATTCAAAGAAGCGTAAGCAAGCTGCGAGTATTAGGAGCACTGTTGAAGAGGCTTTGGAAGATATCACTGCTCTCTTCTACGATGAAGACCGTAATGAAATCTACACCGGAAATAGGCTTGGTCTGGTCCATGTTTGGTCTAACTAAAGGCGGATCCCTCATGGCACTAGTTTGGTCAAATTTTCTGTACTATATATGCTTTCCTAGTGCTTAGTTATCTGGTTGCTTGTGGTTATTTAATGACTTGTTTTAATCTCGTACTATACATTGCTGGGAGTCTGTGTTTTGTTTGATCGTTTTGGGTGGTGTCCCGTGGACCATGTTGTAAGATGTGTTTCATAACTTGGGGCTCTCAAGTGAGCTATTGCAGGTTGGTAGTTGTGTCATTTGAATTTTAGTGAGTTTAAAAGTCTGGGTACTGTTTTGTAAATTGATTGCCTTGTGTTGACTGATAAATGCAGGTTTTCAAATAATTGCTTCTTCATCTATTTCATTTTGTTTCTTATTTTGCAATTTAGACTGATATAGAGACATGGTTTAGTGAGAATGTGGATGTTTTTTGACCTGGTTTTTCGAATGATTTTTTAACCAATTCATGAAATTCTTCACAAACTTCTTCAGGAAAACCTATAAAATATTTTGATTTGATATCTCACTTACTTTTTTTCCTCTAAATTCTATAGAAAAAAATATTGATTTGACATTTAACCCTTTTTTTTTTAAACTCCAACATTTAAATTCAATTCAAATGGGTTTTTAAATATTTGAAAACTACAAATCTTCAAGATTAAATCAAATAGGGTTTCAAATGTTTTATCGAAACGATGAAATCACTCAAATCATTTTTTGAAATCGAGTCAAAATCCTTCCAAACAGGACTGAAAAGTTCTCTATAAACCATTTTGCCCTTTAAAGTCCATAACTCGACTACTTGAGTTGAATATTAATTTTAGAATCTTCCCTTGATTGAAGCTAAATCTTCAAATGGTCCATTTCCAATGAAACATATAGGACATCTGCTGCTTGACGATATCCCAACTCTTAGCTCGTCAATACATTATTTTTCAATAATTAACTCTTTTGTGTTTAGAATGCAAAGTTATTTCAATACAAAAAATAAAATAAAATAAAAAAAATGAAGTAACATTATGTTTCAACAATGAGGTTAGAAGATTTATTGTACCTGATTTAATCTAAACAAGCATTCTTCTAACAGAGAGGAATACACTAATTTTAATCCGAGAACCAACATGTGATTGATTTAGTGGAAGAAACTAGTCACTACAAAATAGCGAATTCAAATTCGAATTTCTGTTGAAAGGTATCTGATGCGCCTAGAAAAAAATTAAACCATTGGAAACCAAAAATAAGAAATTTAATATGAGATCCAAGTGATTAGGAATAACCAAAACAATATGCCGCATTCACGAATCAAAGAAGTTATATTTTCTCATAACACAATCTTTGTGAAATCGGAAAGTCAAAATAAGAAGCGTAATAGCATGGATCAAAATTTTAATTTTTCCATCAAATAAATCTAAAACTTTCTATTTTTAAATCAATCGAAACGAAAATAAGATGTATTTTCGAAACTCTATATTTATGTTGTAACTTTCTTTTTTACTTAATTTAGCAATTTTTTTCATAATTTTTCCTAGTTTTTAAGAAAAGTTTCTGAAAACATTTCGAAATGTTTCCTATACTGAGCTCACCGAAACATACATTGAAAACAATAATTTGATCAATTCGTAATATACCCATCGGATCCACCACTTAGAAACACAAACAACATAGAAAGGAATTTGGTGATGCACGAGTATATTTTGATGGCCTTTTTTTGTTATAAATCTCCAGTTGTGGAAACATGTTTTCGATTATAAATAGTACTTAAATCTAAAATTTGACTGATAAAAGTGAAAAGGGAATGCAAAAGATATGAGAAAATTATGATTTCTGGAGATAAATCCCATGAGAATTAAGACACAATCAACCAGCTTCATTAACCTGCATCTTCTACTGAAAACATGAACTATAGAAATTATAACTCGTGGACTCGAATGGCTTTGTTGTACACTGTAAAACATAAGAGTGACTTCCTTTACTTAGACAAGTTTGCTGGATTCTCCCTTAATGATCTGTAGATGTGGGAAAACGACGTCTACTCGTCGCCCATAATGTCGTTTCAATATTGCAACCAATCGATTCGTGTTGTCTGCAGAACTTCTGTGACCCAAGGAAAGCTGAATGGTGGCAAGTTTAATTAACTCGTGTCCGATTACAATGTGGTTTTGCCCATAAAGCTTTTCCAGGATCTGTGTTATCCCATCAACAAAAAGGATGTTACAGACGCAAAAATACAAAAGATGAATATATATATATAGACACGCATGCCTCCAACCGCACTTGTGAATGGAACTGAAATGACAATCTCTAATTTCCACCTCCTCTGAGGTTACAAAAATATAAACATTTTGATTCATGAGAAGTAGGTTTTTGTAATTATGAATGCCCGAGGGGTGGTCTTGTAAATGAAAACCTGAATTCAGAATCCACACGTTTCCCAGTAATAAAACCACGCTTAAATGTAAACTTACCTTGATAGAAGCCTGACAATGGCCCATTGCAGCTTGCAGGTCTCCAACCAAACAAAATGCTTGCGCAACAAGGTCCTCCACCTGAATCAAATGATGTCACATTTTCAAAATACGAAAATTCAGACAATGTTACTGTTAAAAACATATCAATGCTTTAATACGCATAACCGGTAGGTCTCTGTAAACTACCTCAGCAATTCTCTTGTTAAATGGATGCAGCATCTTTCTAAAAGTAGAAATAGATCTTGAAGCATCCATAACTAGAGTACTTGGGATTTCACTAGAATCTATTGCATCCTGTAGTCTAAAGAGTGAAATGATTCAACCAAATGTATCGTTACAGATGATCTTACAAACAGATAAACATGTTAGCAGGTGATGCAATTCACAATGGTGTTGATATAGCTAGGGCAATATCCATAAAACCAGAGCAAAAATGCTGTAATTGATATATATACCCTTCGTTTTAATAATACCAGCTCAAATGGGAAAGAATCAGTCTTTCTCCGCTCATCCCCCGTTTTCTTTCTCAGCAGCAACACCAATTTTAATGGTACGAAGGGAAGAGATTAAAACAAGATCTAGAACAAAAGAAAGAAAATGACATAACCTCTGAATGAAGGAGAAAATTTTGAGAAAAATAAACTGACATGACTGAATTAAACTCAACCTCGGCATGATTAGATTTGGAAAGGGATTTGGTAAGATGAAACAAAATTTCCCACGTTGCACTGCAAATGGCGTTTCAATGATTAAAAACGGATTGACATTTTCTGAATAGTCGGCTTTCTCATGAAATTCTTTTTTATTATGACGGTCTTGTGGTTGTGTTCCGTCAGCATCGATCCAGAAAGGTCCGATCGGTGTACACCATAAATTTGTTGTTATACAGTATAGGAATTTCCCGTCATACTTATTATATTGATTATTACTTATTGGGAAGAGATCTGTGAATTACTGTATATTTTATCATGAATCATGATTCTTGTTCATTAATACTTTTAATTTCTTAAAATTGAAAGGCCAAATCCTCATTTGGATTTATGGATTTTTCACAGGAAAGTTTTGCAGTCAGTGTAGAGAGGAGAAAGGGATCTCAGAGGAGAGAGCGACGGGACATGAGAGAAATTGTTCTTGATATTCTTGATTTCCAGTAATTTGTTCTCTGTTAAATTATTGTGCTTAGATGTAGCTGAATGAGAAGGGTGGACACTGGAGGTTGAATTCCATTGAAGGGAAAAGAAGACCATAAGAGAAGAAAGAAAAGAAAAAGGGCAACAATGTCAAAGAAATAAACTTGCTCTGGTTTTATGGTTATTGCTCTGGCTATATCAACAGCCAATTCTAAAGAGCATTTTTAAGTTAATCCAAGAAATTTCTATTTTTAGTGTATCACGAGCATTTGAAGATTAGTTAGGGATGAACTGAAACTGGCAATACCTTTTGACACAAAACCCAGCTTCGGTGATTACTTTTTGTGAAGCTTGAAGATCACAATGGGAGCCACAACTTAAACAACGCCCTGGCTCAAAGTGTATGTTATTACCAGTTTGCTCAAAGACATGACTAGCAACTTCCCTGATTTCGTCATCATTTAACATATAATCCTTCAAGATAGTAAGGAAAGTAAAAAAGAATGAGATATCACAATTTTGGTCTTTAATGATGCCAAAGCTGTCATAGTCGCACAAATGCAAGGTGATGCATTGTGGCAAAGTTATTTCTATCTCATATTAACAATGCAGTTAAGTTAAAGTTTGAGATGATGCAGTAGAAGCAAATTTTATGAATACCTGCACAGAGTTTTGCCCCTTGAAGTATTTGAGTTTCTCATTCTCGGATTTAGCAACACAGCTGTCCAGGACTACTCCAAAACAATTTGGTGCAGTACATCGATAAGCATTAATCACAAGATCTGATAAATTCAGTTGTGCACAACAACTACACTGACAGATAAATGAGTAACGGTCTTCCAAGATCTCGCGACGCTCACGGCAGTCCCACTGTCCGACCTGTCATAAATTTTTTATCGCTTGAAATAAAAAAATTCAGCAGTCACCTAGTATAGCTTATAATTTGAGTAGCATGACCTAACGGTCCAAATATAGATGAATGGAAGGTTGTTTTATGGATCACAATTATTAATTCTGAAAACAGATACTTAATTTATTGTTACTTAATAAAGAACCTGTGGCCCATAAGATAGCTCCAGCTGGGATCCTGCTGAGACATATTCCGTTGCTTGTATGAACAGAGTACGTGAAACGAAATATGCATGTACATTTGGCTGGCAAGAATGGTTAAATAAACTTCCTCTGGAATAAACAGCTTGAGCCACTCGGACCTATAAGATGTGACAATAAGATTACATGATATTGTTATTCATATGGCTCAACTTGAATATTAAAATATCTTCAGAGTAATTATTACCTGTTCCACAGAACTCGTCACATCATAATCAAGATGCTGCCTTGCATCTGAAAATTTCAATCGGACAATTGCCATAGAATTGACCCTAATTTGAGATAGAAGAATGATAATCTGTATTACAGAAAGACAAAGATGTCATCAGCTTGCACATGTACAAAGATTTTGGAGTTAGGTGTAATGGAACTCAGCTCTTCTTAAATATAAAGCAGTGTGAGCTACCTGTGAAGCAATGGTCGAGTTCAAGGGGAGTTTTGAGGCATAAAGTTGTTGAAGACAACACAGCAGAACAATAGAGTACACATGAAACTCTAATTTGCTTTCACCAGAAAGCTTTCCGTAATTTTGACAAAGATCCTACTAGTGAACAAGGCAATCAGCTTGAGTGATACTTCAAGTAATTGACAATCTACGTACAGAGAAAAAAATTACAACATTACCAGGATTCCATGAAAGTTAGGATCAACTACATCAATATTTTGTTGCTGTATATATTTCACGAGTATACGGCCAGCCAGAACTACATCAGATGGCAAAACAGCAGGCCAGTGCATTCCACAACACTCGTGCCTGTGTTCAGCAATATGCTCACTGTTTAAAGTACAACTCCCAAGTGAAATAACATTCCTAATATAATCTTCTATATCATCTGATAAGTGTCCCTGATATCCATATGTGTTCACAGAATCAGAAAATCCTCGTCCTCCGGCTTGCACTTGACATTTTACAGAGCAGTATAATGGTATAGAACATGACACACATGGCACAGTATCTTCTGGTAGCTCATTGAAACAGAAGTGACAATAAGTTTCCCGGAATTGCTTCAATATAATCTGCAAATCAATTCACCAGGTGAGAATGAAAACAATCAGAAAATTCAGGCCACATTGCCTATCATAATAATCATTCTTCAGCATGATATACAACTTATTCACCAAGAGTATAGAATGTTGAATAACATGAGGTAACCAACTAATAGAGCAGAATTCATGAAATCTAATGATCCACAACTAATAGATGAACCGAAAAGGAGAGTAAAAAGAGATTGAAGCTACTGTTAAGAAATGCAAAGACATAAATTAAAGTAATAAATATTGTCATAGATGACGAGGAAGAAGTACATGTTAATATAGCAAGGATTGTTACTCATACCGCAGCATAAGGATCTTCCATGTGAATTAAAGAGCCTTGAGGAATGTCATTATACGAAGTCATTCCCCTCCCTTTAGTTGGCGTGGAGACGCATTGTAGTTTCGTTTGGAGTAGCTCATCTGCCAATAAGACCTACGTTAAAAAAGCAAGGAAGCAAAACCACATGTTATGCTTACAGAGATATCAATAAAGCAACTGGCAAAATAAGTTTACATATAATAAAATTTCTAAAAGATATAATTAAAACATCATCCTAGGAATCAATACTTTGAATTAAACACGTCTTGCCAGCGTCCCTCCATGGATGATTAGATAAGACAGAAGCAACAACAGGTACAGATGGAGATAAAGACAACAGATACTGATAGTTAATATAGTATATATAATTGTGCAACCAATGATCAAAAGCCCGTAAAAAATTTCATGCTAGCAGATAATAAGCAAACCTGCAATTTTGGGATGACAAGGACAGATCATGTGAATCTAAGTAATTAGGGAGCAAGATTGTCGATTTGAAAGTGAGGCCTGCTTTAACTCAATAATATACAACCGACTATTAAATCAAATGAAATTAAGATTGTCTGTCTAACAATTTGAGAATCAGATTAAGAAATTTTATTTGTTGATATATCTAGAATAGAAGTTAATAACTAAACCAGACAAACTGTTACATTCATGATATCCCTCACCAGTTTGGTTTGGCACAGAGGGGAGAAGATGTTCAGAATTATGAAATCTAGCATCCTTAATAATGAAGACATATTGGACAACAAATATAAAACCAAATATCCTTGTTATACAAAGGATTCCTCAGGACAAAGTTGATGTCCCAGTTGTAGAGTACAAGTAACAGACTGCATGAAATATACACCTACTGACAACTATGTATACAAATGAAAATTTGATTGAGATAAAGATGGTGAGAGCAAAACCTGAGATGTGATCATCAGTTTTCTCTAATGCATTGATTTTTTCCCCTGACCGGTCCACTATCATACTTAGTTCACTTTGTATCTGTCTTTTCCCACTCAAGGATGTCTCCATCTTTATGGAAACATTCAAGTCACTGATAGCATCTCTGTAGTTCCCCAATGAAGCATTTGCCTTGCCTCTCCTAAACCATGCCTACAATAAGATGTTGGATTAGAAAGAGCAGAAACTACAAAGTAGTATGCAATGATGCCCTTCCATTCTTTTTAGAGTTAGCATATGTTCATTTACAATCACTTTTTGATGTTATGGAAGGACAATTTGTGTCATTCCGGCTTAGAGTATCCATGATATCTTGCACAGTGCTTTTCGAATTTGACAATTATCACTGTCGGCAAATTTGATGTTGATGGTCTATGAAAACACACCTCGTGGCTTTTGGAACTAAGGGTATCTTTCATGGAAGAATCACTCACATGTACAAAATTTTTATGAATGTGGAATGCTCCACTTAAATTTCAAGACATAATTATATAAAGGGTATTGAGACAAAGATTTCACCTTCACATAGGTAGGGTATATTGTAAGTGCCCGATTGCAATCTCGCAGACTTTCCAAAAAGAATCCCAATTTCTGTAGAGAAATAAGGAGCATTCAGCTGTAAACACACACACACACATATATAAACATATACATGCACTAAAAATGAGAGCATTATAAAATTTCCTTGCTTTCTTTACATATGTCTGGCCTGACCAAATTGGCAAATTGTAATTCAGAATTTAGGACTTTCAAGTCATTTCTATTACTAGGCCTGCAGACTTGACCATTCAATTAAAAAAGATAAATATTAAAATCATCCAGTGAACCTACTCCTGGAAAATGCCTTTTAATACCCACAGTATGTCATCCATATCTATGAGTTTATGAAAAAAATTCTTATAATTAGCACTGAGTAACACCTATGAGACAAAACAGTATTGAATTTAAACTCACATGTAGTGAAGACGCACGATTCACATAGAGTGTTGCAATCAAACTTTTCTTCATGTCTTCAACATCTGCTGGAGCAATGCGCAGTGCCTACATGGTTCATGCAAAAGAAGAAAGACCATGCTTCATCATTCAATATAAGCATAACAGCAGGTTTTGAAAAATGATCCATATATCAAGCTGAAACCAAAAGTAAATAAACTGGTTTGTCTCAATGCAGAACTAAGCTTTTGACAGAGCAGGCAATTATTTCCAGAATACAGCATCCAAGTATAACTGAATTTGCGAAAATAACTTACTTTAAAATAAATTCAAAATATCTTCTCCTTCATATTCTAATATCATGTGTGTATGAGTGCACATGCACTTTCTTGACGCACATTAAAGGTCCACATATTCATAATATGATTTTAATTGGTCATGAAGGCATAAATAAATTACTTTTCGTCATATTTTGTCATTAGTCACTACAAAGTAGCGGACTCAGGTTCGAATCCCTGTTGGGAGAGGTACCCACTTAATGTGCCCGACCCGCCTCGAAAGGGATTAAACCCTTAAGAAACCAAAAAAAAAAAATTACTTTTCCTGGTAAATATATCAAATTTCCTATTATATTCATTCGCTTTCATGAATCATCATTTTAACCTGGTCCTAATCTACCAATACAAAACCAGTCTGTAAATATTTATAAAAATATTTACAAAGTATAATCTGGTCACACTTGACCGATTATCAGCCATGAGAATCTTCTACCTAACTTCAAGTACAGACGCACCACAAATTCAAGTTTTTAAAATAATTCCTTTATTCCACTGCTTGGGTTTAATGTGCAACCTGTTTGATCCCAAATTTACACTAGCAAGAAACAAAGGTATGATAAATATTTCATATTTTGGCTTCTCAACAAGTGCCACACACAATTGAAGCCTTATGGGTATGACTCAAAGCTCATTGCTTTTTTTCTCTTAGCTTGCAAATGTAGAACTTAAAGAGAAAACAAAAAAATGAATTCTTTTTCTTTTTCCAACCTGAGAGTAGAAACGCAAAGCCCTGGGATAATCTCCTTTGGAAAAGCATTCATTGCCACTGGCCTTGGCTTCAAACGCAGCTTCCTTATTCTTTTTACACAGCGTCATTTCCGGGTCCGTCAAATCTCTAACCATCTACAAACACCCAATTAAAGCTTAAAGACACAGAAAAAGAAAGAAAACACAATACAGTTCAATTTAATACAATTTACAATTACTATGTTGAAGCTTTGTACCTGGTGAAATAGGGGTAAGTTTTGGAAGAAGTGGAGAAGGGAAGAGCAAGTGGAGAGAAGGTCATCTGGTGTGCTTTCTGAGATTTTCTGTTTGAGCGTTTCTGGAATTACTGATTTCAGCTTCTCCATGTTTCTGTTTAGGTTATGGAAATTGAAAAAGAGTGACAAATGTTTTAATTTTTTTTTTTTTTTTTTTTTTTAAAGATGTAGGAGTATTGATATGTGATATGGAAATTCAAAACTGCAATTTACACCATCAAGTTTCAGAGTTATCTAATTTCCCTCCATGAACTTTCTTTATCTTCCCTATTAAACCTCTCAATTTATTATGTTTTCATTCCTTCATGTTTATGTACAGAATCAGTCAATATATATACCAATTATGTTCAAATCACACCTCAAATTCTAAAACTTAAATTTAGATGAAATCAGAATAAATAGGATAAATACTCGTCCATATGGACACACAATTATTTTTAAGGAGAATTATTCAAATTATCCGTGAGGTATAATACACTTACACGCAGTGGCGGAGCCACATTGTAACTAGGGGGTGCATAGACCCCCTTTAGGTATATATAATATGCATAATGTTATGTTTTATTAAAGAATATATATCACTATGAAGTATAATTTATAATTTTCTTCTAATGGACCCCTCTAATAATAATTGAAATCTTATAAGAAAGGGGGTCCATATATATTATTACCTTGTCATGAATTTAATAGTCATGGTAACAAAGTGAACTAATTATATTCAAACTCTATATATATATATATATATATATTCTTTTTTATTTTATAATTTGATTTATAAAAAGACAAAAAATATATTTTGGCAAGGAAGACACTTTTTAAATATTTAATTTCATACCAATATCTTTCTCATCTCTACTAAATTGAGCTTACACATAATTTTTTTTTTATTCAATAAACATATTGATTTAGTTTTCTCTACAAAAGGGGAATTAAAAACAAATATAGTGCTTCTACTTACTTTCAAATGTGATTTTATTTATGGTGGTTGGTTTTTATAATTTAGTATTTCGTTACAATTGCATTATCAAGATCAATTAGGGTCTTATTCAAATAAAATTTGTTTCGTGTGATTATGAGGTTGAATTAATTGTTGTTGTAGAATTTTTTTTTTGAGTAATTTATTTTATTTATATTTTAATTAATAGGTATAGTTCAGTTATGGACCCCGATGAAAAAAATTTCTGACTCCGCCACTGCTTACACGGATTATTCTCCATGTTTAGGAAATTATTCAAAATACCCCAATGGTACAATTTCCTTCTTATTGTTTTAATTTATGACAGCACATGCGAAAGTCACACAAAAAAAAAAAAAAAAAAAAAAGAATTGCAGATATATCTTTGATATCATGTAGAAATCACAAACCTCAACGGTGCAAACCGATTCACTAATTTTCTTATCGATTTCATTCATATTTCATGGATTTCATCTTGTTATTAAACCAATTTCACTCAATTTTTCTCACCAGTTTTACCCATTTTTTCACATCAATTTTTTCTGATGAAGATTACATGGACCGTTAGAAATTATCCCAAAGAGGGTAACTTTAATTAATCTAATAACTTAAGGGTAAATTTGTATAATTTTTTAAACATGAAGAATGATTATGTAATTGCATTTAACTTTAGGGGTAATTTGAGTAGTTTCACTATTTATCAAAAAAAATTTGAGTAGTTTCACCTTTATTTTTAATTGGCTGGCTTGATTTCTAAATACGACTCGGCCCGTATCAGCTGTGCGCGGCGCAGAGGATTCATTAACAACAAAAGACAACACAATAGAGACGGTGAAGTGAAAGATAAGGTTTTATTGAGTTTATGCATGCTCCTAAAACCCTTAATTCTTTTTTCTTCATTGGATACATTTTGACAGTAGAAGCAGTTAAGCTGAACAATTAATTGTAAGCTTTCTCACTTTCCCCCAATTTTCCATCTTCTCGTTTTCCTTTCCCAATAATAATTGCTCCTCCTTAGTTTTGTGTTGTATATTTTTTCTTTTCTCAGTTTCTCGTCTTACGGCGCATTTGCTTAGAGGATTTTTCTCGAATTTCATCCAGATTGTATTTTTGGTAGAAAATCTGTTATCAATATGTGTACTTTTTCAGTTTTAAGATTGTGATTTTGTTTAGTATATTTTATTTTTGCCATTAAATATATTTTGATTTTTCCAGTAGTGTTTTGGGCTAATTTTGATTTGGGATATTTATGCAGCTAAATGTCTGCTCAACAAATCAAAGAATGGACTGCAATTCATCAGTTTCCTGCTGCCACTCAGGAGAAATTGGTTGACTTGTTGGGAAAATTGAAGAATCAGGTTAAGAAGAATTTCTATAGCTTTTTCACATTACACTATATGCCCTTTAATTACCAAAAAAGGTGGAAAATTTGTTATAGAATATGAAATTGAACTTCTTATGTCATTTACTGAAGAAAATGCTAGAAGCACGATAATTCACGTAACTGTATTTATATCATTTGGTTTTAGGTTATAATTTTTTTTGTTATTTCCTATAGGATGTTAACACATTGACTATCCTTGTCATGGGGAAATGCGGTGTTGGAAAATCTTCGACTGTTAATTCCATTATAGGGGAACGAGTAGTCACTGTTAGTGCTTTTCAGGTACATATAACACAGTCTTTTACTGTGATTTTGAGATGAAAGAATTTTTTTTTTTCTTAATCATGATTTTGATGTAAATTGCTGCTTCTTGTTTCAGTCGGAAACTCCTAGGCCAGTGATGGTTTCACGGTCAAGATCGGGTTTTACATTGAACATTATTGATACCCCAGGACTTGTTGAAGGAGGATACGTTAGTGACCAGGTGCTAGAGACCATAAAAAGGTTCGATTATGTCCCAATAGCTTTCAGACCTTTGAGTTATTTTCTCTTTGCTTAAAGTTATGTTGTTTGTGGCAATAAATTGGTTTGTAGCTTTCTGGGCAGGTTCCTTATGAACAAGACGATAGATGTTTTGCTTTATGTAGACCGTTTGGATTCATATAGAGTGGATAATTTGGACAAACAGATTGTGAAGGCCATCACTGATAGTTTTGGCAAAGAAATATGGCATAAGGCTATGGTTGTTCTTACACATGCTCAACTTTCGCCTCCAGATGCTTTGAGTTATGAAGAGTTCTTTTCCAAAAGATCGGAGTCTCTTTTGAAATGTGTTCGACAAGGAGCTCGGATTAACAAGAATGATGTTAAGGTATGCTCCTGTTTAAATGTTCACGTTTTCATCTTTTTAAGGATTTTTTCAGTTAAATCTTAGAACATTTTTGCTTGCTCCAATAAAATCCTAATTAGATTTTTTTACGTTAGTTTATGAGGTGTTAGGTTGTCCAAATTTTCAATTCTATAAGGCCCAATAAAACAAAGCCGAACTTTCTCTATACAACTCAGTTACAACTAGAGGTTAGACCCTCGGATTAGTTATCATTTTCAATTGGATATCATATTTTCCATTTTATCCCTCTTTTGTTTCTAATATACAAAAAAATCAACCCCAAGTAGAAATTAAAATGAATCGTTTGTACAAAGTGGACATTTTTTTTTCTGAATAATTTTATCATTTTTATAATCTTAGATTACACTGTACTCACCATATACGATACGGTAAGTTATTTTCAATTTTTTGGGAATTTAATCTATCCTATCTTATTTTACATGAAGAACCAAACATGACCTTATTATACTAATCTCTCTTTTATATAAACAAATTTAATCTATCAGTACAAAATGATCTTTAACAAGTTCTTATTTTCCTTTTCCCTATAAATATGAGTGATTAAAGTAAAGCATCTATACAGAGAAGGTTGGGGGGGTGGGTAGTATATGGATATATTGCCTTGTATCGTTTATTCAAACAAGTATATTATTCTTTGAACTGGATGGCTGAAAGGGATGGGGCTTAGAAAACCATTTTGTTGAGTTGGTATTGTTATTAGATGGTTACAGAGAGAAACATTTCCTACTTTGTTAGGTTTATAAATTTTTGGATACGTAAATGATTTATTTGAACTGAATAAATACATGATTTTGGCCAAAAGCAACTGAAATGGACTTTGTATAGCCTGTCTATTACAAAAATAAGAAAGCTGAGAAGGGAGTAGGTACAAACAGAAGGCCAGTGAGGATGTTTAAAGTTCAATTTTCGTAAATGTATATTTCAAGTGAATATGCAGTTTTCATAGGATTTTTTTTTCTCCAAAAGATCCAAACATTCCATAAAGTTTCTTTTAAAACTTTAGATGAAGACGTTTCTTGGAACGTAACTGCATCATTTGAACTCTTCTGTTGCATTTCTCAGAATTTCGCTATTCCCGTGGCTTTAGTTGAAAACAGTGGGAGGTGTAACAAGAACGAATTCGATGAGAAGGTAAACATTTTTTTTTTTTAATTTTCGGTTTCTTTTACAGACGTAATCATTATTCATTTTCGAGATTTTCCCATTATTTATATAAGCTTCTGATGAGATAATTTGTTTGGATTACAGATTCTTCCAATGGGTACCCCTTGGATCCCAAATTTGGTCCATGTTATTACAGATGTTGCCTTAAATGGAAAAGGGGGTATTTTAGTTGACAAAAAGTTGATTGAAGGGCCAAATGCAAATGATAGAGGGAAGATATTCATCCCTTTAATCTTAGCATTCCAATACTTTTTTATTATCAAACCAATTCAGAAGTGGATCAAACTGGATGCTGCGACAGAGGATAAGCCTTCATGGGCCTAAATTATTCATCATATTCATATTCATGTTGTGTTGTTCTTTTTCATTATTTAGTCTCCTTCTTCCCTGTATTCTTTCATACATTAGTAATGCTGTGATGTTCGGCTGTGGATTTTGACTCAATTTTAATTATGAGAGCTCTATCTTTTTAGCATATGTTCTTAAATCCCGATTGGTGGAAATAAGCTCAAATTATTTATTTTGTCGATGGTTGGATTCGGTTCATTAAGCCGGACTTGGATCTAAACTTTGTTGGAATTTGGAATTTCCAATTTTTTCGGATCTTGACCGTATTTGGTAGAATTTCATTCAATAATTCTCTACTTTTAAATTCTCATCAATATAATTCCTTAATTTATTAAGCTCAAATATAGAAAAGATAAATTTTAGATATATTGAATTAATTACTTCAAATAAGTTATTTGATCATGTTGAAATAAAGTTTTTAATATTTATGTATCAAAAATAGTTTTTATTTAGTGACAATCATGGATCAAAATATTATTTCGAGTGTATGTTTTGGTCAGTCAAATATCGAAAAATTTTCGAGATTTTTCGGAAATGTTTTGATAACACTAAGGAAAATTTGTAATAAAATTACTAAAATTTAAAAAAATAACAGAGGTTAAGACAAATAAATATTTTCGGAATTACATCTTATTTTTGTTTTGCTTAATTCAAAAACGAAAAATTTCCATGTTTTCACAGATGGACATTTTGATTCATGGTGAAAATATGCATGGACAAAAGATCAAGAATGGAATGTTAACTTGTGTTTAAATAAAGTGATGGTCTTTTTGAATAACATATTATGAAACATGTAGATTCATCGATTAAAATCTCAAAGCCCAATCCGTGTTGCCATGTTGGTCCAACTTCGGTCCCTGCATTTGCCCATTTCGCCAAGCCAATCCAAATTGGGCCGTTTAAACTTTAACTGGTAGTAGTTTTTTTCTTTTTTTTTTTTTATTTGTTTAAATATTTATATAAAGAAAAGTCATTTGAACAGCTTATCAACTAGACATTCTAGACAGGTAATTTCTTTTTCTTTTTCTGCTTTTTTTCGTTGTTTTACAAAAATGTTGTATTAATATTAATGTGTAAATTGTTGATGGTAAAATATCAATTTGTTTTACTTAGCATGGGATTAAAAAGTATAAATTTGAGCACAAAATAAAAAGCGTGGGTCACATGAATTATTAATTTACAAGTGCAATATAATCGCGCGTATAGCAATGTTGCAGACTTTCAGATAAAAATGCCAGCCACCGCTTTGATTTGTTACAAAATACAAACCCAATAAATCAATTTAACATCCATGAATCGCGTGCGCCGCATATAAAACCAAGACATCATTGGAAAATTTTGTTTTTAAATTAAATTCACAAAATTATAGTTCATGTTCCATTAAAATATAGAACGTTCAACTTTTATAAAATTTTGATATCACACATATACTTATATTATCTGCAACATCGAGTACATTTTCCAACTTTTTTTTAAAGTGAATACATTTGTACATCAATTAATTACTATATTAGAATTTTTTCAATTACTATTAAATTACAAGGAGAAACTAACTAATAATTTTAGAAATTAACTATAATTAACTAGAATATAAGCTATATTACTAGTGAAAATTGAACCTAAGATTTCTTGATCCCGTGCCATCTTTATAAATTAGGCTATAACCATGGATCAAAATTTCTATCTGTTCCTTCAAAAACATCGAAAATATTTCATTTTTGAATCAAGCGAAACGAAAATAAAATTTATTTTCGAAACTATTTGTTTGCCTTAAACTCTGTTATTTATCTAAATTTAGTAATTTTTATTACAAATTTTCCTTAGTGTTTCCGAAACATTTTCGAAACATCTCGAAAAGTTTTCAATATTTGACTGACCGAAACATATACTAGAAACGAAATTTTGATTCATGGCTATAACTACTTATCATTGACAATGTCAAAATTCAAACTAAGATAAAAAATAAAAAATTAAAAATTAAAAATTAAAAATTAAAAATTAAAAAAAAAAAAAAAAACCGAAATTTATACTTGTGTCATTTGGAGAAGAAATTATTTTATGCATCTACTATATATATATATATATATATATATATAGTAGATACAACGTATGAATGAAATTGTATGAAGTTAATTGTTCCTTAAATTTTATGAAATATGATTATTATTATTATTATTATTAACTAATATATAGACTGGTCAAATTATACATAAATAAGAAACAGAAGATGACAATGGATGATATATATGGACTTTAATTAATTAATAAAATTTTCCATAAAAACACGACCCCTTTTCCTTCGCTTATAAATATCTCCACATTCCATTTCATACACACAAAAAGAAAAACACCCCATAGCAAAACAAAAAATGATGAAAGGCACACTAAATCCAATCGCAATTTTCATAGCAATCACCATTTTAACCTCCACCGTCGGAGCCACCTCCACCGCCGACGACATAATCCAGTCAGTCGAAAACTTCTACAAAAACCTCAACAAAGACAAATTAGTCCTAACCAAACTCAAATACTACATCCATGCCAATTTCGGAGTCGGTCCGACCCAGACCGTATTCGAAGTAGCCCGATCCAATATCACCGGACCCTCAACCAACAACTTCGGTCGGATTTTAATAATCGACAATAAATTAACAGTCGGACCCGATGTCAATTCACAGAAAGTTGGACAGTACCAAGGAATGAACGCTTATTCCGATTTCAATCAGGCGTCAGCCAACATGAACATGAATATAATATACACTGACGGGGAATATAAAGGAAGCACGATTAGTATTTTGGGACGACAACCCGTTTCCGAGAAAATTCGGGTTTTGTCAATTATTGGTGGAACGGGTTTCTTTCGATTCGCGAGAGGGACGGTTCTTGCATCGACTTATTCGAGTAATCCCGTCACGAATGTTGGTGTGTATGTTTATGATATTTACGTTGTTACTCCGTCTGTCGAGACATCGCGTAAGGCGGAGTAACGAACGTAGTCGTTTTTGTTTGTTTGTTTGCTTGTTGTTTTCGTGATTTTGAATAATTAAGGGTGTTTGTATTTGGATTTTGTTGCTTTGATTGTAATGAAAATTTTAGTTGAGTAATAGCTCATTAAGGAATTATCGAATTTCATTTGTAACTTTATAATCGACGATATTGAGTATTAATATGTTTACCTTTCGTGGTTTTCTTAAAAAGTATGAAAAATAATAATGTATCTTCTTCAATATTATTATAGAAAAATTATTTGGTCGCTAATAAATGTTGAAATATTATTTGATGCATTCACTGCAAAGATAATTTTGTGCAAAAAGTGAAATTCACGACATAACGAACCAATGGGTATAATTAAAATACACATTATTCCAGATAAAAAAATGTCACTTAATTAAGGAATAGCTCTACTATCCGAATATATATTAAAAAGAAAAAAAAAAATCGAACTAGAAGCACGATAGTATACATATAGTTCAAGTCATTTTCGAAAATCTCTTTTAATGGGTGATTTTATATATTATTATATTCGACCGCTAAGTATGAATATATAAAACATGAATATTGTATATATATCAAGCATGCACTTACATTATTATTAAACAAAAAAAGAAAAAGAAAAAAGCACTTTCCCCACGTAATTTATGTTAGCCTGGAAGAACACTTTATGAAATCAATAGTACGTATGTTCTTCTCTTCATGAAAAAATTTCAATCATAAAACTAATTAAATTTGAGGAAGACTAGTGATTTTCAGCCAAGTCAATTAATTGTCAATATAATTTCATACGTACTATTGATTTCATAGTATTTATTTATTTTTTAGGTCTATGAATAATAGTTTGGACCGGAGAACGCATTAGGTATATAATTTTTGCAGTATAATGAATTCACTATTATTCAAACTTAGAATTCACATCATCTCATAGGGAAACAACCTTGAATGTTTGATATAGTTTTGTTAATATAATAAATAACGTTTAAATTATAACAATGACCATAATAAGTTTTAACATGGGTTAAAGTAGAAGTGCTCTATATAGATAAGTTTGTTTATAATTATCTACAATTAAATACTCAGTGTAGTTAATGAGGTCGTATCCTAGTGATAATTACTTGTAAAATTAAGGCTTGAGGATGTAGTCTAGTGGATCCTTTAGTTTAACATTAGCGATAGTAATTTATTATTTGTAATTAATATTTCATATTTCAACATTCATTAAAATGATTGATAATGAACGTATTTAAAAAAAAAAATACTCTATATGGTCTTTTTATTTATATATTGAAAAATACACTTGTAATTGGCAGATACATTCTGTATATTATAAATTTATTGTTATCTTGACTTTAATTGTTGATGCAATGTATATATATATATATATATATATATATGGGAATTTTTTTTTTCCAAACCAGGTTTCATAAAACTTATTCAATCATTAAGTATATGGAAATATGTAATACATTTAGTTTGTAATTGATTGAGTATTTTGCAATTTAAAATGAATGTTCTAGATTAGGCCAAGTCATTTTTGAATAAGAATTATCCTATATATTGTATACTGTTACACGATTTGTTGACTAAAAATGACATATATATAATTCGGCAATCTTATTATTTGGTATTAAAATTGCAATGAAAATATATTATATGATATTAAATTTATATATTTGTATTCAATGGTACCAAAAGTACATCCTAGCCTATTTTATGATCCCAATTTTTTTTTTCTCGAGTTCTATTATGTGAACAACTACACGGCACCTTGTTCTCGGGCTTAATTTGGGGTCCTCAATCTGGTCAGATTGTACCCGGCCCGGTCTTAGAATGGCATTCCCTTATCACTAATTATCAGTATAATTTTTTAAGAGTATATATATATATATATATATATATATATATATATCTTTTTTTCTTCATATTATGCCATTGAGAAAATTGACCAATTACATATGATCATGAAGGTTCGAATTATACTATTTCCTGTGTTCCGCATGCACAGTGTGGTGCATGTAAAACAATTACAATTTTTATTTTATGAATTGACAACCAAAAAATAATTATGCAATGCAAGGTTTAGTAATATTACTTTTTAATTTGCAACCATGCACTGCGTGGATCTAATAATTATAATTCCCATTACACTCGAGAGATAAATGCCACAACATTAATCAAATTATTTTTGTGAAATACATATATGGCCAAAAATCTCATAGAAGTGAGTCCAGAAAAGACCAAATCACTTACATGCAGATATCATATCCTAATTTGTCAGCGAATCTAGTAAATAGCCGTGTTGCTCGAGGGCCTATATATAAATGAAAGTGAGAAATGGTATATATTATCTTCCATTTTGTTTGATTAACGAAATTAGTTAAGAGTTTTTTTTTAATTATTGTATTATACAAGTTAATTATTAAAAAAAATATTACTCCAAACGTTTATTTTTACTAAAATTCAAACCGAACCCGATCAATTACTCAAGAATTTGAAATCTCATTAAATTGGTTTTGTAGTGATAGTTATAATCAATCAATCCACATGAGCTCTAAAATTTAAAAAATTATTTCAGACGTTCAAACTTTTTCGATCTATTAGAAACAAAGGGATTAAAGATTATATGCATCGAAATTGTTGATCTGAAATATTGATATTTTAGACATCCAAGTAATTGAAAATTTCGTTTCATCCGTTCGAAATTTGTGAAACAATGTTGGAGAGGATTAATTTAGGGTGAAAAATGGTGGTGAGGTTATAATTGATTTAACAAGATATTCACTTCACTTAATCGTAGGTTATAGAAAATTAGGATAAATAAATTAATCTCAATTGAATTTAAAAATATAGTTCGAGTTGTTGATATAGAATTTGTTGATATTGATTTGCATTCTCTCCGTAGTTAATCTAAAAATGGTGTAAAGTTAAAAACATGAAGGTATGGATGATGTAAAAATGGCGAAGAAGTATTGGATAAGAAATAATCAATTAAGTTTGAATGATTATGAAAGAGAAGGAAATAATTAATTAATTAGGTTTTAAGTTGGGGTATAGTAGTCTTTATCAAATTTCTACGAATGAATGTTTTAATAAGATGAGCATCAAATTTAATGGGGAGCAAAAATGTCTTTTTAATTATCACACGGTTTTTAATTTTTTTTACACGAATTAAGTCAAATGGTGGATTAATCAATTCCGATTTTTATGATAGTCAATGACAAATTAATGAACTTTGATCAAAATTATCAATTAAAGGGTTCATATCAATTCAAGGAGATCTATTGGCGGAAGAGAGAGGTTGCACATGCGGCCAGACCCTAGAAAGATCGTAGATAATTTTGAAGTTTCATTCTATGAAGCTTAGGACAAGACACTTAATTAAGAGAAAGATTATATTTATTTTTCGAGAAAATATATATACTACGATTACTAAACATAAAATAATAATTTTACATTTTGTCAAATAAAAAAAAAATTACTAAAAATTGCATGCAACAAAACCGCAGTGTAGTAAATGACGTTGATGAACTCGTGGCATGCGTGGTATACTTCTTGTATTCTTCAATAGTTCCACACCTTTTAGGACAACTTTGTCTTCTTATAAACGACATATATAATCATTAATGCGTTTGCACTAATTTAAAATATATAAAGAAAAAATAATAGTACTCCACGTGGCGTAAATTTTTTAAATTTAATAACTTTGGTTAATTTAGTGTTAAGTGTTTTAAATTTAAGAAAATTAAAAAGGATATAAAAGACATTTCAAGTTGGGGTTGTTATTTTAATTTTTCTTTAAAAATTGAATAAAGGTAATTTGGACTTTGAAAAATCGAGTAAAATTGAGCTTTAATATTGAAAGTTATGCCGTTGTCCAATGTCAAGATTTTAGGGGGTGGCCGCACGTGAGGCCAGTTACGTTGGACCGCACCCTAGATGCCCCGATAAACTCCCAAGCCGGAGTATAACTTGTGGAAAGTTTAAACTATATGTAAGAATTATATATTTCATATAGTACTTATTTATTTCTTTATAAATAACCTTATAAAAAGAGTAAATCCATTTTGATAAGTACTACTCCCTTCTCTATTTTTCACCACAGTTTTTACCTATAAATACAACCTCGTCTTCGAACCTCCTCAGTCCATCACAATTCACAAACAACAAACACCTTGTAATAGATTCCTTCATATGACAATCAAACCAATAGGAAATATGCAAACTAATTACTTCATTCTCTGCTCAACCTTAATATTAGCTATGTTTGGAGCTTATGCCCATGGCCTCGTGAGCATTATACCCATGACACGTTCCTCCTCCACGCCCCTTCCCGTTCACGAATGGCTCAAAAGAGTCAGGCTCGATGAAGGCGAAACCTTGACCAAACTCCATTTCTTCGTCCAAGACCAAATATCCGGCCCGAACCAAAGTGTGTACAATGTGGCTGAATGTGAAATCACTTCCAACTCGCCTACCAAATTTGGGCGTACCCAAGTTGTTGACCACCTGATTACTGCAGATCCCGAGTATAATTCACCAAAAGTTGGTCGAATTCAAGGCATTCACATGCTGGATGACTTGAATGAAATTGCTTTGACCGTGAATTGGAACATTATATTTACGGATGGACCATACAAAGGGAGCACGCTCACACTTTTGGGAAGGTTGGTTGCATACGCGAGGGATGGGGAATTGTCGGTAGTTGCGGGTACGAGAAAGTTCCAATTGGCGCGTGGGATTGCGGTGAAGAGAACCATTTCGACGGATCCTAAGACGTCTAATATGGTCATGGAATATCACTTGGATGTCATTACACCAAAGGCAGCATAGTTTATTTTCTTTTTATGAGCATTGTTGAAGGAGCTTGTATGTTCTAAATTATGTTCTTTTCGTTAATTTGTCATCTTTTGTGGAATAATGATTTCAGTCTTGGTGTAAGGCAAATGTTGATTCTTGGAATAGAAATAAATATTTTAAATTAGGGTTTGAATTCGATGGTAATTTGAGGACTTTGATTTTGTTATATCTATGATATGTTAGGCTTTCGAGTTGCTTTTCCACATTTTAAACTCAAATCAAGACATTTACAATTAGACTCACCGATTGAAATTCGATTGTTATCCCCAAGTAGATCATATCCGTAGTATCTATATCTATACTATATAAAAAGAGAAATCATGTCATGTTATACCAATTTTTGAATTTTTAATTATATTCTTACGCTTAAAGTTATCTAATTATGTGATTTTTAAACTCCTCCACGTCTCCATTATATTCATTAATAAAATTTACTTTTAACTTTTTCTTAAGATCAATCCTTCAAAAATAATCCTTAGTTATTGTGGTTAAAAGAATTTATGAGGATGACTTGTTTAATATAATATCAATGTAAAAATTAGTGAACTTCCTAGATATATTTGGGATTTTGTACTTGACTAATCATTAATAAAAATTTACCTTCGTGATTTTCCTTAAAAGAAAAGCATGATGACGTACTTATCTACCAAAAATAGTATGAATTTGTCAGATTGTCCATCTGATTTGAATATATTCCATCGAAATTGATTTCCGTACTCCTAATTACAGTATATATAAAAAAAAGTTGTATCCCAATTTTCTTAAATTACACCCACTCTTTTTTACTAAAATAATTTTTTTTTTTTTTACCATTTCTCAATTTATATCATACGTATATCCTTTCTAACAATTTAGTCTCTTTTAGCAATAACTCTCAAATAAAAAATTCCACGGCTTAGGTACTAATGAAAAATCATGGGCCTTAAACCCGTATTCAGTCTGACAGCATTACAGATCCATGTATTTGGCCCGTACTTATTCATCAGGCCCATAACCCATTGTGTATTTTATTATGACGCATTATTTAGGCAAAATTGCAGAAAATGTCCCAAACTAATTGGCAATTTTGGGTTTTCGTCCCACACTTTATCACCTCACCGAATTTCGTCCCGTAATTTTATTTTTTTTTGGAATTTCGTCCCGCCGTTAAGTATTAGACGGAAATTGCACACGTGGCCGTTAAATTGCCACATGGCTGCTTACGTGTCATGATGACGTGGCAATTAGCATGACCAATTATACAAGATTGCAGAATTAGTCCCAAACTAATTACAAATTTTGGTTTTTCGTCCCAAACTAATTACAAATTTTGATTTTTCGTCCCAAACTATATCAATTAGCCAAATTTCATCCCGCGATTTACCATTTTGCTAGCCAAATTTCATCCCGCGATTTACCATTTTGCATGAATTTAGTTCCACTATAAATTTCTAATTTAATAAAAATGACGATTCAATCTTTTACATTTTCTTTTTCAAGAAAAATAATATGAATTTTCGAAACTCCTATGCTCTTTTGAGAAATAAAATTCTCATGTCATTTCATTAGAAAAATATTGTGCGTTCTTTTTTAGTATTAAAATATTATAAATATTGACATTATTGACTATGTTATTCACATGTTCATAATGTTTCATTTTTTCTCAATAAATTTCATATTTCCCAATTTGCAAATATGCTTGTTCTGGAAGAAATCTTCAGTTTGGATAATAATTGTGCTGATGAAATTTTGATTAGCGCCTAATCAACATTGATATTGTGTTCTTTTTTAGTATTAAAAATATTTATAATATTTTAATACTAAAAAAGAACACACAATATTTTTCTAATGAAATGACATGAGAATTTTATTTCTCAAAAGAGCATAGGAGTTTTGAAAATTCATACTATTTTTCTTGGAAAAGAAAATGTAAAAGATTGAATCGTCATTTTTATTAAATTAGAAATTTATAGTGGGACTAAATTCATGCAAAATGGTAAATCACGGGATGAAATTTGGCTAATTGATATAGTTTGAGACGAAAAATCAAAATTTGTAATTAGTTTGGGACGAAAAACCAAAATTTGTAATTAGTTTGGGACTAATTCTGCAATCTTGTATAGTTGGTCATGCTAATTGCCACGTCATCATGACACGTAAGCAACCACGTGGCAATTTAACGGCCACGTGTGCAATTTCAGTCTAATACTTAACGGCGGGACGAAATTCCAAAAAAAAATAAAATTACGGGACGAAATTCGGTGAGGTGATAAAGTGTGGGACGAAAACCCAAAATTACCAATTAGTTTGGGACATTTTCTGCAATTTTGCCCATTATTTAATAGGATAATAACTTTGATAATTTACGCAACTATCTACTTACGTCTTACGCAATAATGGAATTTCGTTTTGTGGAAGAGACTATTCACAAAATAGCAGACTCAGGTTCGAATCTCTGTTGGAAGAGATATCCATTTATTGTGTCAGATCCGCCTCAAAAGGGATTAAACTCTTGGGAAACCAAAAAAAAGAAATAATAGAACATCATAACAAAATAACCTATCGTGATTATACATTACTCCCTCCGTTTTTTTTATTTGTCGTTTTGAAGGATTGCATACGGATTAAGAAATGCAATAAGTAATCACTTTTTTTAAACAAAAAACCCAAAACATCCTTTTAATCAAATAATAACTTCAATAATTAGCATTTATTACAATTAATTCTACATTAAAATCTAAAAAGGATAAATAAAATTAAATAATTTTTTTTTTTACCAAAGTGACAAATAAAAAAAGACCGAGGGAGTAATAATTACAAGCTGGCATAGTTAATATGTACTCCAAGTTATACACACATTCCTAGAATAAACATATTTCTTGACATTTTAACATCATCTAATTATGTCATGGACGACACATTTTTTTATTAAATAATTAAGCTTTAAAATTGAATAGGTAGCACACGAATTTTGAATTTACACATCTATTAATAAATACTTATGTGTGAAACAAAAATATGATTGATAATTAATCCTTTTTCGCAAACATCATGCTTTTTACTATTCGTCATATTTATTTAAATAAGATAAGTTGTGACCCCCAGAGACAAAATTCAAGTTCGAATCCTACTGAAAATATCACACTGAGTAGAACATATAGTCTTTGCACTCTTTAATCCGAGTTGTATATACACAGTCTAGTTGATAAAAAAAATAAGATCATGCTACTAACTATGATTAAGAATTAAGTTAAGTATTAAAATAAACATAAATTTTGCTTTTTCTAGATTTAAGTTTTAAAATCAATTGGCTGGCTCTTGAGAAAATGGGCCTTGATAAGACCCTTTTACAAATCCAATTATTAAGCCTGATCAGGTATTTCATAAGGTCGAAACCAAATCAGATGAGGCCCAACGATACTTTTCGTTTATGTCATATTAAATTCGAAGCTTTTTAGAATCTGAACCTTTTGAGTTCATTAGATATTGTTCGAATCAGTTGGGTATCGTTTTTTAATCCCCACTTCTAAAATTAACACAATTTCTTTTTTAAAAAAAAATCTTGTTAACACCACAATTTTATTGAATTTAGCTAACGTGCCAAAATCTCTTCAGAGTTCACCAAATTTCAACAAAGAAAATGTCAAAGCTCAACAAAGTTAATCACTTGCTTCAAATAATTTAACAAATTACTTTGAAAATAGTGATACTAATACAAATGTATTAAGATTAATTAATGTTTTTCATACAAATACAAATGAAATTATGAATAGTATTGGTCGTAGTGTTTTTTTCTCCATAACCAAGAATTGTTTGATAAATCCACCTAAATGATGTAAGATTCAAACAAACTTCAAATACTAACAACCCCAAATTCTTTCTCTTTAATTAGTGGCTTGTTCTAATCTGGGTTTTTGGCATTTTGAACCCTGAAATTATAGGATTTTGACACTTTGCACCCTTATTAAAAGTTTTGGCACTTTGCACCCTATTGTGTTATATTGAGAAAAATCATTGATAGAAAGGTAGAATAGTTATTTTCAATTTTTTTTTTCACTTTGCACCTTAATTAGCAATACAAATTTTGCACCCTTAAATTATAGAATGTTGGCTTTTTGCACCCTAAAATTTTAAATGTTAGCATTTTTCGCCCCGATTAAATTTTTTGGCACTCTGCACCCTAAAAATATAATTTGTATGATATTTTGCACACTAATATATTTTTCTCAAAAAGAAAAAAACCGACTCATGAATGCCGGCGACGTAGAGATAAAATGGTCATTTCTATGCACAACAATAATAAATTTGTTATTCTAAATTTATTTTACTTTATAATAACTTATTTTAACATTTTCTCTCTGTAAAATTTAAATTAAAAAGAAGACGTTGCCTTCATTTTATTTTCAAGTATCCTCAAGATTATTTACTTTATATCTAAAATACACGTTTACATATCTAATATATTATTATATTGCATGTTATTTACATAATTTAGATTATCATATTAAGTAGGGGTTGAAAATGCCTGAAATTATATTTTTTGGGTGCAAAGTGCCAATATTTTATATTTCAGAGTTCAAAGTGTCAAAATCTATACTTTTAGGGTTTAAAGTGCCAAAATATTCGAAAATTACTATTATACTCTTGAATCAATTAATTTTTTCTTCAAAACACACACTAGGGTGCAAAATACAAACTAAATTGTATTTCCAGAATGCAAAGTGCCAAAACTTTTAAGTTAAAATGCAAAGTACCAAAACTCTATAATTCTAGGGTGCAAAGTGCCAAAACCCTTTCTAATCTTCAAGAATCCAAGTTTCAAATTCGAAATTAAGAATCAAACTATTTTGGTAAACTTATCAATTTCTTGTTCCAAAGCGAGATATGAGGTGAGTATTTTAAAATTTATAGAATCGAATTCTTAATTTTCACATCAGACCTTCTAGCCAAAATTTCTTTAAATAGTTCATTAAAACATCGAATTTGGTTATGTATTAATTACTGTGTTGTTTAAAATAAGAAATTTTCTTTGGGATAAATTGATAAAATTATTTATCATAGGAATCTAAAAAGTAATTATAAGTTGACTAGTTGAAAAGAGCTCAAATATAATTTAGAGAGAGAGTTTCACTTTCGATACCATAACTCAACATACTTTAGGGATTTGATACCACAATTTTTTCTCCCGACACATATGATACCATAACTCAAATCAACTCGACACATTTGATACTTCCGTCAAATTGAAAACGGAATTGTCACGTGATTGTCACGTGGCCGTTAAAACTTTGCACATTTGATACCATAACTTATGTTGACTGATAATTTTACCCCATAACATTTCAGGTTACCAAAAAAACCCCACATCTCCAAATTTAGTGACGATTTTAGTCCACATTGTTGCAAAATTTCCAAATTGACTCGAACAAGACCACGTGCTGACCAATTTAGAACTTTACACATTTGATACCATTACTTATGTTGACTGATAATTTTACCCCATAATATTTCAGGTTACCAAAAAAGCCCCACATCTCCAAATTTAGTGACGATTTTAGTCCACATTGTTGCCAAATTTCCAAATTGACTCGAATAAGACCACGTGCTGATCAATTTAGAAAATTTTACTTATTTTATTTAAATAACTAATTTAATTTATAAACAATATTAATAAATTAAATAATACATTAACATAAATATCACCAAAATTAAGAAAATATATTCTTTTTAAATATAAAATTTATACAATAGAATTAATATATATTAAAATAATAAATTATATAATTTAAAACTATTTAATATTTATTAAAATATTAAATAATAAATAATTTTAATTTAAAAAAAAATCCCCACCCCACCCACCACCTCCCCACCCTTCCCCCTACCCCCGATTCCCAGGCCGCGTCTGTCCCAGGCCACCGCCGGCCTGGGTTCTTCGATGCCCGGCCACTGCCAGCTTGGGATCTTCGGTCCCAGGCCGGCGGTGGCCTGGGACAGAAGACCCAGGCCGCCGGCGGCCTGGGATTCTGGTGGTAGGGGGAGGGGTAGGTTGGGTGGGTGGATGGTGATTCTTTTATTAAATTATAATTATTTATTATTTAATATTTTAATAAATATTAAATAGTTTTTAATTATATAATTTATTATTTTAATAAATATTAAATAGATCAATTCTATTATATAAATTTTATTTTTAAAAAGAATATGTTTTCTTAATTTTGGTGATAGTTAAGTTAATGTATTATTTAATTTATTGATACTGTTTATAAATTAAATTAGTTATTTAAATAAAATAAGTAAAATTTTCTAAATTGGTCAGCACGTGGTCTTATTCGAGTCAATTTGGAAATTCGGCAACAATGTGGACTAAAATCGTCACTAAATTTGGAGATGTGGGGCTTCTTTGGTAACCTGAAATGTTATGGGGTTAAATTATCAGTCAACATAAGTAATGGTATCAAATGTGTAAAGTTCTAAATTGGTCAGCACGTGGTCTTATTCGAGTCAATTTGGAAATTTTTCAACAATGTGGACTAAAATCGGCACTAAATTTGGAGATGTGGGGCTTTTTTGGTAACCTAAAATATTATGGGGTAAAATTATCAGTCAACATAAGTTATGGTATCAAATGTGCAAAGTTTTAACGGCCACGTGACAATCACGTGACAATTCCGTTTCCAATTTGACGGAAGTATCAAATGTGTCGAGTTGATTGGAGTTATGGTATCAAATGTGTCGGGAGAAAAAGTTATGGTATCAAATCCCTAAAGTAGGTTGAGTTATGGTATCAAAAGTGAAATTCTCTCTAATTTAGACGGATGGAGTATAACTATATGGAAACTATAATGAATAGATTTCTTATACTTGTTTATTGCCTTATAACCTTATAAGAAAAGAGTGATAAGTACTACCCCTTCTTTATTTTTCACCACACTTTTTACCTATAAATACACCATTTTCTTCGAACATCAATCCATCACAAACAACAACCAAACAATGGGAAAGATGCAGAGTTATTTCATTCTCTACTCAACCTTGATATTAACTTTGTTCGGATCCTATTCCCAATATGGCCTTAACATTATACCCATGGCACGTGCCTCTTCCACGCCCCTTCCCGTTCACGAATGGCTAAAAAAAATCAGTCTCGATAAAGGCGAAACCTTGACCAAACTCCATTTCTTCGTCCAAGACCAAATATCCGGCCCGAACCAAAGCGTTTACAATGTGGCCGAGTCTGAAATCACTTCCAGCTCGCCTACCAAATTTGGGCGTACCCAAGTTGTTGACCACTTGCTTACTGCGGGTCCCGAGTATAATTCACCAAAAGTTGGTCGAATTCAAGGCATTCACATGCTGGATGACTTGCATGAAATTGCTTTGACCGTGAATTGGAACATTATATTTACGGATGGACCATACAAAGGGAGCACACTCACACTTTTGGGAAGGTTGGTTGCGTACGCGAGGGATGGAGAATTGTCAGTAGTTGCGGGTACGGGAAAGTTTCAATTGGCGCGTGGGATTGCGGTGAAGAGAACCATTTCGACGGATCCTAAGACGTCTAATATGGTCATGGAATATCATTTGGATGTCATTACACCAAAGGCACCATAATTTATTTTCTTTTTATGATTATTGTTGAAGGAGCTTGTACGTTCTAAATCATGTTCTTTTCGTTAATTAGTCATTTTTGTGGAATAATGATTTCAGTCTTGGTGTAAGGCAAAGGTTGATTCTTGGTATAGAAATAAATATTTTAAATTAGGATTTAAATTCGATGGTAATTTGAGGACTTTGATTTTGTTATATCTATGATTTGTTAGGCTTTCGAGTTGCTTTTCCACATTTTAAACTCAAATCAAGACATTTACAATCAAACTCATCGATTGAAATTCAATTCTTATCCCAAAGTAGATCATATTTGATGCCGGGAATGGTTGATAAGGAAAGGTAACGCAAGTGAGAAACGGGTTATAGGCTCACCATAAGAGATATAGGGACTTGAAATAGTTCACCACTCAAAGGAATCCACCTTAGAGATACAAGGCTAAGTACGTAAGACAAAATCTTAAGACTTCAATATTATTTCACTCAATATAGTTTGTTACAAATGACATTACAAACTATTATTTCTAGAGTTGGAACTTATACCTAAGAGGGGGGTGAATTAGGTATATAACTTTTTCAATGAGTTTATTTCCCAGAAGACAATTAGTAAATAGTTTTAGTAACTTTAAATAAAAGTTAATTGTTCCAATGATTTTAAGATTAAAGTTACGATATGAAGTAAAGTTCAAATAATAAAAGGAGTAAGAAAGCAAACACAATTTATAGAGGTTCGCGCCCCAACGCCTACTTCCTCTCTTCCAGCACCCCTGGGTAAAATCCACTAATAGATCGTGGCTTGCAGGACAAACCTTCGCCACTCGAGATTACAAGATATCAATTCTTTCTCTCGAAACGAGCTTGCTAGGCCTAACCTATTGCTCAACAAAAACAAAATTAAGATCACTCAAAAGCTTTGACTAGGAGAAATGATTTAGCAAGTGAAATTTTAGAGAAAATGAGTTGTGTATGAGCCATGAGAAATGATCCACTATTTATAGTTTAGTGGAGTTGGTTCAATAGGGAAATGTTTTGAAATTCAAAAATTATTTTGTCACAATTAAAATGATCTTGCAAGATTAAAACATGTGACAAACATTTCAATGAATGTGGACAATGTTTAGTAATTTGATGAAGATAAAATCTTTCCAAAAGAATTGATTTTAAATGAATAGGGTAAAATATTTAGCTAGACAAATTAGAGACAAATTATCTTACTAGCTATCAAAGGATTTGAAAGAAATCATCCCTCTAAAAATTGATTTGATTGAGAGTTCAAAAACAATGGCCAAAATTAAATAAATTTTCAAGATAATTAGGCTTAATTATGAAATGATTTTCGGCCATACTTTATTAATCAAGAGTTCACGGCTCATTTTAAAATTGGTAGGCAAGCCACTTTGATATGAAACACATTTTAGAAAAGGGCCAAAAAAGTTGGACTAAAAGTATTTAAAAAAGTTTGGGCTAGGAATTTTCTTGCTCTTTTAATCGATTGAAAATACTTACTAAGTTGATCACAATTTTCTTGAATCGGAAATCAGGCCCTTCAGGGGTGCTAGGGGCTTCGATCTTGATCTTCATTCATAACAAGCCTTCTTTTTAAATTGGGCTTCTCATGAGCTATCTTCCAATTTCGTACAAAGCCATTTCTTCCAAATTGGTCCTTCTTCATTGTTTGGACTTTAGATATCTTTATTGGGCTATTTCTTCTCAACATTATTCGTCAACGAGCCTTTCTTCAAATCTCAATAATTTCTGTTAAGATCAAACTCAAGAACCAAGCTCAAATATCAAGTTGTTTGTTAATCATTAATCATTCGGCTAACAATCTCCCCCTTGATTGACAAACAACTTTGATGCAATAAAATAAATTATTAGGAGGAACTCCCCCTCAATGTATATTCATGAAGCAAATATAATGAGGCAATTATATCAAGTAAATGCATCAAATAACTCCTCCCCCTTTTTTGTCAATCAAATATATTCTTCTTATTCCCCACTTAGAAAACTTCTTCAATCAGAGTAACAATATATCCTCAGCGGAATTCAGTTGAGCATAGTTTAAGAACAGTTTCCAAGATGAACAATTCAAACATTTGATTATTCAAAGCAACAATATATTGGAACAACATGTTTCGAAGGATTTTTAGTTTCAAGTTCCGAAGCTCAAATATCACATGTAGCACATATAACAATCTCATGATAATAAAGTTCAAAGATAGATCAGATAAGCATATAATGCTCCCCCTCAAATATATATCTTCATACAAGAATGATAATCATCAATATAATTTCAATTTAGCAATTAATCTTATAATGATTATCAAATCCACAATATAATATGTCAAGTATTAGCATGTGTGGAATTTCCTTCATAAATTATTGCACAAAAAATTTATCATATGTAAGCGAAGTGCATGTGAATCAATTAAGGTCAAGGAATGTTCAACAAGTGCAATATAAGTCATGAGGCTATACTTCAGATAATGTGCGGATATTTAAGAAAATGCAAGTTTTACTTACCGTACTATTACCTTGATTACCTCAAAGTGGAGTACTTTTACCTTTCATTCTTATGGTATCTCTTTGTTTGCTTGATGCTTGAAATCCCCCTAGGATAGATTTAACCATTTCAGAATTGAAATCCTTCTGGGATAGTTCTGCTGGACATTTTTCGAAAATTTTCTTGGAGCTTCCTTCTTCTGTTTTTTTTGTTTCAATACAATGTTCCGGAAGTTTTTCGGAACTTTCTTCTTCTGATTTTGGTTCTTAATCAAAGCCACCATAGCTTTGCAACATATTTCAAAAGTTACAATGAGAAGCCTTTTGTACCTGTTAAGAAAAAATCACTTTCGCATTTTTGGTACCCAAATTTTCTTGAGTCCTTGCGGGTTAGTCAAAACATCTTTAGGCGTCCATATGAGTTTATTCACGGTATTCCTTTTGTAAATGCAGTTAAAAGATTTGTGATCGATTTTTCCACAATAATTGCAAGTATGATACGACAATGAAGAGTTTTTAGCAAGTTTACTTAGTTTATCATATGAATGTCCATATCCAATTCCGGCTCTATTTAGATAAACATTTTGCATGCCAAGAAGTTTATCAAGGTTCTCTTTTCCTTTCGTATATTTTTCTAAGCTTCTAGTTAAATCAACCACTTTTGCTTTGAGACTCAAATTTTCTTTCGAAAGAGAAGAATTTTCCTTTTTCAAATTTTCAAGCTTTTCAAGACTTTCTTGTAAATTTATATCAAACTCTTCTTTTTCTTTATTCAATGAGAAAATCTTCTTTTTAAGTTTTTCATTTTTAGAAGCAAGATTTTCGAGATCCTTTTTAAATTCGATTAACATTTTATTCCATTCATCTTCACAATCGAAATCATCATCTAAATCATCACAACTTTCAAAATCGTAAAAAGCGTGTACCTCTTCGTTAGTCATGAAACATAGGTTTCTGGATTCGTCTTCCGATTGTTCTTCTTCGGATTCTGGAACATCCCATGATGCTATTATCCCCTTGTTTTTCCCTTTTTGAAATTTTTCTCAGATTTCTTGAGTAGGGGACATTTGGACCTCAAGTGTCCATATTCATTGCACTCATAGCATTTGATCTTGAAAGTTCTCTTGGGGATCTTTTGAGAACCTTCTGTGAAACTTTCGATTGGCGAAGTGATTTAATCTTCTGATTGTTGTCGCCATTTCCTCGTTTTTTTTCTTTTCGTCCATCATTTCAATTTCACTATCGTCTTCCTGCACATTGTTAGTTTTAAACGCAATATTTTTATCTTTAATTTGTTTTACCTCATCTTTAGAAAGGATAGTGAGCTCATGAGAAATGAGAGATCCAATTAGTTCAACCATCGACATGTTATTAAGATCTTTCGCCTCTTGTATTGCAGTAACTTTTGGTGTCCATTCTCTAGGAAGAGATCTTAGTATTTTCTTTACTTGTTCACTTTGAGGGTAGACTTTTCCAAGTGCGGACATAGGGTTGATAATCTCCATGAACCGAGCATACATGTCACTGATAGTTTCATCGGTTTCCATGGTGAACATCTCGTATTGGTGTACGAGAATAGTGATGCGTTGCTCCTTTACTTGATTTGTACCTTCGTGAGTGACTTGAAGCATCTCCCACCTATCTTTTGCGGTAGGGCACGAACATACCCGATCGTACTCAGATTTGGTGAGGGCACATGCCAACAAATTTTTGGCTTTTGAGTTTATTGACACCATTCTTTTATCTAAATCGGTGAGTTCTTTCCACGCCTTAGGGATTTGATTTTTACCTTCGGTTTTCATAGATATGGATGGTCCCTCAAGAATCACATTCCACAGATCGTAATCGATGGAAATCATAAAATCTTCCATTCTATTCTTCCATATTGAGTATGCAGTGCCATCGAATAGTGGAGGCCTGTTATGTGATTGTCCTTCTGCGAAAACATCATTGCTGAAGGTAGACATAAGATCGTTAGCTCTCGGGGGTTAACCCGCACAATTAAATAAATAATAGAGCACCTGCTCTGATACCAATTGATACCTAAGAGGGGAGGGGGGGGGGGGTGAATTAGGTATATAACTTTTTCAATGAGTTTATTTCCCAGAAGACAATTAGTAAATAGTTCCAGTAACTTTAAATAAAAGTTAATTGTTCCAATGATTTTAAGATTAAAGTTACGATATGAAGTAAAGTGCAAATAATAAAAGGAGTAAGAAAGCAAACACAATTTATAGAGGTTCGCGCCCCAACGGCCTACTTCCTCTCTTCCAGCACCCCTGGGTAAAATCCACTAATAGATCATGGCTTGCAGGACAAACCTTCGCCACTCGAGATTACAAAATATCAATTCTTTCTCTCGAAACGAGCTTGCTAGACCTAACCTATCGCTCAACAAAAACCGTGCTTGCTAGGTCCCTACCTATCGCACAAAAACAGTGCTTGCTAGAACACTCAGTCCTATCGCACTACGAGCTTGCAAGTACAAAAACTTTCGCTCAAAAATCAATAGTAAAATTATGATTACAAATAAATGCTCCAAAGTGAGCTGATTTTGCAAAGGAGTAAACTCTGATCTTTTTCTTCTATTACTTAGAGTACATTCAAGATTTCAAGAGCAAGAAGAAAAAATGTTTTTAAAAGCCTTTTTGAGAAAAACGATTTTAGCAAAATTAAGAGCACTCAAAAGCTTTGACTAGGAGAAATGATTTAGCAAGTGAAATTTTAGAGAAAATGAGTTGTGTATGAGCCATGAGAAATGATCCACTGATTATAGTTTAGTGGAGTTGGTTCAATAGGGAAAGATTTTGAAATTCAAAAATTATTTTGTCGCAATTAAAATGATCTTGCAAGATTAAAACATGTGACAAACATTTCAATGAATGTGGACAAGGTTTAGTATTTAGTAATTAGATGAAGACAAAATCTTTCCAAAAGAATTGATTTTAAATGAATAGGGTAAGATATTTAGCTAGACAAATTGGAGACAAATTAGAGACAAATTATCTTGCTAGCTAAGTCAAAGGATTTGAAAGAAATCATCCCTTTAAAAATTGATTTGATTGAAAGTTCAAAAACAATGGCCAAAATTAAATAAATTTTCAAGATAATTAGGCTTAACTATGAAATGATTTTCGGCCATACTTTATTAATCAAGAGTTTACGGCTCATTTTAAAATTGGTAGGCAGGCCACTTTGATATGAAACACATTTTAGAAAAGGGCCAAAAAAGTTGGACTAAAAGTATTTAAAAAAAGTTTGGGCTAGGAATTTTCTTGCTCTTTTAATCGATTGAAAATACTTACTAAGTTGACCACAATTTTCTTGAATCGGAAATTGGGCCCTTCAGGGGTGCTAGGGGCTTCGATCTTGATCTTCATTCATAACAAGCCTTCTTTTTAAATTGGGCTTCTCATGAGCCATCTTCCAATTTCGTACAAAGCCATTTCTTCCAAATTGGTCCTTCTTCATTGTTTGGACTTTAGATATCTTTATTGGGCTATTTCTTCTCAATTGAGCATTATTCGTCAACGAGCCTTTCTTCAAATAATAAGCTTCTCAATAATTTCTGTTAAGATCAAACTCAAGAACCAAGCTCAAATATCAAGTTGTTTGTTAATCATTAATCATTCGGCTAACAGGAACAACCCTCCAACTTAGGAAATAAATAAGTCTTACATAAATTAAAAGACTCTTAATACTTTAAGAATACTAAGGATTTGTGGATATAT
The DNA here is from genome assembly GCA_003313485.2 of Penstemon barbatus. Classification (NCBI taxonomy): domain Eukaryota; kingdom Viridiplantae; phylum Streptophyta; class Magnoliopsida; order Lamiales; family Plantaginaceae; genus Penstemon; species Penstemon barbatus. Next base: position 10,110,707 of record CM064880.1, read on the forward strand.
TCAGAAAATCAACCTAAAGTGTATTGAACCCGTAGGTTAACTTCTCTTTGTACTGCTCTGCCACATCTGACAAGAATTGTCATAACTTCTTCATTAAAACTCCAAATTACGAACCGTTTGTTGCATTGGAAAATAGACTTCCAGAGGTTTCTATACATATAAGACTCGTTTAATAAGTCCTTTTAAATTGAGAGACACATGTATTTGAAATTGACTGAAGTTTCTGTTATTTGACTTTCTTAACTCTTCAACTTCATGCATTAATGATTGGATTATTTTAATGATTGGTTGAATGCATGGAAATGCTACTGCATCAATATCCATAGTATCTATACCTATATACTATATAAAAAGAGAAATCATTTCATGTTATACCAATTTTTGAATTTTGGATTATATTCTTACGCTTAAAGTTATCTAATTATGTGATTTTTAAACTCCTTCACGTCTCCATTACATTCATTAATAAAAGTTACTTTTAACTTTTTCTTTGGACCAATCCTTCAAAATAATCCTTAGTTATTGTGGTTAAAGAAATTTAGGAGGATGACTTGTTTAACATAATATCAAGGTATTAATTAGTGAACTTCCTAGATATATTTGGGATTTTGTACTTGACTAATCATTAATAAAAATTTACCTTCGTGATTTTCCTTAAGGGCCCATTTGGATGGATGGATTTGGGTTGGGTGGATTTGAAATTCCTTTTCAAATCCATCATGCTATTTGAATACAAAATTAAATACATTCATTTGAAATCCTGGATTTTAGTCCAATGGATTTCAGGCCAATTTTAAGTGGATTTGAAATTCCTCCTAAAACTAGTAATTTGAAATCCACTTAAAAAAAATCCACATTGTATACTTTCAAAAATTGTAATTTGATCCCAGATTTTCAAAAAACCTAGAATTGCAATTCAATCCATAATTTTCAAAAAATTAAAATTTGCAATTCGACTACTATTTTCAGAAATCCGAATTGCACTTTTGGTCCTTCAATTTTCGGAAATTGCAATTTTGACCCCAGATTTTCGAAGATCCCAGAATTACAATTCAGTCCAGAATTTTCGTAAATTAAAATTTTCAATTCGGACCCTGATTTTCAGGAATCAAATTTGCACTTTTTGTCGCTCAATTTTTGGAAATTACAATTTGACCCCAAATTTTTGAAAAACCAAGAATTGCTATTTAGTTAATTTCGGAAGATTAAAATTTTCAATCTGACCCCTGATTTTCATAAATCCAAATTTTTACTTTTGGTCCCTTAATTTTCAGAAATTGCAATTTGACCCCATATTTTCAAAAAAATCAGAACTGCAATTCAGTCCAAAATTTTCAGAAGATTATAATTTTCAATTCAGCACCTGATTTTCAAAAATCCAAATTTGCACTTGTGGTCCCTTAATTTTCAAAAATTGCCATTTGACCCCAAATTTTCGAAAAACCCAAAGTTCCAATTCAGTCTAGAATTTCAGAAAATTAATATTTTAAATTCGGCCCCAAATTTTCTGAAATCCGAATTTGTACTTTTGGTCCCTCAATTTTAAAAAATTATAATTTTGCCCCAAATCGATTTATGCGATTTTATCCCGAAATCAAAAACAAGAATTAACTCATAGAGTAAATTATAAGGCACCATTAAGAATTTCAAATAAACACAAATGATATATACCAAACAATGGATTTTAAATGAATGGATTTAAAATTCTTTGTAAAAAAATTTATCCAAACAATAGATTGCAAATGAATGGATTTCAAATCATTGGAATTTCAAATCCATTCATTTGAAATCCCTCTTCATTTCAAATCCATCCATCCAAATGGGCCCTAAAAGAAAAGCATGATGACGTACTTATCTACCAAAAATAGTATGAATTTGTCAAATTGTCCATCTGATTTGAATATATTCCATTGAAATTTATTTCCGTACTCCTAATTACATGGTATATATAAAAAAATTGTATCCCAATTTTCTTAAATTACACCCATTTTACTAAAATAACAAATGCCTTTGATAATTTACGCAACTATATACTTACACACTTATAGAACATCATAATAAAATATACCAGCTTGATTATACATTACTAATTACAAGCTGACATAGTTAATATGTACTCGAAGTTATACACACATTCCTAGAATAAACATATTTCTTGACTTTTTAACATCATCTAATTATGTCATGTATGACACGTTTTTTATTAAATAATTAAGCTTTAAAATTGAATAGGTAGCACAAGAATTTTGAATTTGCACATTTCTTAATAAATATTTATGTGTGACACAAAAATATTATAGATAATCCATCCTTTTTTGCAAACATCATGTTTTTTACAATTCGTCATATTTAATTAAATGAGATAACTTGCGACCCTCTGAGTCGAGACTCAAGTTCGAATCCTAGTGGAAACACCACACTGGGGAGAACCTATAGTCTTTGCACTCTTCGATTCGAACTGTATATACACAGTATATTAGTTAAAAAAAATGAAATCATGCTACTAACTATGATTAAGAAATAAGTATTAAAATTACATAGTTTTGCTTTTTCTAGATTTAAATTTTAAAATCAATTGGCTGGCTCTTGAGAAAAATAGGCCTTGATTAGACCCTTTTCTAGGTCTTTCATAAGGTCGGATTCAAATCAGATGAGGCCCAACAATAATCTTTGTTTATGTCAGATTATATTTGAATCTTCCTAGAATTTAAACTTTTTGAGTTCATCAGATATTGTTCGAATCAGTCGAATATCGTTTTTTAATCCCCACTTTTAATATAAACACAATTTTTTTTTTAAAAAAAAATCTTGTTAACTCTCACAATTTTTTTGAATTTAGCTAACGTGCCAAAATCTCTTCATAGTTCACCAAATTTCAAAAAATAAAATGTCAAAGCTCAACAAAGTTAATCACTTGCTTCAAATAATTTAACAAATTACTTTGAAAATAGTGATACTAATACAAATGTATCAAGATTAATTCATGTTGTTAGATGAAAATGTACATACAAATACAAATGAAATTATGAATGAGTATCGGTCGTAGTGTTTTTTTCTCCATAACCAAGCATTGTTTGATAAATCCACCTAAATGATGTAAGATTCAAACAAACTTCAATACTAACAACCCCAATCTCTTTTCTCTTTAATTAGTGTGATGCAGGATTTATAAACACAAGTATACGCAATCGCAAAAAGTAATATGATGATAAGTAGAGTATCGTCTCCACAAGGAATTAATGAGCTAAACTAACTAATTACAAAAGGATCACTCTTTTTCTTATCCAAATTAAATAATTTTTTGAAATTAGATTATAACTAAGCAACAATGAAAGTAAAACTAAACTCTAAATTGACAAGATTAACTATAATGATCAAAGCCTAGGATAGTAGGATTACAAATTCCTTCAATGTCAAACTGATTGCTTTTATTTTCCCAACAATTCTATTTTAATTAAGGTTCATTGCTAGTCTAGGGCGCTTAGGTTTCTACAATTTCTTTCCAGAATATTGTAAAACTAATCTAACCTAATCAAAGAGCTATATTCCTATGCCAATGAAGTTAGGCCAAATTGAATCAATGACACACCCTTATTGTGACTACCTAAGGTAATTAAGTATATTCCTATCTTAATTGCTAATCAAATTACCCAATTCGATGTGAGTGCAATTCGTACAAAGGTTACCCAATCTTTAACCTAAAACCTAATTTTCTCTCGCAATTCAATTAGATTTGTGAAACAATAGTTGATCAGGCTATTGAAATTTAAGCACAAGAATGGGTAAACAATAAATCTCATTAATAGAATAAGGAAAAATAAACAACAATCAATTCAAACAAAGAATTCCATTGCAATCCTAGAAAAGTAAATTTAGTTCATAACTAAAACGAAAATAAACTCAAGAATAATCAAAGTCATGAGAACAAGATCACAAAAGAGAAAAATAATTGAAAGAGATAAGAAAAGAGAAAGAAGTAGATATGTTTTTTAATCTTCAAGAATTATGTTCTCCGATGTTTTCCACGCTCATCAATGATTACTTGTTCTTGGTGTCTCCTCTTGTCAAAAAGTGTTCTTTTCTCTCTCTTCCTCCACTTAGATATAAGTTTTCAAGTTAAATTAGGGCACTAATAGTATAATTCGCGGAAATCTTGTGCCCCAGCGGAGACACTGTTGTCCAAAACTTTTGCCTACTTTGTGATTTCGCTCCAGCAGAAGGATTCTCCATTCCAGCAAAGAGGCTTCTATTTGCACTTCCAACAAAATCAAGAGAAAATCTGAAATACTCACAAGAAAATACCAAAATGAGTACGTGAATCACCAACGAGATAAACCAAGCTAAACCGAATGAAAACGATCTAAGAACTCTAGAAACTAATACCATTCGTCCCCGGAAAAATACATAAAAATTAACTCTATTTTGTAGAGTTAACATAGTGCCCTTTTCTAGTCTTCAAGAATCCAAAATAAGGTCTCTCAAAAAAAAAATTCTCTCAAGAAAAAAAATCCAAAATTAAGAATCAAACTATTTTGGTAAACTTATCAATTTCTTGTTCCAAAGGGAGATTTGAGGCGAGTTTTTTAAATTAGAATCGATTTTCACACCACACCTGCTAGTCAAATTTTCTATAAATAGTTTATTAAATCATCAAATTTGGTGATGTATTAAATATTTACTATGTTGTTTAAAATTACTAAAAAAATTGGAATAAATTGATAAGATTATTTATCATAGAAATCTAAAAATTAATTATAAGTTGACTTGTTGAAAAGAAGTCAAATATAAATTAACTATATGGAAACTATACTAATGAATAAATTTCTTAAAAAATTGTTTATTGTTTTATAACCTTATAAGAAAAGAGTGATAAATACGTACTACCCCTTCTCTATTTTTCACCACACTTTTTACCTATAAATACACCCTTTTCTTGGAACATCATTCCATCACAAACAACAACCAAACAATGGGAAAGATGCAAAGTAATTTCATTCTCTACTCAACCTTAATATTAACTTTGTTCGGATCCTATTCCCAATATGGCCTTAACATTATTCCCATGGCACATGCCTCCACCACTCCCCTCTCCGCACATGAATGGCTTGAAAACGTCAAGCTTGAAAAAGGCGAAACCTTGACCGAACTCCATTTCTTCGTCCAAAACCAAGTATCCGGCCCGAACCAAAGCGTTTACAACGTAGCCGAATCTGCAATCACTTCTAGCTCGCCAACTAAATTCGGACGTACTCAAGTTGTTGACCACTTGATTACTGCAAATCCCGAGTATAACTCACCCAAAATTGGGCGGATTCAAGGCATTCACATCCTGGATGATTTGCACGAAACTGCTTTGACCGTGAATTGGAATATTGTTTTTACGGATGGACCATACAAAGGGAGCACACTCACCCTTTTGGGAAGGTTGGTTGCGAACACAAGGGACGGAGAATTGTCGATTGTTGCGGGTTCGGGAAAGTTCCTATTGGCGCGTGGGATTGCGGTGAAGAGAACCATTTCGACGGATCCTAAGACGTCTAATACGGTTTTGGAATTTCATTTGCATGTTAGTACACCAAGGGCAGCATAGTTTATTTTCTTTTCTGAAATTATGTTTTCTTTTGAGAAATAATGATTTCTTCTTGGTGTAAGGCGAGTTTAATTCATTGGTATCGAAATAAATTAGATGATTTGAGAATTTTGATTTTCTTTGTATCTTATACTCCCTCCGTCCCATTTTTCTTACTCCCATTTCTATTTTGGGACGTCCCAAATCATTGTTCCATTTCTATAATTGACAAAGTGATTTTCCATAAATACCCTTAACAATGGGCCCACAATTAATAAACAAGGAAATAAAAAAAAAGGAATTAAAACTGACGGATACACGTTTCTGGTGCCACTTTTGGTATCTTTTCTTTTCTTTTCTTTTCTTTTCCCTTTGTTTTTTCTTTATTTTTTGTTTTTGTGTTTACAATCACCCTTTTAATTTTATTGTATTGACAAAAGTGGATAAAATGTTCAAATTAACTTGAACGTTAAAAAATGGTCTGCCATGGTTGAAACCAACAAGCAATTTAAAAATAATCTGATCTAAGAAGTTAAAAAAAAAAGTGCTTACTACCAGAAGATCAGTTTGAATTCAATATTGGTTCAATCAATAGAAACATAACATTTCGTTTCTTTCCTCTAGTTTACTAAGGAGATTTTGTTTCCTATATCTTGAATAAAGCAATTACACAAATTCTTCATAACAGACAAAATATACGAATTTGTATATATAAATAACATATGCCATTATCCACCAAAACATATCATATCTTACTAATAGTATTTCCACCATAAACATAATAGATACATAGCCTTAAACGGTTAGATATTTTATTTTTTAACAACAAAAATACATGGCTAATCGACCTCCGAACATGAAGTTAAAGTCCCTAGTACTGACTACAAGCAAAATATTCAGCCGTAACACTGGCCAAAATATACATTACCAAAATAGCAAAACAAACATGAGCAAAACAAATGCCATATGAATTTGTGATACTTCAACATTACTCATGAGCAATAAGATGTTCCATTGCTTGGTTTAAGATCTCCCGATCACATGAAATGCATATTGGAAGTTGACCTTCACGTTCTAACTTGGTTTATTTAATATGCGTCAAATGGTAATTGTTTCCTCCAAGCGTCTTGATAATTTCAATCATGGCAAGTTGCAAAGATAAAAACACACGATTAAGGTTGTCCGGTGCCATATGATCAAAAGACTTTTCAACGACAGCGACTAGTTCATCTACCGTTTTAGGGGACTCTTAGTATTGTAAAGATTGTATAGCACTAAAGAAACCAAGATCCAACACATTGAAGTCGGGACTGTTTGGGGGTTGGGGTTGTAATTTAAATTGAAATCCATCTTTATTTGCAGCTTCAAGAAACTCAGGATCGTCGGCAAAAATATGAGGTTTAGCATTATCTTGTTGAATATATATGATCTTTGAACTGGATCTATTGATATTAATCAACACCTTTGTTTCTAAAGTCCCTGCCTCTCAATTTTTACTCCTACGTTTTGCTGGCTCCTTATAAACAAGTGGAAATATACCTATTTTTCCAGAATACAATTCATTTTTATGCGTATCGAACCGGAGACGAGCTACGGCAGCCATGAACATAACTTTTGTAATAAATTTTTTACTTTGACAAGTTCGATGAGGTTCGATCTCCTCTGGCAAAAGATAGTATCTCTCAGTGTTCTTTGTCATGTAAAACCATTTTTCATCAATATGAACACAATCAAACATACCTTCAAAAGTAGGATTATCATAAAAAGTGTGCGGGCCGATCTTTGAGATACAAAATTCTAACCTCGCCTTCTTGTTTGCTTCCGTTAATGAAGGTTTGATCGCATTTGAATGACGCTTTAAAGAGCCTTCTTTAAATCTCCGATGTAATGTTGATTTTGATATATGTAATGCAGCTGCAAGAGAACGAATAGTGGTTCGTTTACAATATGGTATTTTTGTGATTTCATCCGGAACAAGTTGAATTCTTCTCCTTCCAATTTTACCAACATATTTTGAAATCACATTTGCAGGACCATGTTGCATACTAGCCCTTCCTCTGTACCATATTTTGGATATAGATTTAACATGAACTGATAATTGAGTAGCAATAGGCTAATAGCTTTCAAAGAACCATATTTTGGTTTCCCATTTCTACTCTGACTTAATAGCTGTTCAAATATTTGTTGCCTTTCAACATTAGATAGCTTTTTGTATACATTTCTTCTACTGTGATTCAGTTCTATAGAACCTTGTAAATATTCCATTGACAACGATGATATAAAAATCTTAAACTGAGTTGGAGCAAAAGTTTGAGGGAAAGAGATTTTTTTGAGAAAGTAAAGAAGAAACTTTTATGTAGTCTACTTAATTGGTGGGAAATAAATTTAGTAGATTCAAAATTTGAAGTCATTGTTTTTTGTTGGCGGCATTTTTAAGAAAGAAACAGAGAGTTAAAAAGAAGAAAGAAACAGAGAGTTAAAAAGTGTCTTCCAGGGGCAAAAAAGGAAAAAGGATTAAAAACTGACACAGCATTAAAAAGTGTGCAAAATATAAAAGGAGTAAGATAATCGGGACGGAAGGAGTATATTTTAGGCTTTGGAGTTGCTTTTCCACGTTTTAAGCACAAATCAAAACATTTTCTATCAAACTCACCAATTGAAATTTGGTTTTATCCCAATGTAGATCATATCCATAGTATTTAACATGATATTAATGTAGCAATTAGTATTTCCCTTCTTATTGTGAAATTTTCTAAATTTATTTGGGATTTTGTACTTAGACGATATTGATCATTTATATATCAAACATACTTTATCAACCATGCCGAAATTTAAATCTTTCTTTAGTCTATGTCGAATTGTACTCTTACATAGAGCTATAGAAGGTTGGTGGTTTATCCCCACATAGTTCCTTGGATGCTGCCAAATAAACTATGCAATTATATCTTATTTATTATTTCTAATTTTTTTTATTAATATAATATTTGGTGTAACGATATATTCACTATCTTATTTTTTTTTAATACTCAAATACCAAATGTATATTATTTTCTTTAATCCGTTTCTCAACTTATATCTTACTTATTATTTCTAATAATTTAGTCTCTTTTATAGATAAAACTTCCAAATTAAAAAAATTCCACGGATTAGATCCTTAAGAAAAATCACGGGCCATATGTTGCTTTCAAACTAAGACCCGTATCCAGTCTGACAGCATTACATATAAATGTATTAGAATATATTGTATTTATTCACCAAATTAGGCCCATTGTGTTTGTTTTATTGTGTATGTATTTAATATAATACTAAAAAATTCACGTACATTGTATGTGTCCAGTTTTAATTATATGTGTATTTTTCGTAAGTTAGAATAAAATTAGTCATTTTTATGTCATAATATATCATATATTTATGATTGATCAATTATTTTTTATGAAATTTATTTTTATTAATTATTATTGGTTTATAAAAAAGAATAATGATTTTGATAGGTGTAATGAAATATAAAATAATAACTGATTTATTTCTTACATCTTATAAATTTGGTTCTAAAATAAGATCATAAGAACATTATTTAGTTCATTTCATTATAGTAGTTTTCATGTCAAGTTTATCTGTTATTCATCGATAACACAGATTTTATCCGTTTCTTCATATGTGTCTCATATTTAGTGTCTCATATGATAAAATAAGATTTTATTTTATTTTCTTCATATGGACTCATATTTTATCCGCGAAGAGTCTTCATTTTTTCTTACTATACAGAGTTGGACTCTTCGCGGATGTGGATATGCAGGCGACATGGCTGGGATACATATGGACTCGCCACATGGCGTATCTGAGAAAATAAACTAATAATAAATGCTAAGTCCACATGGTCTTGGACGGGGGGAGGGCTTTCTGCAATTTTTAACAAAATTGGGGTTAAAATTGAAAAAATGAAAATTAATTAAAAATAATTTGAAATATTTTTTTGAACTAGTTGACTAAACTCCTACTCAATAATATTCTTACTCTATAAACACAAAAATTAAAGCGACTCATGAACTCCTCAATTTTTTCATAAACCTTAATTCAAAAATTCTCTCAAATTATATTTTATAGGTACTTCTTTTTCTTCTCTACCTCATTTTTGTGCAATTATGTTTTATTTCCTTCAAATATGAGTTGGATTTTGATTTTTCTTTTTTTTCCATCAGCAACAATTGCTAACACTAAACTAAATTCAAGAAAATACACATACAAAATTCTGGCTTGTGGTCTTTTGATATTCAAAGGGGTTCAACCTTGCAAAGTTTGTTAGAAGAAGAAAAAGCTCAAAAGACTTTTGATTTCGTGTTTTGAATATTAGAATGAATGTTTATTCATTGACTATGACTTTAAGGTATTTTATCTTTATATAAACTATAGTTTTTTTTTTTTAAATTTATTTAATATATGTATCCATTCCTTGTCTTTCTTTAATATTTTCAAAAAATGAATTGCCGAATCCGAATTGTGTAGAGTTCGAGTCGCCAAGTCCTTGTGTGTGGAATGTAGACTACGAACAATAAATGAAATGCCCAAATATTGATTTTCAAAAACCTCACAAATAGTTTGAAGAGCCAATTAAACCTTAAAACTTGATTTTCAATTTAATCTCTATCTCTAATGGCTATCTATCATTGTATTCGGAGAGCACACTAAGTTTGTTAACGTAACAATTTCATTTAATCAAGATCTCATGTCAAAATCTCTATATTGTTTCGAGTTCAACGTAGAAAATATCTACTTGACAAGTTTAATCATTTGCTTCATATGATTTAACAATATATTTTGAAAAACATTGATTCTAATATAAATGTATCAAGTTTAATCCTCATCGTTAGATCAAAATATAAATTAAAATAAAATTATGAATGAATGATTAATTAATATATTTTTAGAGTAATGGTCACGAAAGTTATTTATCTTAGTAAAATATTATGTATATATGTAATAAAATTATTTATTGTCGGATACAAATTTATAATGAATCAGACATATCTATATCCATATTTATTTCACGTACAAATTAGAGAAGTTGATAATTGATTCAAATATCAAATTTCCATTCGGACTAAAATCCAAATAAACCGGATTCATGTCCGCCCATGAACATCCCTAGGCCTGATGACCTGATCGTATAAGGATCCATTTGGGCTGGTTTTCATTTACCAAGTCCGGCCCATTATACAAATCCAGGTTCCCAAAATTTGCAGCCTCCATCTAATTCTCCGATCCTCCATTTCTTCCACACTCTGAAACACACGGTACCCCATCCGCCAAAACAATTATGCTGCGACAAGGTTCACGATGCCTTCTCAGCCGAGCTTCCGCCGCCTCGATGAAGTGGCGCCGCCCCTTATCCACCGATCTCCCGGCTGAGACTGCTGGAGACTCCAAGTTCGTTGAAGCGTGGAAGAAATTGAATCCAAATCAGGACCCACCGAAAACCCCATCGGCTTACATGAAGCCGCGTCCACCTACACCATCCACCATCCCCTCAAAGCTCACCGTCAATCTTGTTCTTCCTTATGATTCCGTCTTATCCGGTAAAGAGGTAAAATTACAGATAAATCAATGTATTTTTGTATATCTTTTTCTATTTTGGAAATTGTATTTTATGATATATATGACTAATTGAAATGGCAGATCTATGTTTGAATATTATGGTCTTTTTCAATTCATTGTATGTCAAGTTGATTAGGAGGAGTTAGGTTTAATGAAAGGATTCTGAAAGAATGGGAGGGGAGACACATTGATTTATAGTATATCTCTGACTCTGAATATTATGAAGTTATGACTTCAGCTTGAGATCGATGATCACTAATGAATTCTGAGATTATTGACATTCTTGAGTTAAAACCTCAAATTTTGACATGGAATAGTTAACAGGGACACATTTTCGAAACTTTAGGTTTAGCTGTATTTATGTTATTAGGCTAGCTAATATGTTTTTGTTAAATATATTGCTAGCTTTAATTTAGGATTGGATTAGGGATCTCTCGTGCAGGCATATGCACATTTAGGAGTTCTATATCACGTATTTCTTTTAAGTCTTTAGCTTTCGCAGTATGTAACTACTTGATTAGCCTGTGATTTTTACTTGTTTGACACAGCTTCTTGACTAACTGTTTCCTGTTTAAAGTTTGCTGTTCCAATAAATTAAGTTTTATATTTAGGGCAAGAAATTGTCTCAGATATTATATTAAAATGAGTGGTTGTGCAGTAATAAATACTAGTTAATTTATCATTGAACCTAGAGTCTAGAAGAAAAGTACATTGTTCATGAATGTGATCTCCAAGGGATTGATAAAGTGGTGAAGGTTGACCTGAGCACCAAAGAAGTCAATATCAGTAGTTTTCTTGCGATCTTAGCTTTAACTGTTATCAAATACTAGTATTTTTCCAATAAATGATCTTAATTCTTAACCAATTATGCTCATCCATTTAATTTTTTAGTAGCATTACGGCACATTTCTAGGAGAGGTACTCGAAAATAGTAAATTATTATTTTTGATAAAAATTATTAACTGGAAATATGTCCTCTTGATACTTTTTTAGTTCTCCAGAAAATGCAAATGATCGAGATGATTCTTAGAGAAACTCTTTTTCACTATGTTCAGGGGGCTTAAATTTTAGCTGCAGTAAAATAGATTCTATATATCCTGTGAACTCAAAATCTCTGATAAACTCTACACAAGTTTTAGTTTATCTTGGGGTACTTGGGTAGTTCAACGCCATTGATACTGAATGTGATAAAGTACTTAATTTTCTTCATTAACTTCTTTTGCACTTGATTCGACTATGGCTGTAATACCACGACGTAAAACACCTTTTATGGCCCCTTTCTTTATTGAATTTTCAGGTTGATATGGTCATAGTCCCTGCCACAACAGGACAAATGGGTGTTTTGCCTGGTCACGTGGCTACAATTGCAGAGCTAAAGCCTGGTATTCTATCAGTTCATGAAGGAAACGAGGTGAACAAATATTTTCTGAGTGGTGGATTTGCTTTTGTCCATGCAAACTCTGTTGCGGATATAATAGCTATTGAAGCCACACCAGTCGACAGAATTGATCCAAATTTGGTTCAGAAAGGCCTTGCAGAGTTCCAACAAAGGCTAAACTCAGCATCAACTGATGTGGAGAAAGCTGAAGCACAAATCGGAGTGGATGTGCACAGTGCCCTCAATGCTGCTCTTACAGGTTAAAGGCTAGCATAGAGGCACGTGTTTCAACCCATCTGGTGTTTCTTTTATTCTTCTTTGTTGTGTACTCGATTTGAATCTTTTTTGTATCCAGTTTGCAAAAGCTGTTTTCAGCTCTTTTTCCAAAACCAATATCGCATAATCCTGATATAAAAGGGTTTCTTGAATAAATATTAGACCAAGACGGGGTTGATGTTATTCTTCAAGTTGTGATTAGTTACCAAATCAATTTGTACTAAATATAACCAGGTTTTGATTGAAGTACAACTGCAGTTTTTACTATTAGGAAATGAGTCTGATTTATGAGGCATTAATAATAGATACACATTTTTATAAACCAACATGTGAAGGCTTTATGTTTTGTATTCTGGGAATACATATAGTATCTCAATGCATTCATGAATTTTACATCTTATATATTTGGTGCATAGGATTAGCTTTATTTTTCTAGATTTCATGGTCTATCTAAAGTGAAAGATGTGATTTTTTTTCCCCTTTCATTTCACATTGAACTTTACAACAAGAAGATAAAAAAAGATGCGATGATTATTTAGGGCAATCAGGTCGGATATGGACATGATATTTGAATTGTGATCAGAACTGAGCTAAATTTTTAATCCACGAGGAAGTTTAATAGTTATTCAATTCAGGTCACCAACTAATCTTTTATTGCCAGCGGAATAATGCATTTACTAATGGATTTTTCCTTTTTAAGATCTCGCTTCATATTAAAAAAAAAAACAAACAAACAAACAAACAAACAATGTTGATAATATAGTAAAAATAGTTATTAATTTTTTTTTATTTTATTTTTTATTTTTATTTTTTTAGTATAGGGAAATGAGGTCGAATTGAGGTATTAATTAATGTTTTATTAGATTGGCTATTAACTATTATTACTGTGAAATAAAAATCACATCTATTTACCTAGAATTTATTTACTTGGTATCAAAACTCTAATATTATGCTCTATATAATACAAGCTTGGACTGCTTAGTTTTGAATCTCCATTTGGAGAAATTTCCACGTAAATGTCCAACGCTCCTTGAAATTGATTCAGTCGGATTTAAGACCTAAATGACATTGAAAAAAATAAAAATATAGACTTCTTTAGTCAAACAAAATCCAAACCTATTTATTGGATCTTTAACAATGGATAGCCAAAGACAAATAAACTCCCATGAATGTATGACCTCACAATATGAATGTGCAGGGGAATACAACTCCATATGTTACACCATGTTTTAGTACGTAAGCCTATGTTGTTATCAAATTGTGACGGCAAAACGATCGAATGCGTAGTTCAATCAAAGTAAATAAGTATATAATTCATTAATCAGCAGCGGAATCATCTTCGTCACTTTCCAAATATAATTCGGATGGTTCTGAGTTATCTACTACTTCATCGTCGTCTTCATATTCATTTTTCTTCCTCTCCTCCTCTCTCTCCCTCTCAGCAGCTCGAGCTTTCGCAGCTTCAAGCCTCGCACTTACTGCTTCCCAAGAAACAAGCTTCTCCAAAAACACAGATATATAATCCGGGCGCCGGTTCTATAATAAAAAAAAAAAAATAACATGGTAACAAACACAAAGTATGTATTTTAAGTAATTAAGTATTGTCCCATATGGTATAAAATCACTAACCTGAAAGTCCAAGTAGTAAGCATGCTGTTTTAAGAGTTATTAACATAAAGAAGGTTAGAGATCGGTCTAAAATCGTTTCAAGGAATGGTGGTGTGGGGTGCTAATAAATAAATCTCTTACCTCCCAAACATCTATAGTAAGCAGCGGCTGTACACAATGGGAATCGGAAAAGGTGATTAAAGACTTATTCTCATACACCATAGAAGCGAGAAAAAAAGGACCAAAACGGTAGTACTCACAGAGTAATCCCAGACAAGGGGATTTACAGCATTTGGACTTTTAACAATCTCAAGCTTTTTGTCCTCTTCTGATGGGCGAGGATTAACGGAATTTCCTACTCCTAGTCTATTTGCTTTGTCTACATAGAAAACCAACAAATGTCAACTATATATTTATCTTTATTTGCATAATAGTGCAAAAATGGTCATAAAAGAGGCTGTGAGAAGGTTCTTACAAACGAGCCAAGCCCAACCAGAACCAAATTGGGTTGCTGCAGCTGTTTTGAACTCCTTAACAAATGCTTCAAAAGAACCAAAGTCTCTATTGATTAAGTCAAGAAGTTCTCCAGATGGCTCTCCTCCACCACCTGGTTTCATAGACTCCCAAAAGAAAGTATGATTCCAAACCTGCAAATCCATGAAAAAATCAGCAAATATCAGAGACAAATGCTTTACTCGTGAATGAAATGAACTCCGAACATTGTTATAGGTGATATAAATATGATAAAATGATCAATCATGAAAATGGAATCACAAAACCATAAGGTTATGTTTGGTACTTTGGTTCATCAAATTCAGAGTAAAATGGAAATGAACTAAAAGTGAAGCTCAATGTTTCGTCTTTTGATGTAGAGATAACATTTTACAAAATGTTTTACTCAGTGAAACGTAAGAACCAAACATGGCGTAAAAGTAATATGTGCATACCTGTGCAGCGTTATTGAAGGGTGGGAGGAGATCGCCTTTATTATACGTAAGAAGTATTATTTCCTCTAATGGCTTTCCATCTAGTTCTGTACCAACTATTTGCTTGTTGAGGTTATCCACATAAGCTCTGTGATGCTTTCCCCAATGGTACTCAAATGTTTCACGGCTCATGTGAGGTTGTAAAGCATCCTATATATTTCATTACAATAAACATGTAAAGACTATGGCATTTGCTATTTCTTTGTTTTGAAAGAGAACACCAAAAAAAAGGACAAATAATAACACAAGGAGCATATAAATGCTTTATGTCGTACTAGTGGGTACGGCGGAGGCTTAAGATCAATAATGGCTGTTATTACACCCCTACTAGCTTTCCTTGCATTCTGTCTCTGCAATAGAAACAATCAAACATTTTCAACTTCAATGCCAGTTAATCAGATTTAAACTCTCACTACAAAATAAAATTCCCAAAACACCGTCCAATGAAAAAAGCCGGAGAATTGGAAAGCAAATCCATCACTTTTTCATATAGACATTTTGTCGAACACCGTAACTACACTCTACCTAATTCTGTATTGGCTTTATATAGTTCAATCGTTTAACCAAAAGAAACGAATATATCCTGAAATGAAAACACACCTCATTCTTTTTGAACTGCAAGCTACGAGTCGACCAAGAAAATCCTGCAAAATAATTTAAATGAAAACATCATTTAAGCATATGCAATTGCAAATCAGGAACGTAGATTAGGAGGTCGAATTTATTTGTGTAAATTTATAAAAATGGGTACCCGCGGTTGAAGAAAATAATCCGCATTTCAATGGACTGGAAATGGATGTTGCCGCAGTCGCAGCCATAATCTCTTTGTCAATAGAGTTCACTAGAAGAAAAGGGAGAGTGAGCGAAACACGAGACTATTAACTTTGGTCGTGTCGTGTGTTGTGGTAAAATGGTCACAAAATTTGTAAGATTTGGTACTAGAAGAATGAATAGTGTACTACATTTGATTGATTGTGTCGTACTTGAAATGGTTCAATGAAATTGTGGCCTGAAATAATATATTTGGGTAAATATCACTTTTGGTCCCTCTTATCATTAACTTTTTACAGAGTGGTCCCTCTTATATTATTTTTCCACTTTAGTCCCTACTATGAATTATTTATTTCACTTTAGTCTTTACTATGAATTATGTGTTTCACTTTAGTCTTATCAGGTGGTTCCGATAACACGTGACATGCATATGAATATTTTTAGGGCATTTTCGTCCGTTCACTATTGAGACTATTTGAGATATTGTTTAATTGGTGAGCAATTTTGGTGTTTGAAAAATATTTTAGGAAAAAACTTTAGTTTGAAACGAAATGTATGATTAAGTTGGATTGGAATGAAAGCCTAGTTTGGAAGAGATTATATATTTAGTTTTTTTTTAAATAATTAGAAAGACGAAAATATCCCTGTTAGTTTACTTGAAATGACAAAATTGCCCTCATGAGCATTTCAAATGTTATCAAATCGCCTTGGACCACTTGAAAAGGACTAAAGTGAAACAAATAATTCATAGTAGGGACTAAAGTGGGAAAAAAAACATAAGAGAGACCACTCTGTAAAAAGTTAATGATAAGAGGGACCAAAAGTGGTGTTTACCCAATATGTTTTATCGTATATTTTAAGTAGAGTGAATAACATTTTTGGTTCTATGGGTCAAATTTTGTATTTTCGTACCTCTTAAATATTTTGTAGCAGATTAGTCTCTCTTATCAATGTAATGTATCATATTCGTTCTTTATATAACACATTCTTCCCAATTAAATATTTTGTAGCAAATTCGTCCCTCTTATCAATATAGTGTAACACATTAGTTCCTCTTAAATACAAAACACATCAACTTTCGTCCACTTTAGAATATATTTTGAATTTAAGTGATGTATTTTGTATTTAAAAGGGACTAATGTGTTACATTACAATGATAAGAGGGACGAATTTGCTACAAAAAAATTAAGAGGGAGGAATGTGATACATTATATTGGTAAGAGAGACCAATCTGCTACAAAAAATTTAAGAGGGATGAAAGTGCAAAAATTAATTCATAAAGAGGACCAAAAGCGCAATTTATTCATTTTATGTAGATAGATAAAATGGTACTATCAATTGTATATCGTTTGCTATAAAGCTTGTTACTTTTCTTTTAAATGATTTTTTTTCTTTTTCGAATAATTAAAAAATATATAAAATTATTATAAGGACGTACAGTGGGGTGGATTATCAATGATTAGTCAATCTGGTCTAATGTGTCGTTGGATAAGCTATATTAAACCAAGTAAATATTGAGTGGCAAGAACCTAATAATTTTTGTACCAAATATAATTTGGGCCTGATTTAATTAGTCATAATTCTTATAAGATTTTTTTGTCAGCCCAAAAATTTACTAGACTTTTTTATTAGTAAGAAATTGTTACAACACCACTTTTTCAATTTTCCCATAAGATTTTCATAAACTTTTCAACTATAGTTTTAATTTATTTTATATATATTTAAATGATATTGTTTGATATTGAGGATTCTAATATTAGAAGTTAAGAGTCAGTTTGATTGCCCGTTTTAGAGGTGAAAATACAAGATTGGTATTAATTAAAAACACACTGAATTGACCGTTTGACAAATCATTTCCACTTTTACGATTGCAATGTTAATTGATATAATCGATCCAACGTTTAGCAAAAAGCTGCTTTACTCAACGTCATTTTGTTTCTAGTTTCTCAAAATATATTACTATGACATTTTTTTTTATTTAAAAAAAAAAAAAAGCTATTTCAATTTCTTTCGTAATTAATTGTCATCTTGTTTTTACACTAAATATTTTAAAATTGGATCTTTTTAAACTTTTCAATTCGAATATTTCTTAATTTTAATTTATGAATACCATGTATTCATATATCTATTTTTAAATTTATTTCAATTGTAAAATTAAAGTGCATTATTTGACAATATTCTTTAACATACATATATAGTTACTTTTGTAAATGTTAAAAAAAATTAAATTTGTAGAATCAATTATAAATATTTGAAACCAAACGGTCAATCAGTTAGAACAAAGTTAATTTTCCAAAAACAATTATAGTATAATCAATTAATCTATAATTGCAAGCTTTAAATTGGATTAACTAAGAAACTCTAGGAACCAAACTTATAGTTTAAAAATCAAACTAAACAGAACAAATATTTAAGATTTGCAGGTAATTTTAGAATTTAATAAAGAATTTATTTTTTTATTATCAAGAAAAATAAAATTGAACACCAGGCCATTAAGAATCAATTTATATATTTAAAATCAGACCGACTAAATAAAATAAATACGGGAGCTAGATGTCGCGGTAAATTTGAAATACTATTAATAACTGTATCTATTATTATCAATAAAAATAAAAATAAAATGAAAATGAAAATGAAAGTATGCGTCTATTGGTTTGAAAAATTCGCGCCTCGTCTTCAATCGATCTTCTCCAATGGCTGCCACGCCGTTTCAGTCTCTATATTAATCTCCCTTCTCCGTTCACAAACACACACACACACAAAAGCAAAAGCAAAAGCAAAATTAAAAGCAAACGAACGCAATTTATACTAAATTAAGAATGACGAACAACAGGGATGGAAATGGCGGCACCCCTCCTCCACGCAAGAGGAATGGGAAGGGAATTGTTATTGAAGAACCACAACAGCCACCACAACAACCACCACAACAATTCCAACTACCATCGCCACCGCCACTACCTCTATCACCTGCAATTCGAACCAACACCCCTTTAATTACTTATTCTAGTGGTCCTCAACAACCCCAAAACATCTTCTCTTATCGTCCTCCTCCTCCTCCTTCCAATGTGGGTCCGTCGTCGTTGTCTTCTTCACGATCACGAGTGCGGCAAATTCTGAATGCTGCGGCGTCCCCTCCTCCTTCCAATGTGGGTCCGTCGTCGTCGTCTTCTTCACGATCACGAGTGCGGCAAATTCTGAATGCTGCGGCGCCCCCTCCTCCTTCCAATGTGGGTCCGTCGTCGTCGTCTTCTTCACGATCACGAGTGCGGCAAATTCTGAATGCTGCGGCGCCCCCTCCTCCTTCCAATGTGGGTCCGTCGTCGTCGTCTTCTTCACGATCACGAGTGCGGCAAATTCTGAATGCTGCGGCGCCCGTAAGGCCATTCTCATTCATGTCGCTTATAACCGCCCCCTACAATCAAGTCGAACCTCACTTTCAGAACTTCTTCGACCAAGCCGAAATCGATCAAATCGTCAAACATCATGTACTATACTATATACATTTGTATACTAAAAATACAGGACAACGTAAACAGGGCATACTCTGTTTTTTGATACATTATTTTTTAATTGTATAGTTCCATTTGCGTGCAGGCTGAGAATCTGAAGCAGGCGTTGAAAGGAGCCCTGGAGAAGCAGCAAAACTCGGCGGAGGAGAGGGCCGCAAAGAAGCTGAAAGATAAGGAAGTGGAACTCCAAGTAAAGTGTTCTCAGATCGCGGAATTGGAGAGCGTGATCGAACTCTACAAGCAAGACGCGGCGGAGGCAGAATACAGAATAATGACCTTGCAGCATGAGGTGAGATCAGTGAGGACGGAGTTGGATGGTCTTATGAATTCTATAGTGAATTCATCGGAGGAGGAGATTGATGAGGCGAATACGGTGAAGCTGAATTGCCAGATATGCGAGACGGAGATGGCGAATGTGGTGGTGTTTCCATGCCGCCATATCTGTCTCTGTGTTGCATGTGATGTCACCACCGGTCAATGTCCTGTCTGCGGCGAGAATAAAACTTCCAGTGTCAAAGTTTTTTTCACTGATGATGATGATTAAATATCTATTAATATTAATGAATTATGTAGTTTCTTCAGACTTTGATTCATTTGATTCTATACATAAAACTCACTGCAATATGACAAATTATGCCTAAAGACTCTCAAGTAATATATAAGCTTATCTATTTATAATAAAAATTTGGTCAAACTGTTTGACATTACAGTTATAACTTGAATTATACTAATTTAGAAATTTAATGATAGGGGTTATATTTGTAAAATCAAATTGATTACTTATATATTAATTAGTTAGAAGAACAATTTAGTTAAGTTCTTAGGGTGCCATTGCCACCTTTTCTCATAATTGACATAGTACCAGAGATTTTTCAAGAAAAAATAAGCAAAATCTTGCAATTGAAACTTAATACGAGTTAAATTTGATAAGGTAAAATTAGCAAAACTTATGAGAAATATCAAACTACTTGAGATCAACTTGTGTTACTTTATATTAAAGATAGTTTGAGTAGTGTTAATTGAAATACCAAGTTTGAAAACAATCTCGAGTTGGATAAGAGAATTAAACTTGAGCAAATATATATTTTCAATTATGTTAATGTATTTTTTGATTTATAGATCGAAAGTGTAAAATATTATAAAAAATTAATACGAAAAGTGTAATTTCATAAATTGCGTGATCAAAAGTGTAGGTGTTCCATTCATTTGGAACTAAAAATGCTATTTTTCCTGCTTTGAAGTATTTATGAAGCTCCACCACTACATGTGAATACAGTTTTGACAAGAAGACTCAAACGTAGAGCCAATTTATTAATGATTTTTTCATGGATACATGTTTTAGAGTGTTTAGCATATTTGAAGGCCATAATCTCGTTTTCAAGCAATGAATATATATATCTTACAAGTATCTTTAATTTAGTACTATTTAGCTCACTCTTTCAAAAGTGTGTCAAAAAGGAGGAAAATGCATAATACTATCGTGTGAAATTTTTTTCTGCACCAAACTCTTTTGTACTTTTAAAAATTCTGCATAAAACACTCAACCCGTGTACTTCCATCCATTTTTAACGCATGGGTAATTTAGAAAATTCAATTAAGAATTAACGGTGTTTGTAATTAACTGAAATTGGTTGTTTATGCAGGTTTCACATAACACAAGATAGTATAATGCATTTTTCTGGTGAAAAAGAGGTGTATAGGTTTTGTTTCCTTTGAGTTCGGAAGTGTTGAAGAAATCTCAATATAGATGGTAGAATATCTTTTCTCCCATTTTGATACAGTTATTACATTAACTATATAATGTTATGTCTGAAAGTACGGGGCAGCTTTGGCGTTCTTTTACACACACAAGACACACTTATTCTTTAAGAAAGAACTACAACTGTTGTAATTAAGTTGTTTAGTTTATTATATATCAATTAAATAATATTGTCTTGAGTAATTAGCTGACTTGTGAACCGCTTTCTTGCATGGTAATTGGTAGGAATGCTCCCAATCCCATTGATGTTCTTTATGTCGGGTCGGGTGTATATGGATCTTCTAATCATGCTATAAATGAACATAAGGTACCTTCTTTTGCCTTTGATGTTTCATGATTGTTGTTGATACAAATTCGATTTTAAAGTTTATTTGATTGACAATGACGGCATTGTGAAGGAGTATGACTGCATGGCTTTGAAGAATAGTGCAAGATATAAGAGGCAATGTGTGTTAGTACAGCACGATGTCGAGAAAGAGATCCTAGCTTTGGAGGAGTATCAGCAAGACTCTACCTAAGATTATTTGTTTACTTGACCTTAAGTTATTACATTTCAACAGATATGCAGTTTATTTTCATTGCAATAGCATATTTTCAATATGTGCTAGTAACATTAATTATATGCCAACTTGCTACCCAAATATAAATAATAGAAGAATGAAAGAGAACGTAAATACTTCCCAGTTAATAGAAAGACATCATGGGATGTAATCATGAACAAATAAAATATTAGAAGAAAATACACCGTTGTGCACCCAAATATGTGGAAAACTGTGGAAGCCGCTTTTGCGTAAAACTCATAGTGAAAACGGTTTTGCGTAGACATCGAATTGCTCATTAGCACAAAGCTGTGGTACCTGCAAACAAGATAAATCAGTATGATTTAGTACGTTTGATCGTGTCGTTTTTCTCCTATATTAATTATTCGAAAACCCAGAGTAGTATGGATTACTATCGTCATATTTAACATGGAAAACAAGAGCTTTAAAAAGGCAAAACATAAATCTAAAGAATCTAAAGTAAGTTTGGCTGAAAAAGTATGTAAATCTGATATAATGTTAAACTGCGAGTCTAATACCTGAGTTAGTCCACCACCAGCACCTGCACTTCCTCCTGATAAAAGCATCGTGAGAAGTGTCGTCATAGGATCCCCTCCCCCTCCCCCGCCTCCTCCCAATGTGGGTCCGTCGTCGTCGTCTTCTTCACGATCACGAGTGCAGCAAATTCTGAATGCTGCCGCACCCGTAAGGCCATTCTCATTCACGTCGCTTTTAACCGCCCCCTACAATCAAATCGAACCTCACTATCACAACTTCCTCGACCAAGCCGAAATCGATCAAATCGTCAAACACCATGTACTATACTATATACATTTGTATACTAAAAATTAATATATATACAGGACAACATAAACAGGGCATGCTCTGTTTTTGATTTGTCTTTTTGATACATTTCTTTTTTAATTGTATAGTTCCATTTGTGCAGGCTGAGAATCTGAAGCAGGCATTGGCAGGAGCCCTGAAAAAGCAGCAAAACTCGGCGGAGGATAGGGCCGCAAAGAAGCTGAAAGAGAAAGAAGTGGAACTCCAAGTAAAGTGTTCTCAGAACTTGGTATTGGAGAGCGTGATCGAACTCTACAAGAGAGACGCGGCGGAGGCACAATACAAAATAATGTCCTTGCAGCATGAGGTGAACTCACCGAGGACGGAGTTGACAAATGTTATGGATTCTATAATAGATTCATCGGAGGAGGATATTGATGAGGCGAATACGGTGAAGCTGAATTGCAAGATATGCGAGACGGAGATGGCAAATGTGTTGGTGTGGCCATGCCGCCATATCTGTCTGTGTGTTGCATGTGATGTCACGACCGGTGCATGTCCTGTCTGCGGCGAGACTAAAACTTCTAGTGTTAAAGTTTTTTACCCGGATGATGATTAGAAATCTATTAATGAATTCTGTTGGTTTGTGTTGTAATAGATATTATTGATATTATAAACTTAATTATTTTCTAGCCATTGATTATTTATCTATCTTACTTGATTTATTATGTATGTTACTTAATTTCTTGCATGATTTTAGATTCATTTGATTCTATATATAAAACTCACTGCAAAATGCGAATATGTCAAATATGCCTAAAGACTCTGTCTATAATAGATAGACGTATATTATCGACCAAATTTTAATAATTAATTTTAGAAATAAAAAGTAAAAACTATATTTATTATTATTTAATTCATTTATATTTTATTATTATCACATATATTAAACGACCATTAATTTCATGTATTGAGTTCTTTCTAAATGTAAACAAGTAATATAAGCTTATCTATTTATAATAACTAGGAAGGTGCACGTTCTTTGTACGTGTCTAGTTAATTTCATGGATATTTTTTATGATTTAGGGTAAAATTAATTTGATTATGTCATAAAATAAAGAAAATTAATCCGTTTTTCACCTATTTAATTAATTTTTCACCGGTTTAGCCTGTTTTTTAGCCGATTTTATTCATTTTTACCACTTATTTTCACTGTATTTAATTCATAGTAGTTAAAAGCGAGAAAAGCGCTCACTATAGTGCGCTTTTCGCTATAGCGAGACTTTCTCGCCTCGTTGCGCCCTGCGCATGCGCTAATCACTTAGCGCGCGCTATTTGCGCTATTTGGGCTATAGCGCAACAACCCATAGCGCCAAATAGTGCGCTATTTAAGGAAAATCGGAAAATAGTGTTGGTCCCAAGTGGTCAGATGAGGTTTAGATGGGGGGGGGGGGTGAATAGACCTCTAAACTTTTTACAATTTTTAACTTTAAAACCTTTTTGTTAACTTAAACAGACTAAGCTGTTATCAACAGTAGGTTCCTCGGCTGATCGCGAACAAATCTTTGAACAGCTTTGTAGACCACTAAACTGATAGGTACTTAGCTGATTTCGTCAAAATCAGTTTTAATACTTAGAGTACTTGCAGCGGATTTTCAAAGTGTTTTTCACAAGTAAACTTAGTAGTTTGAAAGTTTGTTCCCCAGTTTTACAAAACTTCTTTTCTTAGAAAACTTTTCAAACAGTTAACTTAACGTGTTTTTATGCAATCAGAAAATATGCAAGTTTAAAAGCAATGTAAAAACACAAGTAATTTTTATAGTGGTTATATGGATTTAAATATCCTTTAGTCCACTCTTCCAAGTCACAAAGATCTTGTGTTATACTAGAAACACACAGTAACCAGTATACTCTGCTTACGCCTAACAACAAATGAACAGGCCGTAAGTGCGCAGTAAGAAATCACAAAGAAATCCTACTCTCTGAAGTAATATCACTCACTAAGATGGATATCTACTTCTCACAACACTCTGTTTACAAAATCACTCAGAAGATGTATTTATCTTTGTTCTTCAACTTCGCTTTTCGTCAACAAATGACTAAGCTGATGAGTGAGCTGTTCTTGAGACTTAAAGAGTTCTGCTTCGAAAATTCTCTCAGAAATTGTGTTGTTCTCTTTCTCTTCGTCTCTTTCAGCTATTTATACTTAAGGTTTGAAAAATGTCCGTTGAAGAAAGACAAGATTCAAATTCCTCGAGTACTGGTCCTTAAAATCCACGAACGGCTCTTTTGCAGTCTGTCCGTACTGTAAACAGTACTATTCTGCAGGCAGCATTAAATGCACCCAGCTGATGCGAAGCATTTCTTCAATCATTTGTCTTTAATAACCTTGTACTTCATCATTTATTACTTCCAGGGCATTTATTACCGTTGGGAAGACTTTATGATCCTTTCCACTTGGCTGACGGAAGTGCAAGTCTGATGGCGAACTAAGCTGATCTCAAACGTGAACAAATCTGATTTGAGTCGGCTGATCTTCATCAGTCTGATAACTTTCCTTCAGCAGATTAGAAGTCTTGGACCTTGAAATTTGACTCTTCTGATGTCTTCTTTACTTAGTCAAAATTTCTTCACAAGGGACCATCAGCTAAGTTAATTCATACTTAGCCAATTTGAAGTTTTGGAATCCTTCAAAACCTCCCTTATAAATTTGTCTTCAGTGCCTTCATCTTCATCCTTATCCAACAATTTCCCCCTTTTTGATGATGACAAAACTTCAGCCAAGTACCTGATAAAACTTAAGCTAAAGATTGTGATCCTCAAAATTTTCTGAGATAGAAAAGATGTATTGGATTGAACTTGTCTTTTTATTGATAAAGAAAATGTTACAAGTACAAGTTCATCAGATGAGATGTCTGAAGAATAGATAAAGTAAACTGATTACAAAGATTTTATAAGTTCTAACTATCAGCTTCTTCATCAGATCCTTCAAGCACTTCTTCATATTCATAAGATGACTCTTCATCATCTTCTTCTTCATCATCTTCATCAGCTTCTTCACCTTGAAGGATAACTTCTTTGGCAGCCTCCATTTTTTCTTTAAGTTGCTGTTCTTTTAGAAGCTCCATTGCCTTCCTGGCTGATTCTGTATTCTTGTACTTGGTCAACGGCTCTGTTTGATCAGCAGCAGAGTCCTTGGATTCAGCCATTACTTCATCAGTCTTGGCTTTTTCCTTAGTCTCTTCTTCAGACTTTTCTTCACCTTGTACCTTTCCAAGTTCTTCTTCAGCAGTCTTGGTCATTTCAGTAGTTGCATCAGTCTTCTTGGCTTCAACAGTAGCAGTAGTTTCCTTGGTTGTTCTTCCCCTTTATCTTCCCCCTTTTTGTCATCATCAGACTTGATGACTTCTTCAGGTTTAGCAGCAGGGTTGAGTGCAACTGTTGGAACTTTCATTGCAGCACATGAAGTCTTCAGATTTTGATTCACTACATCATGACTTGCTGTTAGGTGATGAAGAGTTGTACTGAGATTGTCAGTTTGATCATTGAAGTAGTCAATATTAAGGTTCATTGTTGCAAGTTCATTGTGCAGTTCCTTTTCAGCGTTTGATACTTCTTGCAACATCCCTAAGTTAACTTCCTTCTCTTCTTCACTGACTTTGATGAAGGTTGCAGTTAAGTCAGCTATCTTGTGCTCAGCTCTTTTTAAGGCAGTATGAAGGTGATTTACATCAGCCTTCACATCCTCAACATTTTTATTCAGATCATTTAGGCTGTGCACTAACTGCAAAGAGTTGTCTTGAGGTACAAGGAAACTAGTGATTTCAGTCTTGATAATCTGTTCAGTTGACTGTTGCACAGTTTCCAGCTGAAGTTTGTTGGACTCTGCCAACTCTGCTTTGAGTTCATTCTTCAGCTCCTCTTTCAACTTCATCACCTGCTTGCTATGCTTCTCTTCCAGTTCCTTCACTGAATTCTCCATAAGCATCTGGAAAGCTTCCATCAGTGATGAGTGTTCATCACCTGATGAAGCAGAAGCAGCAGCTTCCTTTTCTTCAGTCTCCTGGTGAACAGGGACTTCTTCCATTTCAGTCTCCTGATGATCTTCAGAAGCCTTAGCATTCCACTCAATGGCTAAGTTCTTGTCAGCTTCCTTATGTTCATCAGTGACGTCATCATAGAACAGGTTAGTGATTGTGTCATCATCATTGAAGCAGGTTGTTTGACGTATCTGCCTAACAATGATCCAAGGGTTTACAAAGGCATTATTTCCCTTGGACACTTCACTGTACTCCTTCACTTCCTTGCCAAAGATTATTTGCTGAATACTTGGCAGCTGAGGCAACTCACTTGAGTGTCCCTGCTGATATCTTGATCTCTCTGCCCATCTCTTCAGGGCGGTCATAACAACAATATTTATTGCTCTTTCTTCAGCATTATCAGTCTTCCTCCTTTTGGCAGGCAAGGATTTATCAATTTTCTTGGCCTCCTCCAGTGCAAACTCTTTTGCATAATGATGCATGACATCTCTGACATAACTGGGATCCAGGGCCTTTTGAATGGAGTCTGTTCTTAGCCAATTAAGAACCCATTGTTCTTCATCAGCTAACTCCTTTGAGTTTTGAAGTTCTGTTATAGACTTGTTCAGCCTGTTGTCTCTCCATCTGATGTACCTTGGCTTTTCTTGATTGAACATCGTCTTTAACATGAGCTTCTGATCATAGTAAGCCAAAGATTTCTCAAATCTCTTGAAAAGCTCTTTATCAGCATATACTATGTTGAAGGCTCTTCTGACTTCAAATTTCTCTTTGGGCTTGGCTTCTCCAGCAGGCATCTTAGGCTTTTTCTCTTTGTCTTCATCCTTGCTTTCCATCAATTTTGATGCCCCCTCCATGAACAGGTCCAAGAGCATCAGTCTTGCTGAGCTCAATGACCAAGGCCAATTCTACATCTTCAGCAGCTTTTCTTTCTGCCTCAGACATCTTTCTTCTTGCCTCATCCTTTGCTTCTTGAACTTTGCTTAGTTCAAGTGCCTTCTTCTCCTCCAACTCATCTTGTTTTCTCTGTTCAGCTTCTTCCCTTGCTTTCTTATCAGCTTTGGAAATTTTCTTCCTTTTAAGCACTAGCTTTCTCTTTCCTTTGTCAGCTGGAGCAGGGGCTGGACCAGCAGATGAGATGGGTGCAGCAGCAATAGGATGGATGATCATAACATCTGGATCATCCTGAGGTTGGGCAGCCTCAATTGTTGGTGCAGCTTGAGTGAACTGTTGCGCATCAGCTTTGTCAGCAACAGAAGCCTCAACAGCTTCAACAGGTCTTTCAGCAGTTTGAAGAATTTGCCTCACCACATTTGCCAAGTTAGCAGGCTCTTCAAATGTTATCTGCTTCTTTGCTGTTTTCTTCAATAATCCCTGAATGGGCCTTGAAGCAGCAGTGTCCCTTTGTTGGCTCCTTGTCCTGTGAGAAACATTCTCAGCAGGCATTTCAGCAGAAGGAGTCCTGGAAGGTGATGCAGGATACATTCCCCTTACATCAGCAGTGGTCTGACTTATAATTTGATCAACAGCAACGTCAGCCCCAGTCTTCACTTTCTTAGAAACCTTCTCCTTTGGTTGATCAGCAACCTTCTTTTTCTTAGTTTCAACAGCTAAGTCAGCTGTTTTGACTAGTCTTCTTTGCCTCTTGGCAGGAACATCCTTTTGTTCCTCATCTTCATCTTCTTCAGGCTCACCAGCCTTTCTCTTCATAACAGGCAAGTACTTGGACATTGCCTTTAACTTGTGAATCTCATTTCCATTTGTCATAACACAGCCCAGTTTTGACAGCAGATAACTGAGTGTGATTCTGTGGTTGGTGTGAGGACCTTTTCCTTTCTTTACCTCAAGGAAATCAGCGAAGATGTACCAAACTATAATGGACCAGTTGACTTCCAATCAATAGTAGATGGCAGCCATTATGCTGAACCTTTTCATGGTAACAACATCGAGTGAAAAAGTACAATTCTCTATCAGGTTCGAGACCATATCAGCCATCCGCTGATATTCATCCTTTAACTGTTTCTTCCTTATGTTGCCAAACAACACTTCCCCTTCTTTGGCGCAGATCGCCCAAAATTGTTGGTGCTTTTCCTCAGTCAGTACAGTGACGTCATGTCGTCCTCTGTTAGGATGCCCAAAAGTCTCGTGAAGAACAGTGGGTGTAATGACCACAGATTTGTCTCCGACTGTAGCCTTGATTTCCATGGAGTTGTAGTCAACAGTTGCAGTCCTGTAGTACTCCATAACCTGGTCAGTCCAGATTATACCTTCATTGTACTCCATGAAGTTTACCAGAGAGGCCGTCTTGAATTTTTTTAGCAATTCTTTCATCAGATCCGTTCCAGATTGATAGTACGACTCATATACTAAGAACATTCCTTCAGCGGCCATCGTAATCTGTTGAAAATTAGGGAAACAGGAAGAATTTTGCAGAAAATTGCAAGTATTTTTCTCTCAAGTATGCTTTGAATATTTAGGGTGCGTAAAGAACTACACGACTGATTCAGATCTGGATTTATAGAGTTAGGGTATTTCGGTTTCCGTGATACCAGCTAACCGTTAGATCCGTTTCTTGTCAGTGCTGATCGTGCGGCGTCAGTTACGACCTTTCAAATTCAAATTGCATTAAATGAGGAGCGGGAATTTATACCGCCCTTCTGTCACTTGTAAAAGCGTGTTTTTAATTAAAACGTTTTAAACAGTAAGCTTTTTACACAAGCGATCAGATGAGTAAAATAAATACTTATCTGATTGGACTACTGTCCTGATGACACAGTTGTTATCAGTGAAAGCCAATAGCTGATAACCTTCCTCAGCTGTTTGTCAATCCAGCTAGATAATAAATCTTCAATCTTCAAAACTTTAATCTTCTGTTGAAAACATAACTTCAACTAACTGTCATTAACATATTTCATCTTTTAATCAGAAGTACCGTTAGTCTTACACGTTCCCCCTGACTTTAAGAATTCATAAGTTAACTAGTCTGTTGAGAGTTAATCCTTGAAGATAAATAAGATGAGTAAGCTGTTGAACTTTAGTCTTCTGTTAAGTTCCCCCTCAGCTTATGCATCTAATTTTAATAAACCTAGTTCAGCTCTTAGAGTTGAAAACCTTGTCTCACTTAGAGGTTTTGTGAAGATGTCAGCAATCTGATTTTTAGTAAACACATATTCAATCATGACATTTCCTTTCTCCACATGATCTCTAATAAAGTGATGCTTGATCTCAATATGTTTAGTCCTTGAATGGCTTGTAGTATTCTGAGTAAGGCTGATTGCACTTGTATTGTCACAGTAGATTGATATTCCACTGATTTTGATATTGTAGTCTTCCAGTTGATGTTTCAACCATAAGATTTGTGCACAGCAAGCTCCAGCAGCTATGTATTCAACTTCAGCAGTTGATATGGATACTGAAGTCTGTTTCTTACTCATCCATGAGATCAGACGACTACCTAAGAACTGACAGGCACCTGTTGTGCTTTTTCTGTCAATCTTGCAGCCAGCAAGGTCTGAATCTGAATATCCAATAAGCTCAAATCCAGATTCTCTAGGGTACCACAATCCCAATTCTTGAGTGCCTTTAATATATTTCAGTTTTCTCTTGGCAGCTAAGAGATGAGATTCCTTGGGATTTGATTGGAATCTTGCACAGACCCCAACAGAGTACATGATATCAGGTCTGCTTGCTGTTAGATACAACAGTGACCCAATAATGCCTCTGTACTTGGTTAAGTCCACTGATTTGCCATCTTCATCTTTATCCAAACGAAGACTTGTAGATATTGGAATAGTAGCAGTAGAGCTAGTTTCCATACCAAATTTCTTGAACAGATCCTTTGTGTATTTTGCTTGGCTGATGAAAATTCCATCAGGCAACTGTCTAACTTGCAATCCAAGAAAATAATTAAGTTCTCCCATCATGCTCATTTCAAACTTGTTCTGCATCAGCTTTGAGAACTTATCACACATCTGTTGGTTAGTTGAACCAAAAATAATATCGTCCACATAAATTTGCACAAGCAAAATATGTTCTTCCCATTCAATAGTGAACAAAGTCTTGTCAACTTTACCTTTGCGAAATCCTTTAATTAAAAGAAAATCAGATAAAGTGTCATACCATGCTCTTGGAGCCTGTTTCAGTCCATCGAGAGCTTTCTTCAGACGATACACCTTGTCTCCTTCTTGATAAACTTCAAATCCAGGAGGTTGTTCAACATAAACTTCTTCTTGCAATTCTCCATTGAGAAAAGCTGATTTCACATCCATCTGATAGACTGTGAAATTCTTGTGAGCAGCATAAGCAAGAAATAGTCTGATTGCCTCTAATCTTGCTACTGGTGCAAACGTTTCATCAAAGTCAATGCCTTCTTCTTGGCAGTAACCCTGGCCACTAATCTTGCTTTGTTTCTGGTGACTTCACCATCTTCATTCATCTTATTCCTGAATACCCATTTAGTGCCAATGACTCTTTGATGACTTGGTCTAGGAACTAAGTACCAGACTTCATTCCTTTCAAATTGATTTAGCTCTTCTTGCATAGCTTCAATCCAGTTGGAATCACTAAGAGCTTCTTCAATTTGTTTGGGCTCAATTTGAGATAGAAAGCTGACAAACATTGCTTCACTTGCAGCAGCTCTTCTTGTCTTCACTTTATCCAAAGGATCACCAATCACCAATTCTGGTGGGTGATTCTTGAGCCATCTTAGATCAGGTTGCAAATCATAATGTTGTCCTTTGTTTTGATCTTGCAACACTACTGTTGGAGTTCCAGTAGTAGTCTGTTGAACTTTTCTTGTCTGTTGAACATTCTCTGGTCTATCAGCTGTTTGCAACTCGTCTGTTAGACAATCAACACTGTGATTTTGAACAGCACGTGAGTTGTCAGCTGGGTTGAGATCAGGTAGTATAATGGGAACATATTCTTCATTCCTTCCAACATTCAACTTCTGTAAATCAGTAGACAAATTTTGATTAATACTTTGATTCTTTTCAGAAGATTGACTTGGTTCATCAAATACTACATGAATAGATTCTTCTATTAGTAATGTTCTTTTGTTAAAAACTCTATAAGCTTTACTAACAGTAGAATATCCTACAAAAACAGCTTCATCAGCCTTTTCTGCAAATGCAAGTAAGGTGATTTTTCCCATTATTTAAAACATAGCATTTACAACCAAATATCTTAAAGTAATGAATGTTTGGCTTCCTGTTGTTCCAAACTTCATATGGAGTCTTGTTTTGGTGCTTGTTGATCATGCATCTGTTCTGGGTAAAACATGCTGTGTTTATTGCTTCTACCCAAAATCTTTGTGGCAGTTTAGCTTCAGCTATCATGGTTCTGACAGCTTCCTTCAGTGTTCTGTTTCTCCTTTCAGCAACACCGTTCTGTTGAGGGGTTCTAGCAGCTGAATACTCATGTTGTATTCCCTTGATATTACAATACTCTTCAACAGTAGAGTTTGTAAACTCTGTCCCTCTATCTGATCTGATCTTCAATATCTTTATGCTTTTCTCATTCTGGATCAGTTCCATCAGATTAATAATCATCCACAACAGCTAGGCAGTATTTCTTTCCACCATTGCTGACAGGATCAATGGGTCCAAATAAGTCCATGTGTAGCAGCTCCAATATTCTTCCAGAAGATTGATGCTTCTTGCTTTTGAACGATGACTTGATTTGTTTACCCTTCTGACATGCGTCACACAGCTTATCTTTGCTCATGACTGTTTTAGGAATCCCTTCAACCAAATCATTCTTTATTAATCTGTTGATGGTCTTGAAGTTTAAGTGATTCATCCTTTTGTGCCACAGCCAACTAACTTCACTTGGTGTTGATGCCACCAAACAAACACTTGAATTCTTGTCAGCAGAATTCCAGTCGACTATGTAGACATTCCCTTGTCGTCTTCCAGATAAGATTACCTTCTTTGTACCAATCTGTTCAACATAGCACTTATCTGTTGAGAAGATAACTGAATATCCCTTGTCACAAAATTGACTTATGCTCAGCAGATTATATTTGAGGCCTTTAACATATGAGACGTCAGATATCTCTATGTTTCCTCTGATCAGTCTTCCTTTAGCTTTAATCTTGCCTTCTTTGCTGTCCCCAAAAGTAACCTTTGGACCATCCACAGCAACTGCATCAGTCAGCTCATGTATGTTTCCACACATGTGTCTTGAACAGCCACTGTCCAAGTACCAGATTTTCTCTACTTTACTCCTACTCCTAATACTAACCTACAAAACAAAATAAAATTGTTTTAGGTACCCTTATTGAGAGGGTCCTGAAGGATTAGTTCCACCTTTGACAACCCAAGATGATGAAGTCTTAGGCTTCTTAGGTTTCTGAGTTTCAACAGGAGTATGTACAACTTTGCCTTTACCACGTTCATCAGATTTATCATATTGTTGATGATCAGCATGATAAGGATAATGTTCAAATGCAGAGTAAGATGCATGATATGGAGGATATGCATGCATTAGATGAGCAGGGTATGGTGCATAGTAAGTTGGAAATTGAGGTGCATGATACATAGGATGATATGCAGCAGGTTGCACATAATAAGACTCATTTCCATACCAAGCATTTTGATTTTTCTTGTTTTTATGCTTCTTTGGTTTACTAGATGCTTGCTCATTAACAGACGACTTAGTTTTATCACTAGTCTGATTAGTTTTAGCCTTATCAGAGGACTTCCTAGGACTCTTCTGTTTAGGCTTACTAGTCTGTTTTCCTACACTAGGCTCTTTGCTCTTTTTAGCCTTAGGAGTTTTCGTCTCCTTTGATACTTTCTCAGGTGAAGCAGGTTTAGTAGTCTGAACATACAATATGACCTTATTATTGTCAGCTGATATGAATTTTTCAGTATGGTTCAGTTCTAACTTGTCCTGATCTAAATGTGTCTTCTGTTTACTAGGCATGTGAGTGGATGCAGCAGTTGACTTATCATGAGACTCAATGACTTTTTCAAGTTCCATGATTTTACCTTTATAAACTTCACATTCAGCTTTCAGAGACTCATTTTCTTGCTCAAGCTGTTTATATTCAGCTGATTCTCTTGGCTTTTCAGCTGAGAGTTTCAGTGAATTATTTTGCTCTTTTAGCAATATCATCTCTTCCTTAAGCTTTTTAAATGCTTCAGCAATAGTAGTATTGTTAAGCATCATTTGTTCAAATGAACTAAATAGTTCACTTTCAAGAGGAGTTACCTCATCCTCAGAGTTATCAGATTCCTTGGTCATCAGGCAGAGAAGAGCAGGACTCTCTTCATCAGAGGACTCTTCATCAGAAGTGTCTGAATCTGAATTAGATGAGTAGACAGCAGCTGGCTTTTCTGCTTCTGCTACCATCGCCTTTCCTTTCTGATGCTTTCTTTCTTTTCTGATTCTCTTTTCTTCTTCCGTATACTTCTCAGCTTTGGGATATGGGCAGTCTCTGATGAAATGACCCAGTTTCCTGCAATTATAGCACATCATTTTGGATTTATAAGAATCCTTATCTTGAGAAGAAGAAGTAGGGTTAGAAGTAGAAGCATTGTTATATTTGTTCTTCATTTTTCTTCTGTAGAACTTTTTGAAGTTGTTCATCAGCAATGCTACATCTCCAGCAGTGTACTCCTTTTTGTTGAGTAGTGTGGCTTCATCAGATGAGTCCACTTCTTTGCTTTTCTGTGCTGGTCTTCTGGTGTTTTCAGCAGCAACTAAGGCAGCTGTGGGTCCTGAAGTTGAGGTTTCTTCAATTCCCATTCTAGGCAGTTTATACTCATACGCCTTGAGTGCAGAGAACAGATCTGTAAGAGAAATCTTCCCCAGATCTCTTGATTCTTCCATTGTTGTCACTTTCATGTTGAACTTGGGAGGCAGGGCCTTCAGTACTCTGACGCTTATCTCTTTGTCAGTGAAGGTCTTTCCCAGCTTTAGAACTTCATTGAGGGTTCTGGTGAATCTAGTGTCCATCTGATCAATAGTTTCTCCAGATTTCATCTTGAAGTTGTCTAGCTTCTCCAAGGCAACACTGAGCTGATGCTCTTTGATGGCGTCGTTTCCTTCGCTCATGTCACGAACCTTATCCCACATCTCTTTTGCAGTTTTGCAATGTTTGATCTTGTCAAACCGATCATTGTCCAGAGCTTTGGTCATGATGAAACGGCCAATTTTATCCAGATTGAACAGCTTTATTTCTTCGGCTGTCATCTCTGTTAAGTCTTTTTCCACCACTAATTCAGCTTCGTCAACTATTATAGTCTTGGTGAATTTGAATGGACCTTTTATGATACATGTGTACATGTTATCATTATAGGCAGCTAGGAAAATCTCCATTCTGATTTTCCAGTCTTCAAACGACATACCAGCAATGTGGGGAACATGGCTGATACAGTCCATTTTTCAAAAAGTTTTAATTTTTCAAAAAGATGCTCTTTTGAAAAGTTTTGAAAACCTTTGAAAAACACTCGGATCAAGCTCGTTGATCAGGCAGCTGATTCTAATGAACCACCTGCTCTGATACCACTTGTTGGTCCCAAGTGGTCAGATGAGGTCTAGAGAGGAGGGGGGGGGGGGTGAATAGACCTCTAAACTTTTTACAATTTTTAACTTTAAAACCTTTTTGTTAACTTAAACAGACTAAGCTGTTATCAACAGTAGGTTCCTCGCATGATCGCGAACAAATCTTTGAACAGCTTTGTAGACCACTAAACTGATAGGTACTTAGCTGATTTCGTCAAAATCAGTTTTAATACTTAGAGTACTTGCAGCGGATTTTCAAAGTGTTTTTCACAAGTAAACTTAGTAGTTTGAAAGTTTGTTCCCCAGTTTTACAAAACTTCTTTTCTTAGAAAACTTTTCAAAAAGTTAACTTAACGTGTTTTTATGCAATCAGAAAATATGCAAGTTTAAAAGCAATGTAAAAACACAAGTAATTTTTATAGTGGTTATATGGATTTAAATATCCTTTAGTCCACTCTTCCAAGTCACAAAGATCTTGGGTTATACTAGAAACACACAGTAACCAGTATACTCTGCTTACGCCTAACAACAAATGAACAGGCCGTAAGCGCGCAGTAAGAAATCACAAAGAAATCCTACTCTCTGAAGTAATATCACTCACTAAGATGGATATCTACTTCTCACAACACTCTGTTTACAAAATCACTCAGAAGATGTATTTATCTTTGTTCTTCAACTTCGCTTTTCGTCAACAAATGACTAAGCTGATGAGTGAGCTGTTCTTGAGACTTAAAGAGTTTTGCTTCGAAAATTCTCTCAGAAATTGTGTTGTTCTCTTTCTCTTCGTCTCTTTCAGCTATTTATACTTAAGGTTTGAAAAATATCCGTTTAAGAAAGACAAGATTCAAATTCCTCGAGTACTGGTCCTTAAAATCCGCGAACGGCTCTTTTGCAGTCTGTCCGTACTGTAAACAATACTATTCTGCAGGCAGCATTAAATGCACCCAGCTCATGATGCGAAGCATTTCTTCAATCATTTGTCTTTAATAACCTTGTACTTCAGCATTTATTACTTCCAGGGCATTTATTACCGTTGGGAAGACTTTATGATCCTTTCCACTTGGCTGACGGAAGTGCAAGTCTGATGGCGAACTAAGCTGATCTCAAACGTGAACAAATCTGATTTGAGTCGGCTGATCTTCATCAGTCTGATAACTTTCCTTCAGCAGATCAGAAGTCTTTGACCTTGAAATTTGACTCTTCTGATGTCTTCTTTACTTAGTCAAAATTTCTTCACAAGGGACCATCAGCTAAGTTAATTCATACTTAGCCAATTTGAAGTTTTGGAATCCTTCAAAACCTCCCTTATAAATTTGTCTTCAGTGCCTTCATCTTCATCCATATCCAACAAATATAAAGTAAAAAAAAAGAAAAAAAACTTGGTGAAATTAAGTAACTTGATTGCATAATTAATTGTTGGTTTTCCTAATACAAATGAAATTTACCATTAGGTTAATTTAGCAGAAATTTGGTTGGTTTATGTAATTGATTTTCCCTATGTTTATATGAAATTTATAATTTCCATAATCATATAGATTGGCAAATATGGCTTCTAAATCCGGAAGATATATATCTATATCTTCTTCATCTTGGTTCATTCTTTGTATGAACAAATTATCACACTACTTAATCTCAGAGCTTGAGAGTTGATCTCCATTACCAAACTTCTGCTGATCTCCACGACCATGTTGATCAAATTCAGAAGGTTTTTTTTATTTTTTTATTTACAAACTTTTGCGAATTTTGGGTACAAAACTTAAAAAATTTTAAATTTGGATATGTTTAGACGTTTACTTTGGAACTCGAATTTGGAACATGCATACCGTTGTTCACACCTTCCTCGTGTTCTTGGAGCTTGTTTACACTGAGTTAGTTAACTCCTGATTTTCCTAAATTAAAATTAAATTTGCCTTTTTTGGTTTAAATATTTTGCTTAAAATCAGTTTAAATTGATTGATTAATTTAATTGTTGATCTTCTTGAATTTGGATGAAAATTACCTTATATTTCACTCATTTCTTATGTTATTTAAATAAGGATTTTAATGAAAAGTTTGGCTGAATTTACTCAAAATTAGCATAAATTTAGTTGAAATGACTAGCTGACATATTTTCCAACAATTAACTTTTTTTTTAGGTATACAACAATTAACTTAAATTAGGTGAAATTAACTTAAAGCTGGCTGAAATATACTCTATATTATGAGCACTTATTAGCTTTATGTTTTTATGTGTTAAAGTTAGTTTTTATGTTCTATAGTTTCAAAATTTAGTAGCATTCTTGATATATATTAAAAAACCTGTATTTATGTGCTTTATTTTAAAAAAGGCCGCGCTATGCGCTATAGCCTCGGAAGCTTTTGCGCGTCGCTGCGCTATGCGCCTCCGACTACTATGATTTAATTACGATTTGTCCTTTTATTTTTCTACCGGTTTCACCTTAATTTTGTAAGTTAAACTCTTTTTTTTTTTTTACTTATTTTTCACACGTTTTATCATACTAACCTGTTTTTACCTATTTTGCACATTTTTTTCACATGTTCTTTTCACCAACCTGAATTTTCATGATATGATACATTTTCACCGACTTTATTCATTTTTTAACCGATTTCACTTGTTTTTCATTAATGTTGTCGTTTCACTTGTTTCATCATTTTTTCACGAATTTGATCCGAATTTTCATCGATTTCAAATGTGTTATCGATTTTAGGGGCACTTTTTACCCGTTTCACCCAAATTTTCACCAACTTCACCAATATTCATCAATTTCACCAGAATTTTCATCGATTTCACATATTTTTAATGATTTCATAGATTTTTTTTATCGATTTCACAATTTTCCACCAATTTCACCCATTTTTCACAAAATGAATTCCATCCAAATTTGAGGTTATGCATGTCTTGATATTATTACATATTTTTTATATTTTCTATTTTAGTCAAACTAAAATTACGTAATTAGCTGATTCATAAGTATTTTTTATCCTTTCGTAAGATGCAATTCAATTTTAACTTTTTTTTTTAACATAAAGATATTTAAGAGAATTTCATTTTAAATTCTTACATTTAAAGTGTTTATGATTTATGGTTTTCTAATATTTTAAATTAACATTTTCTTACTTAAAAAATATTGATGCTAAAATATAATATTTTTTATCTATTATTTAGGGGCTATTTAAAATACGAGTGAATTTTTATGGTTTGTTTTTATCTATTATAAGAGAAGATTAAAATTATAAATTATGTAAGAGAGAATTTATAATTTTTAGGAGTTTATGTAGAAGATAAATATAATAGACTTAATGTTTAATTATACCTCTTCAGTTACTTTTGTATATTTACCACTGAATTAAATAACAATCCAAATAAGGGTATTTTAGTCCGCACAAAAAAGTTAAGAAATATTCATGCTTTTATAATAGTAGATAGATAGATAGAATAGAATAGAATAGATAGAGATAGAGATAGAGAAAATTTGGTCTAACTGTTTGGCATTACAGTTATAACTTGGTAATGAAATCACTTTTTGAATTATACTAACTAGCCTAAAACACGTGCTATGCACGATTTAAATACACTAAAAAAGAAAAAAAAATTATCTTTAAATAAAAGGCACTAAAATGACATACAATCTTAAAATAATAGTCGTGTTGTATAAATCAAGATTAATAGTTAATGATTGTCATTCATAAAATCAAATATTTAAAGCATTAGTCCGTGATTCGTTTGAGAATTAAAAACTAACACCTTTTTTTATTATGTCTTTTATGAAATTTTTTGACACTTTTGAAGATTCAAACAAATAAATATTTTTTTTGTTTCTAGAGATTATATCTCTTCTTTA
Source organism: Penstemon barbatus (assembly GCA_003313485.2). NCBI lineage: Eukaryota > Viridiplantae > Streptophyta > Magnoliopsida > Lamiales > Plantaginaceae > Penstemon > Penstemon barbatus. Next base: position 10,149,867 of record CM064880.1, read on the forward strand.
GATTTACGTCACATTAAGCTCGAGGTTTAATACTACTACTCATATTTTCGTAGTTGGTATAAAAAATAAAATAGATGGAGATGTAAAGCTAGGGAAAATAAAAAATAAACGATAATTAAGATCTAACATTCTAAAAATAGGATATTAGTATATTACAAAAATTAAGATCAACAAAAATAAGAAAAAAAAAACATATTGAAGCTACATGATTTAAAGATATTAATCAACTTTTAGAGTTCACATATATGCTATATTTGTGTAAAATAAAAAAAGAAATTCAAATTTTAATTAGTTATTATTTGTAAATAAATACTAAAATAATGAAGAAATTCGATGTGCGATAATTCAATGAATAAATATAAAAAATTTAAATATGAATCACCTTTCATAGTTCAAAAATATGATGTTCAAGTACAATTATATATATATATATATATATATATATATATATATATATATATATATATTAAGGAAATATGTAGATAAATACTATGGCAAAATACTAAGACCCTAAACATAAAAATCTTATACGAAAATCAATAAACAATAAATACATATGAAATTTAACTGAATAAACATAGAGTAGAAAAGAATACAATATATATTAAAATATGCGTGTTTTTATCACATAAGATCATAAAATTTTACAAAAGAAAAAAAAAATTATTTCTATAATAAAATTTATAAACACACACTAAATTAAAATATAAAAACCATGTACAACATGATATTATAATCATAAAAAATGAGAAAAAAGACAGAAAAATTGAAAGTTTAAAGCAAATTAGTCAGCTCGATTTGTTTATCTCACAAGACCAAAAGATGAAAACTAAAAAAAAAAACGCAATGAAATAATAAAATACAATTTAAATACCCAAAACATAAAAATCTTGTACGAAAATTAGTACAAAATAAATATATTTGAAATTTAACTGAATCAACATAGAGTATAAAAGAATACAAAAGATATTAAAATATGCGTGTTTTTATCATATAATATCATAAAATTGTACAATAAGAAAAAAAATTAAATTATTTCTATAAAAAAATTATACAAACACGCGCTAAATTAAAATATAAAAACATTGTACAACATGATATTATAATAATAAAAAAAATGAGAAAAAAGGCCGAAAAATCGAAAGCTTATCTTGTATGATCATAAAACTAAAATATGAAACTATTTCTACAACAAAAACAATAAAATACAAATAACACGAAATTAAAATATAAAACCTTGTATAATAGTAAGAAATAAAAAAAAAAAAAAAAAGAATAGAAAAATTGAAAGCTTCAAAGCTTCTCAAGTCATAGTTATGAAGAAGAAAAACATGACTTTCATGGAAGAACCAAATAGAATATAATATCCAGTATTCAAAAAAAGATGAATATAAAAGAAATATCCTTATGAAACATAACTATAGCTTATTTAGGGGAGAAATTTTAGGAATTAATAAAGTTTTCTCTTATTTTTTAGGTGAAACTATATATGGGAGTATGTAATTACGTGATTAGTACTAATTGACATGAATTATGCAGATTATCGATATTATTACCTAAATGATAATATGTATAATATAAATTCATATAATAATTTCAACCATTCAAGAGTTTTTCACAAAATAAAATAATTCAAAACTCTAGAAAAATAGAATTTTAGTCAAAACATTCAATTGGAGTCAAAACCCACCCTTCAAATATATATATATATATATATATATATATATATATATATATATATATATATATATATATATATATATATATATATATATATATATATGTATATGTATATGTATATATATATGTATATGTATATGTATATATATATGTATATGTATATGTATATGATTTAGAAACTTAATGATAGGGGTTATATTTGTACAATCAAACTTAACGTAGAGGAGCTGTGCTTGTAATTTGAAACCTCGTGGGAAATTTTTGTAATTTCACCTAATCTCTTGAAGTTCTAAATTTTGTGCAATTTATACCTCACATTGAATCCGGATAACCGAAATTCGACCCATCTCCTTCTTTTTAAACCCCAAACGGGACGGGTATTTCGAGTTCGGATTCCTGAATTTTATAAATCCTTATTTTATTACGAATGAGACATATTTAGGACTGAACTTTCCGATCCCAAATGCCTGAACCCACATATCTCCTAGTATTACTTATATACTAATTAGTTAGAAGAACAATTTAGTTAAGTTCTTGGGGTTGCCATTGCCACCTTTTTCTCATAATTGACATAGTACCAGAGGTTTTTCAAGAAAAAATTAAGCAAAATCTTGCAATTGAAACTTAATTCGAGTTGAATTTGATAAGGTAAAATTAGCAAAACTTATGAGAAATATCAAACTACTCGAGATCAACTTAAGTTTTAAAACAATCTCGAGTTGGATAAGAGAATTAAACTTGAGCAAATATATATTTTCAATTATGTTAATGTATTTTTTGATTTATAGGATCGAAAGTGTGAAATATTATAAAAAATTAGTACGAAAAGTGTAATCTATACTAACTCTAAAAGTGTGAATATTTAAAGTTTTTTTCTTTTTTTGTGAAGACAAAAATGCCCTTCTTTAAGTTGTAAATTATATTAATAAAATATAGTTAGATATGAATTTTCCTTAAAGTTTCTCATCAAAAATTTGGTAGGAAAATATTTTAAGAAAATTTGTAACTTCTTTTCCTCTTAACCAAGTACCATGAATATGGAAGAAGAATAAAAGTATCGATATCTATATTATATTACTACCTAAAAGTGTGAATAATTTAAGTTTTTTTCATTTTTTGTGAAGACAAAAATGCCCTTATTCAAGTTGTAAAGTATATTAATAAAATATAATTAGACATGAATTTACCTTAATTTTTCTCATAAAAAATTTGGTAGGAAAATATTGGGTTTTTTGCACTTTGCACCCTTAAAACATGGGAAATAGGCACTTTGCACCCCCGAAACTTAGATTTAGCACTTTGCACCCTCGAAATATGAAAAATACAGCACTTTGCACCCTCTTTTATTTTCAAGCAAAAACGCAAGGGCAAAATAGGTAATTCTATTGTAAATCTTTGACACTTTGCCCCCAAAAAATAAAATTAGCACTTAACACTCCCTAATTAAGAACAAATTAACAACTTGCACCCCCAAAACATAATAAATGGACACTTTGCACTCCAAAATACAAAATTGTGCCCCTCGCTTTCGAGAGCCTGGAAAGCTTGAAAGGCAGGAAGAGAGGGTGGAACCTTAGCCCGCAAATGGGACTCGATCTGTAGCACCATAACTTCCCGGGAGGGAGATTGGAGCACTCGCGACTGGCCGGATTGGATAGCAGCAAAGACCTCGACTACAATATAAAGCAGGGAAGCTCGCTTACTAAGAGGCTAGGGGAAGGATTACACACCTGTAAGCCCACTCACAGCCGGGGATATTAATAAGAGTCCCTCGATAGTTGACTACTGGAATGAGACCAGACCAAGAGAGACAAAGTCAATGGCCCTTTTTTTCACTAAAGGATAGGAGATCAATCACTGATTCAAGAAAATGAGTACTTTCGATTAACACTTAATACCCTCAAATTAAAAAAAAAAAAACTCAAACCCCTCAATTTTTTCCGGCAAAGTTGACCATTAAAGTGAACTTTTTTTAAGGCAAAATAGGTAATTATTTATGGGTCTTTGATATGTTGATGTAGACAATGGGTTTTCGAGAAGTTTACTTGTATTTTATTTAGTTATTTATGGTTATATTGTTGAAAAGAAAGATAGAGAGATAAATGAGTATTCGAGTATTTATAATCGTATTTTGCAAAATTTAAGTAAAAAAATGAATTACCTATTTTGCCTTAGATTATTTTCACTCCGATAATCAACTTTGACGAAAAAAATGAGGGGCTTGGGTGTTTTAAATTTGAGGGTGTTAAGTGTTAATTTTGTATTTTGGGGTGCCAAGTGCCCATTTATTGTGTTTCGAGGGTGGAAGTTGTTGATTTGTTCTTAATTAGAGGGCGTTAAGTGCTAATATTATTTTTGAGGTACAAAGTGCGAAATTCTCAAGTTTTGAGGGTGCAAAGTACCAATACTATTGAATTACCTATTTTGCCCTCAAATTTTTGCTTGAAAATAAACGAGGGTGCAAAATGCTGGATTTTTCATATTTTGAGAGTGCAAAGTGCTAAATCTAAGTTTTGAGGGTGCAAAGTGCCTATTTCCCGTGTTTTGGGGGTGCAAAGTGCAAAAAACCCGAAAATATTTTAAGAAAATTTGTAACTTCCTTACCTCCTAACCAAGCACCATAAAAATATGGAAGAAAAATAAAAGTATACTCAAATTAGACATGAAGTCTTATTATATTTATTTCCTACATTAACTCCAATAATTAAAGAATTAACTGTTACATCACTTTTACAATTACATTATTGTTTTTCTATAACACATAAAATTAAAAATAAACATTATTATTTTGAATAGTTGCTTAAACATACATGTAAAATTATTATAATGTATAATCTATATGTTTTTATGTAAAAAATATTATATGTTTCATTTAAAGATTTAGTACAATATGTCACTTCTTCAAAAAATCAAATCCTCTTAAATATCATAAAATCTGTTAAAGTAGAATCGTATCTTACCTATGAAAATGCTTTTGACTTAGTGAACTAAGTAATCTTTATTTTATATGAGAAACATTACGTTAAATTTTCATGGAATTTTTTTTGAGAAAAACATGTGAAATAAGTGAAAAAACATATGAAAATCAATGAAAATTGGAGAAACCGATCAAATAAAGTTTATGTAATTGATGAAAACATGTGAAATTGATCTATATGAAATTTATGAACACTGGTGAAGTAGGTGAAAAAATGGGTGAAATCGGTAATAAAAATATGTCGGTAAAATCGATAAATGCATGTGAAATCGATGAAAATTGACATTTGTGAAAACATGAGAACCAAATTGGTGAAATTAGTGAAAAACGGGTGAACTATATGAAGAATGGGTTAAATCATTGAAAAAAGGTTAAGTTTGTGAAATAATGTGAAATAAATGAAAATTCAAGTGAAATTGATAAAAAAAAAACACTTAAAATAAGTGAAATATAAGTTAAATTGATAAAAATAAGTAAAATTAGAAAAAGAAAAAGAAAAGTTTAACTAGAGAAAACAGTTTGAACTAAACCAGTAGAAAAATTATGTTTTTTTTTTTTTGTTTGAATAGGAGAAAGATCGATGAAAAATAGGAAAAACAATGGACAATAGGTTATAACTGATAAAAAAACGAGTAAATCAGTAAAAAGAATATAAAATCAATGAAAATTGAATTATACTAATTAATATAATAAGTAAAATGCCTTTCATTGGTAAAGAAATATCTTTCAAATGATAAGGTAAGTGAAATGATTTGAGATATACATAAAACTAATTGAAGATGTATAATTATTTGAGTTGAAAATCTGGTAAATATATGTGAAATCAATGAAAATTAAAGCGAAACTCGCGAAAAAATGGATGACATCGGTGAAACGATGAAATTACATAAAAAATGATGAAATATGTGAAAACGGGTAAAATCGTTGAAAAATGTTAAAGTAGGTGAAAATTGGTTAAACTGGCAAAAATGAGTGAAATCAATAAAATGAAAAAAGTCAACCAACAAAAACAAAGTTAAACCATTAGAAAAATGGTTTAAATCGGAAAAAAACTAAAGAAATCGATGAAATTAATAATGATGAAGTTAATAAATAGAATAGCAGTCATTCATATGTGCTATTGACATAATGAAGTTATTTTACTTTACTTTACAATAAAACACCACTGAAATTAAATAAATACGTACAACGTATGTGCACTTTAAACCGGTGAAAAAAATGCATGTGAAATCGTCAATACATTTGAAATCGATAAAAAATTGGGTAAAATTTGTGAAAAATGGATGAAAAAGGGTAAAATCGGTTTAAAATAAAGATAAATTTGGTGAAAATATGTGAAATTGATGAAAATTGATTCGAATGGAATTTATAAGAAAAATGATGAAACCAGTGAAATCCAGTAAAATCGGTCAAAAAACGTAAAGTTGGTAAGAACATATTTAATCAATGAAAAATTTAGGGAATAACATGTGAAATTAGTGAAAAAACATGAAAAATAGGTAAAAACGGGTTAAAATAGTAAAAACGAGTTAAATTAGTTAAAATAAGAGTTTTATTGGTGAAACCGGTAGAAAAATGTCTTAAACTGAAGGAAAAAAACAAAAGAAATCGACCAAAAATAAGGAAAAATTAAAAATATTATAACTGATAAAAAAAAGGAATAAATCGGTAAAAATAATTTAACCTTGAGAACATATGAACAAATGAAAGTTTGGGAGAAATTTGTAAAGAAACGGATAAAATCAATCAAAAAAGCTTGAAGTCGGCGAAAACATGTTTAATCAATGAAAGATTTAAGTGAATAACACGTGAATCAGTGAAATAAGTGAAAACAAGTTAAACTTTCACTAACAAAAACAAGGTGAAACCGGAAGAAAATGGTTTATATTTGTTGGATAAGGATTAAGATGAAGAACACTGAAGACAAGTTGTAAAGGGAGATTTTGATGAATTCCAAAACTTCAAAATCTAATTAATTGTCATCTTGTTTTTATACTAAATATTTTCAAATTGGATCTTTTTAAACTTTTCAATTCGAATATTTCTTAATTTTTAATTTATGAATCTTTTTTACCATGTATTCATATATTTAATTTTAAATTTATTTCAATTGTAAATTTAAAGTGCATTATTGGACAATATTATTTAACATACATATATAGTTACTTTTGTAAATGTTAAAAAAAATTATATTTGTAGAATCAATTATAAATATTTGAAACCAAACGGTCAATCCGTTAGAACAAAGTTAATTTTCTAAAAACTATTAATCTATAATTGCAAGCTTTAAATTGGATTAACTAAGAAGCTCTAGGAACCAACTGATAGTTTAAAAATCAAACTAAACATAACATATATTTAAGATTTGCAGGTAATTTTAGAATTTAATAAAGAATTTATTTTTTTTATTAATAAGAAAAATAAAATTAAAACCAGGCCATTACGAATCAATTTATATATTTAAAATCAGACGGACTAAATAAAATAAATACGGGAGCTAGATGTCGCGGTAAATTTGAAATACTATTAAAAACTGTAATAAAAATACAAATAAAATGAAAATGAAAATGAATGTATGCGTCTATTGGTTTGAAAAATTCGCGCCTCGTCTTCAATCGATCATCTCCAATGGCTGCCACGCCGTTTCAGTATCTATATTAATCTCCCTTCTCCGTTCACAAACACACACACACACACAAAAGCAAAAGCAAACGAACGCAATTTATAATAAATTAAGAATGACGAACAACAGGGATGGAAATGGCGGCACCCCTCCTCCACGCAAGAGGAATGGGAAGGGAATTGTTATTGAAGAACCACAACAACCACCACAACAACCACCACAACAATTCCAACTACCATCGCCACCGCCACTACCTCTACCACCTGCAATTCGAACCAACACCCCTTTAATTACTTATTCTAGTGGTCCTCAACAACCCCAAAACATCTTCTCTTATCGTCCTCCTCCTCCTCCTTCCAATGTGGGTCCGTCGTCGTCGTCTTCTTCACGATCACGAGTGCGGCAAATTCTGAATGCTGCGGCGCCCTCTCCTCCTTCCAATGTGGGTCCGTCGTCGTCGTCTTCTTCACGATCACGAGTGCGGCAAATTCTGAATGCTGCGGCGCCCGTAAGGCCATTCTCATTCATGTCGCTTATAACCGCCCCCTACAATCAAGTCGAACCTCACTTTCAGAACTTCTTCGACCAAGCCGAAATCGATCAAATCGTCAAACACCATGTACTATACTATATACATTTGTATACTAAAAATACAGGACAACGTAAACAGGGCATGCTCTGTTTTTTGATACATTATTTTTTAATTGTATAGTTCCATTTGCGTGCAGGCTGAGAATCTGAAGCAGGCGTTGAAAGGAGCCCTGGAGAAGCAGCAAAACTCGGCGGAGGAGAGGGCCGCAAAGAAGCTGAAAGATAAGGAAGTGGAACTCCAAGTAAAGTGTTCTCAGATCGCGGAATTGGAGAGCGTGATCGAACTCTACAAGCAAGACGCGGCGGAGGCAGAATACAGAATAATGACCTTGCAGCATGAGGTGAGATCAGTGAGGACGGAGTTGGATAGCCTTATGAATTCTATAGTGAATTCATCGGAGGAGGAGATTGATGAGGCAAATACGGTGCAGCTGAATTGCCAGATATGCGAGACGGAGATGGCGAATGTGGTGGTGTTGCCATGCCGCCATATCTGTCTCTGTGTTGCATGTGATGTCACCACCGGTCAATGTCCTGTCTGCGGCGAGCCTAAAACTTCTAGTGTCAAAGTTTTTTTCCCTGATGATGATGATTAAATATCTATTAATGAATTATGTAGTTTCTTCAGACTTTGATTGTTGGTTTGTGTTGTAATAGATATTAGGTTTGTGTTGTAATAGATATTAGGTTTGTTACTTTGTTTATTATATATGTTACTTAATTTCTTGCATGATTTTAGATTCATTTGATTCTATACATAAAACTCACTGCAATATGACAAATTATGCCTAAAGACTCTGTCTAATTATCGCTCAGATTTTAATAATTAATTTTAGGATTAATAAGCAAAAACTATATTATTATTATTTAATTAATTTATTTTTTATTATTATCACATGTATTAAAAGACCATTAATTTCATGTATTTATAATATGTATTATTGAGTTCTTTCTAAGTGTAAACAAGTAATATATAAGCTTATCTATTTATAATAAAAATATGGTCAAACTGTTTGACATTACAGTTATAACTTGGTAATGAAATCACTTTTTGAATTATATTAATTTAGAAATTTAATAATAGGGGTTATATTTGTAAAATCAAACTGATTACTTATATATTAATTAGTTAGAAGAACAATTTAGTTAAGTTCTTAGGGTGCCATTGCCACCTTTTCTCATAATTGACATAGTACCAGAGATTTTTCAAGAAAAAATAGCAAAATCTTGCAATTGAAACTTAATTCGAGTTAAATTTGATAAGGTAAAATTAGCAAAACTTCTGAGAAATATCAAACTACTTGAGATCAACTTGTGTTACATTATATTAAAGATAGTTTGAGTAGTCTTAATTGAAATACCAAGTTTGAAAACAATCTCGAGTTGGATAAGAGAATTAAACTTGAGCAAATATATATTTTCAAGTGTAGGTGTTCCATTCATTTGGAACTAAAAATGCTATTTTTCCTGCTTTGAAGGATACCAATAAAAAAAATCTCCAAAAAATATTAGTTTATCTAACAAGAAATCCCTCAATTCTTTCTGCTATTTGTGTAGGTTGATCTAAAATTAGAGCCAAATTCTGCTTTTCTATGGAGAGTGTTTTAGAGTGTTGGTCAAAAAGGAGGAAAATGCATAATACTAGCGTGTGAAATTTTTTTCTGCACCAAACTCTCTTGTACTTCTGAAAATTCTGCGTAAAACACTCAACCCGTGTACTTCCATCCATTTTTAACGCAGGAGTAATTTAGAAAATTCAATTAAGAATTAACGGTGTTTGTAACTAACGTTTATGCAGGTCACATAACACAAGATAGTATAATGCATTTTTCTAGTGAAAAAGAGGTGTATAGGTTTTGTTTCCTTTGAGTTTGGAAGTGTTGAAGAAATCTGAGTATAGATGGTAGAATATCTTTTATCCCATTTTGATACAGTTATTACAATAACTATATAATGTTACGTCTGAAAGTACGGGGCAGCTTTGGCGTTCTTTAATTTACACATACACATACACACTTCTTATTGTTGGGGGTGAATTATAGAAAGAACTACGACAGAAAAATTTCAATGGAATAATTCTGTTGAAATTTTGAAAATTTTCGACAGGTTTTGAAATCTGTCGAAAATTTTTGAAATTTCGACAGAAATATTTCTGTCGAAAAAGTGAAAATTTCGACAGAATGTAAATCTGTTGAAATTTTCACGGACTTTTTATCTGTCGAAATTTTACAATCAATTTCAACAGATTTAAATCCGTTTAAAATATTCCGTTGAAATTTCATTTTATTCTAGTAGTGTGTTGTAATTAAGTTGTTTAGTTTATTATATACCCTTTCTTGCATGGTAGGAATGCTCCCAATCCCATTGATGTTCTTTATGTTGGGTGTGGTGTATATGTCAATCTGATTATTGCCATCGTAAGTTATGGCATTTCTCCTCTTTTATGGGGATGAATGGTTCCCCAATTGTCTTGAATCTCCTTGAACTTGAATATAATGTATAGCATTAGTTCTTGTCGCAACACGATTAACTAAGATCTTCTAATCATGTTATCAATGAACAGAAGGTACCTTCTTTTGCCTATGATGTTTCATGATTGTTGTTGATACATATTCGATTTTAAAGTTCATTTGATTGACAATGACAACATTGTGACAGGAGTACGACTGCATGGCTTTGAAGGATAGTGCAAGATATAAGAGGCAACGTGTGTTAGTACAGCACGATGTCAAGAAAGAGATCCTAGCTTTCGAGGAGTATCAGCAAGACGTACTCTACCTAAGATTATTTGTTTACTTGACCTTAAGTTGTTATATGTAGAATCTATTTAACGACAATACTTGTAGTTAACTGGTCAAAGCTCATTACATTTCAACAGATATGCAGTTTATTTTCATTGCAATATATAGCATATTTTCAAGTATGTGCTAGTAACACTTGCTACCCAAATATACATAATAGAAGAATGAAAGAGAACATAAATACTTCCCATTTAATAGAAAGACATCATGGGATGTAATCATGAACAAATAAAATATTAGAAGAAAATACACCGTTGTGCACCCAAATATGTGGAAAACTGTGGTACCTGCAAACAAGATAAATCAGTATGATATAGTACGTTTGATCATGTCGTTTTTCTCCTATATTAAATGTTTGAAACCCGGTGTAGTACGGATTAATTTCGTCATATTTAACGTGGAAAACCAGAGCTTTAAAGAGGCAAAACATAAATCTAAAGAATCCAAAGTAAGTTGGCTGAAAAAGTATTTAAATCTGATATGATGTTAAACTGCGAGTCTAATACCTGAGTCAGTCCACCACTAGCACCTGCACTTCCTCCTGATAAAAGCATCGTGAGAAGTGTCGTCATAGGATCCCCTCCCCCGCCTCCTAGTTCATTGTTAGTCTTGCGAATGGTGGACCTCATTGCACTTAATATACTTCCATAAGTAGCTCCTTGTCCTTGTTCTATTTCTTGGATAAAAGCAAATGTCATTACACCAGTCGAAGTCACCTTAGATATAGCATGTTCATTGTTTCACTTGTGTCAAATTGTGCGCTGATAACATGTTTCATTAAATAGAGGTCAAAATACGCCCAGATCGGGTTTGACCACGTGCGATACACTTGCTTTGTGACTGGACAACACTATTACCAAATTCGAGAGTGACTCAATAAAGTTAGTAAATCATACAGCTGTATCAGCAGAGGTTTGATCATCAATTCATCATCATCACAACCGCTAAAGGATATGGCTTCTCCTCCGCTAGTACCTTTCTATGTACCTGTTTTAGGACGTTGGTCTTCCCATGTATAACGCCCAGTTCTGCATCCACAGGTAATTAGATAGTCACAAACCTGTCCACAACAATTCCAACTACCACCGCCACCGCCACTACCTCTACCACCTTCAATTCGAAACAACAACCCTTTAATTACTAATTCTAGTAGTCCTAAACAACCCCAAAACATCTTCTCTTATCATCCTCCTCCTCCTCCCAATGTGGGTCCGTCGTTGTCGTCTTCTTCACGATAACGAGTGCGGCAAATTCTGAATGCTGCCGCACCCATAAGGCCATTCTCATTCACGTCGCTTTTAACCGCCCCCTATAATCAAATCGAACCTCACTATCACAACTTCCTCGACCAAGCCGAAATCGATCAAATCGTCAAACACCATGTACTATACTATATACATTTGTATACTAAAAATTAATTTATATATATATACAGGACAACATAAACAGGGCATGCTCTGTTTTTGATTTGTCTTTTTGATACATTTTTTTTTAATTGTATAGTTCCATTTGAGTACAGGCTGAGAATCTGAAGCAGGCGTTGGCAGGAGCCCTGGAAAAGCAGCAAAACTCGGCGGAGGATAGGGCCGCAAAGAAGCTGAAAGAGAAAGAAGTGGAACTCCAAGTAAAGTGTTCTAAGAACGCAGAATTGGAGAGCGTGATCGAACTCTACAAGAGAGAGGCGGCGGAGGCATAATACACAATAATGTACTTGCAGCATGAGGTGAACTCACTGAGGACGGAGTTGACAAATGTTATGGATTCTATAATAGATTCATCGGAGGAGGAGATTGATGAGGCGAATACGGTGAAGCTGAATTGCAAGATATGCGAGACGGAGATGGCGAATGTGTTGGTGTGGCCATGCCGCCATATCTGTCTGTGTGTAGCATGCGATGTCACGACTGGTGCATGTCCTGTCTGCGGCGAGACTAAAACTTCTAGTGTTAATGTTTTTTACCCGGATGATGATTAGAAATCTATTAATGAATTTTGTTGGTTTGTGTTGTAATAGATATTATTGATATTATAAACTTAATTATTTTCTAGCCATTGATTATTTATCTATCTTACTTGATTTATTATGTATGTTACTTAATTTCTTGCATGATTTTAGATTCATTTGATTCTATATATAAAACACACTGCAAAAAGCGAATATGTCAAATATGCCTAAAGACTCTGTCTATAATAGATAGACGTATATTATCGATCAAATTTTAATAATTAATTTTAGGAATAGTAAAAACTATATTTATTATTATTTAATTCATTTATATTTTATTATTATCACATATATTAAACGACCATTAATTTCATGTATTGAGTTCTTTCTAAATGTAAACAAGTAATATAAGCTTATCTATTTATAATAACTAGGAAGGTGCACGTACGTTGTACGTGTCTAGTTAATTTCATGGATATTTTTTATGATTTAGGGTAAAATTAATTTGATTATGTCATAAAATAGAGCAAATTAATCCGTTTTTCACCTATTTAATTAATTTTTCACCGGTTTAGCCTCTTTTTTTAGCCGATTTTATTCATTTTTACCACTTTGATTTTTTTTACTGTTTTACCCTTTTTTTTTATTGGTTATAACTTATTTTCACTATATTTAATTCATAGTAGTTAAAAGCGAGAAAAGCGCTCACTATAGTGCGCTTTTCGCTATAGCGAGACTTCCTCGCCTCGTTGCGCCCTGCGCATGCGCTAATCACTTAGCGCGCGCTATTTGCGCTATTTGGGCTATAGCGCAACAACCCATAGCGCCAAATAGTGCGCTATTTAAGGAAAATCGAAAAATAGAAAGTAAAAAAAAGAAAAAAAACTTGGTGAAATTAAGTAACTTGATTGCATAATTAATTGTTGGTTTTCCTAATACAAATGAAATTTACCATTAGGTTAATTTAGCAGAAATTTGGTTGGTTTATGTAATTGATTTTCCCTATGTTTATATGAAATTTATAATTTCCATCATCATATAGGTTGGTTCATTCTTTGTATGAACAAATTATCACATTCCTTAATCTCAGAGCTTGAGAGCTGATCTCCATTACCAAACTTCTGATGATCTCCACGACCATGTTGATCAAATTCAGAAGTTTTTTTTTTTATTTACAAACTTTTGCGAATTTTGGGTACGAAACTTAAAAAATTTTAAATTTGGATTCGTTTGGACGTTTACTTTGGAACTCGAATTTGGAACATGCATATCGTTGTTCACACCTTCCTCGTGTTCTTGGAGCTTGTTTACACTAAGTTAGTTAATTCCTGATTTTCCTAAATTAAAATTAAATTTGCCTTATTTTGGTTTAAATATTTTGCTTAATATATCAGTTTAATTGATTGATTAATTTTATTGTTGATCTTCTTGAATTAAGATGAAAATTACCTTATATTTCACTCATTTCTTATGTTATTTAAATAAGGATTTTAATGAAAAGTTTGGCTAAATTCACTCAAAATTAGCATAAATTTAGTTGAAATGACTGCTAGCTGGCAGATTTTACAACAATTAACTTTTTTTTTAGGTATACAACAATTAACTTAAATTAGGTGAAATTAACTTAAAAGTTGGCTGAAATATACTCTATATTATGAGTACTTATTAGCTTTATGTTTTTATGTGTTAAAGTTAGTTTTTATGTTCTATAGTTTCAAAATTTAGTGTGATATATATTAAAAAACATGTATTTATGTGCTTTATTTTCAAAATGGCCGCGCTATCGCGCTGCGTCATGCGCTATAGCCTTGGAAGCCTTTGCGCGTCGTTGCGCTATGTGCCTCTGACTACTATGATTTAATTACGATTTGTCCTATTTTTTCGTTTTAAACCATTTTTCTACCGATTTCACCTTAATTTTGTAAGTTCTCTTTTGACCATGCAAATACTGAATGCTGCCGCACCCGTAAGGCCATTCTCATTCACGTCGCTTTTAACCGCCCCCTACAATCAAATCGAACCTCACTATCACAACTTCCTCGACCAAGCCGAAATCGATCAAATCGTCAAACACATGTACTATACTATATACATTTGTATACTAAACATTAATATATATATATATATATATATATATATATATATATATATATATATATATATATATATATATATATATATATATATACAGGACAACATAAACAGGGCATGCTCTGTTTTTTATTTGTCTTTTTGATACATTTTTTTTTAATTGTATAGTTCCATTTGCGTACAGGTTGAGAATCTGAAGCAGGCGTTGGCAGGAGCCCTGGAAAAGCAGCAAAACTCGGCGGAGGATAGGGCCGCAAAGAAGCTGAAAGAGAAAGAAGTGGAACTCCAAGTAAAGTGTTCTAAGAACGCGGAATTGGAGAGCGTGATCGAACTCTACAAGAGAGACGCGGCGGAGGCACAATACACAATAATGTCCTTGCAGCATGAGGTGAACTCACTGAGGACGGAGTTGACAAATGTTATGGATTGTATAATAGATTCATCAGAGGAGGAGATTGATGAGGCGAATACGGTGAAGCTGAATTGCAAGATATGCGAGACGGAGATGGCGAATGTGTTGGTGTGGCCATGCCGCCATATCTGTCTGTGTGTAGCATGAGATGTCACGACCGGTGCATGTCCTGTCTGCGGCGAGACTAAAACTTCTAGTGTTAAAGTTTTTTACCCGGATGATGATTAGAAATCTATTAATGAATTCTGTTGGTTTGTGTTGTAATAGATATTATTGATATTATAAACTTAATTATTTTCTAGCCATTTATTATTTATCTATCTTACTTGAAATATTATGTATGTTACTTAATTTCTTGCATGATTTTAGATTCATTTGATTCTATATATAAAACTCACTGCAAAATGCGAATATGTCAAATATGCCTAAAGACTCTGTCTATAATAGATAGACGTATATTATCGATCAAATTTTAATAATTAATTTTAGGAATAGTAAAAACTATATTTATTATTATTTAATTCATTTATATTTTATTATTATCACATATATTAAATGACCATTAATTTCATGTATTGAGTTCTTTCTAAATGTAAACAAGTAATATAAGCTTATCTATTTATAATAACTAGGAAGTTGCATGTACGTTATACGTGTCTAGTTAATTTCATGGATATTTTTTATGATTTAGGGTAAAATTAATTTGATTATGTCATAAAATAGAGCAAATTAATCCGTTTTTCACCTATTTAATTAATTTTCACTGGTTTAGCCTCTTTTTTTAGCCGATTTTATTCATTTTTACCACTTTGATTTTTTTCACTGTTTTACCCTTTTTTTTTTTATTGGTTATAACTTATTTTCACTATATTTAATTCATAGTAGTTAAAAGCGAGAAAAGCGCTCATTATAGTGCGCTTTTCGCTATAGCGTGACTTCCTCGCCTCGTTGCGCTCTGCGCATGCGCTAATCACTTAGCGCGCGCTATTTGCGCTATTTCGGCTATAGCGCAACAGCCCATAGCGCCAAATAGTGCGCTATTTAAGGAAAATCGGAAAATAGAAAGTAAAAAAAAAAAGAAAAAAAACTTGGTGAAATTAAGTAACTTGATTGCATAATTAATTGTTGGTTTTCCTAATACAAATGAAATTTACCATTAGGTCAATTTAGCAAAAATTTGGTTCGTTTATGTAATTGATTTTCCCTATGTTTATATGAAATTTATAATTTCCATCATCATATAGATTGGCAAATATGGCTTCTAAATCTGGAAGATATATATCTATATCTTCTTCATCTTGATTCATTCTTTGTATGAACAAATTATCACACTCCTTAATCTCAGAGCTTGAGAGCTGATCTCCATTATCAAACTTCTGATGATCTCCACGACCATGTTGATCAAATTTAGAATGTTTTTTTTTTTTTTTATTTACAAACTTTTGCGAATTTTGGGTACGAAACTTAAAAAATTTTAAATTTGGATACGTTTGGACGTTTACTTTGGAACTCGAATTTGGAACATGCATACCATTGTTCACACCTTCCTCGTGTTCTTGGAGCTTGTTTACACTAAGTTAGTTAATTCCTGATTTTCCTAAATTAAAATTAAATTTGCCTTATTTTGGTTTAAATATTTTGCTTAAAATCAGTTTAAATTGATTGATTAATTTTATTGTTGATCTTCTTGAATTAAGATGAAAATTACCTTATATTTCACTCATTTCTTATGTTATTTAAATAAGGATTTTAATGAAAAGTTTGGCTAAATTTACTCAAAATTAGCATAAATTTAGTTGAAATGACTGCTAGCTGGCAGATTTTACAACAATTAACTTTTTTTTTAGGTATACAACAATTAACTTAAATTAGGTGAAATTAACTTAAAGTTGGCTGAAATATACTCTATATTATAAGTACTTATTAGCTTTATGTTTTTATGTGTTAAAGTTAGTTTTTATGTTCTATAGTTTCAAAATTTAGTAGCATTCTTGATATATATTAAAAAACCTGTATTTATGTGCTTTATTTTCAAAAAGGCCGCGCTATGCGCTATAGCCTTGAAAGCCTTTGCGCGTCGCTGCGCTATGCGCCTCTGACTACTATGTTAATTACGATTTGTCCTATTTTTTCGTTTTAAACCATTTTTCTACCGATTTCACTTTAATTTTGTAAGTTAAACTCTTTTTTTTTTTACTTATTTTTCACACGTTTTATCATACTAACCTGTTTTTACCTATGTTGCACATTTTTTTCTTATGTTCTTTTCACCAACCTGAATTTTCATGATATGATACATTTTTTCACCGATTTCACTTATTTTTCATTAATGTTTTGTTTCATCATTTTTTCACGAATTTGACCCGAATTTTCGTCGATTTCAAATGTGTTGTCGATTTCAGGGGCACTTTTTACCCGTTTCACCCAAATTTTCACCAACTTCACCAGTATTCATCAATTTCACCCGAATTTTCATCGATTTCACATATTTTTAATGATTTCATAGATTTTTTTTATCGATTTCACCATTTTCCACCAATTTCACCCATTTTTCACAAAATGAATTCCATCCAAATTTGAGGTTATGCATGTCTTGATATTATTAAATATTTTTTATATTTTAGTCAAACTAAAATTACGTAATTAGCTGAGTCATAAGTATTTTTTATTATTTCGTAAGATGCAATTCAATTTTAACTTTTTTTTTTTAAACATAAAGATATTTAAGAGAATTTCATTTTAAATTCTTACATTTAAAGTGTTTATGATTTATGGTTTACTAATATTTTAAATTAACATTTTCTTACTTAAAAAATATTGATGCTAAAATATAAGGTAAAATTAGCAAAACTTCTGAGAAATATCAAACTACTTGAGATCAACTTGTGTTACATTATATTAAAGATAGTTTGAGTAGTCTTAATTGAAATACCAAGTTTGAAAACAATCTCGAGTTGGATAAGAGAATTAAACTTGAGCAAATATATATTTTCAATTATGTTAATATATTTTTTGATTTATAGATCGAATGTGTAAAATATCATAAAAAATTAATACGAAAAGTGTAATTTCATAAAGTGCGTGATCAAAAGTGTAGGTGTTCCATTAATTTGGAACTAAAAATGCTATTTTCCCTGCTTTGAAGGATACCAATAAAAAAAATATTTGTTTATCTAACAAGAAATCCCTCAATTCTTTCTGCTATTTGTGTAGGTTGATCTAAAATTCAGAGCCAAATTCTGCTTTTCTGCACCAAACTCTCTTGTACTATTGAAAATTCTGCATAAAACACAAACACTCAACCCGTGTACTTCCATCAATTTTTAACGCAGGGGTAATTTAGACAATTCAATTAAAATTACCGGTGTTTGTAACTAACAGAAATTGGTTGTTTATGCAGGTTTCACATAACACAAGATAGTATAATGCATTTTTCTGGTGAAAGAGAGATGTATAGGCTTTGTTTCCTTTGAGTTCGGAAGTGTTGAAGAAATCTCAATATAGATGGTAGAATATCTTTTATCCCATTTTGATACAGTTATTACATTAACTATATAATGTTATGTCTGAAAGTAAGGGGCAGCTTTGGCGTTCTTTTACACACACACAAGACACACTTATTCTTTAAGAAAGAACTACAAGTGTTGTAATTAAGTTGTTTAGTTTATTATATATCAATTAAATAATATTGTCTTGAGTATTTAGCTGACTTGTGAACCGCTTTCTTGCATGGTAGGAATGCTCCCAATCCCATTGATGTTCTTTATGTCGGGTCGGGTGTATATGGATCTTCTAATCATGTTATCAATGAACAGAAGGTACCTTCTTTCGCCTATGATGATGTTGATACATATTCGATTTTAAAGTTTATTTGATTGACAATGACAACATTGTGACAGGAGTACGACTGCATAGCTTTGAAGGATAGTGCAAGATATAAGAGGCAATGTGTGTTAGTACAGCAAGATGTCGAGAAAGAGATCCTAGCTTTGGAGGAGCTAGTATCAGGAAGACTCTACGTAAGATTATTTGTTTACTTGACCGTAAGTTGTTATGTGTAGAATCTATTTAACGACAATACTTGTAGTTAACTGGTCAAAGCTCATTACATTTCAACAGATATGCAGTTTATTTTCATTGCAATATATAGCATATTTTCAAGTATGTGCTAGTAACACTTGCTACCGAAATATAAATAGTAGAAGAATGAAAGAGAACATAAATACTTCCCAGTTAATTGAAAGACATCAAGGGATGTAATCATGAACAAATAAAATATTAGAAGAAAATACACCGTTGTGCACCCAAATATGTGGAAAACTGTGGAAGCCGCTTTTGCGTAAAACTCATAGTG
The DNA here is from genome assembly GCA_003313485.2 of Penstemon barbatus. Lineage (NCBI taxonomy): Eukaryota > Viridiplantae > Streptophyta > Magnoliopsida > Lamiales > Plantaginaceae > Penstemon > Penstemon barbatus. The sequence goes on from CM064880.1 coordinate 10,169,341, forward strand.
AAAATGGTTTTGCGTAGACATCGAATTGCTCATTAGCACAAAGCTGTGGTACCTGCAAACAAGATAAATCAGTATGATTTAGTAAGTTTTTTTGTGTCGTTTTTCTCCTATATTAATTATTCGAAAACCCAGAGTAGTATGGATTACTTTCGTCATATTTAACATGGAAAACAAGAGCTTTAAAACAGGCAAAACATAAATAAAGTAAGTTGGCTGAAAAAGTATTTAAATCTGATATGATGTTAAACTGCGAGTCTAATACCTGAGTCAGTCCACCACTAGCACCTGCACTTCCTCCTGATAAAAGCATCGTGAGAAGTGTCGTCATAGGATCCCCTCCCCCTCCCCCGCCTCCTAGTTCATTGTTAGTCTTGCGAATGGTGGACCTCATTGCACTTAATATACTTCCATAAGTAGCTCCTTGTCCTTGTTCTATTGCTTGGATAAAAGCAAATGTCATTACACCAGTCGAAGTCACCTTAGACATAGCCTGTTCATTGTTTCACTTGTGTCAAATTGTGCGCTGATAACATGTTTCATTAAATAGAGGTTTGACCACGTACAATACACTTGCTTTGTGATTGAACAACACTATTAACAAATTAGAGAGTGACTCAATAAAGTTAGTGAATCATACAGCTGTATCAGCAGAGGTTTGATCATCATCACAACCGCTAAAGGATATGGCTTCTCCTCCGCTAGTACCTTTCCATGTACCCGTTTTAGGACGTTGGTCTTCCCATGTATAACGCCCAGTTCTGCATCCACAGGTAATTAAATATATAACATATTATGTTGTTATATGTATGTATAGTAGAAAGTCACAAACCTGTCCATTCTACAAAGATATGACAAATCTAGGACAGTGCCACTGTGGCATGCATCTATGATTGCGTGAAGCTTGACACCAGGGGGAAGGGGCCTAACAATAGTTGCATTGATTTCATTATCGACAATCATTCCTTGTGTCTCGTAATCCAAAGGACATAGTGTTTCATCGTATCCATCAATTTCGTCTCCCGTGTAGTTTCTTTGTTGTGAACCATGACCGGAGTAATGAAACACTAGTGAGTCACCTGGCTGACAACCTTGTACGAGCCAAAACATCGCCAACCTAATGTTGCTTTTTGTTGGGATTCTGTATGGATCAGTTTCCTCCTCTGAAATATACTTATATATGAGGATTTAGATGAGTTTTTGATTGATACAAGTTGCGAAAAATTGACAATTATACCCCCACCATAAAATACGGAACATCCATATTCACCTATTGAAATGACAATAATCCCGGCCCCCTCCCTACTGAGGAATTTCAAGTGAGGGGTTCTTTGCTAATAAAAAAAGAACACATGAGGGGTTTTTTCTAATAAAAATAGTGAGGGATTTTTGCCAATAAGGCAAAGCAAAGGAGGTATTTTTGCATGTAACTAAAAACCAAGGGCAGACGGGGGAGGGGATTGTGAGAATAATTATTTCAAGTAAAATATAAAAAGCTGGCATTCTTGGAATTTAAAAGATTCAACTTGCCAAGTTCACATCAAAAGTCAATCCTTTACTGAGTTATAATATTCAATTAAATCCCACATTGATCCAAACAAACCAAAAAAGAAAAAGAAAAATGGAAACTCAGAAATATAATTAGAAACTAAGAGAAGTTAAAAAAAGATAAAGAATTTATTACCTGTAAGCATGAGGATGGAAGACTCAGGGAACATAAACCGGCTAACGAGCATATGCTTCATGCACTTAGCATCATTAATGCACCCTTTCAGTTCACTTTTCGTATTCTTATACGATATCCCCACGATCACCGCCTTCTTCCGCCCGAAAGACGATGGTGGCGCGTGGTGGTAAGGTGACGGTGCTACTGGTGGTGGTGGAGGGTAGTAGTTATTGTTATAGCCGTTGAAAGACGAGGAGGGGTTGGTGGGTGGATAAGGTGAGGGCGGTGCAGGTGGGGCATTACGGGGGTCGACAATGTTGGTGATTGCTCGGCAGATGACGCAGCTTATGGAGGTGGCCCCTGGCGGCATCTGGAGGGGCGTATGGCAGTTGGAACAGTTTACTAGCATCAACATTTTCTTGATTGATCAAGAAATGGAGAAAGAGTTGTGATGAATGAAGAGTTGACAATTGATAAGTGTATGTATTTTGTATTTATATGTATAAAAGGGGAAGACTTGAAGAGGTCAAGTCTACTGTTGAGGAATTGGAGTTGATGAAAGATAGAGGGCAATTTGTCCTAAATAAAATGCACCTATAAATATAGAAAATACTGGTTCAAATTTGGCTCTACCAAATTTAACTTATTTAATTTGTCAAATGTGAAGTGTAAATGTGTAATATACTTTACATTTGTTATGTGATTGAATAATCCATATCCTTATCTTCTTAACGAGTTGGTTCGAGCAGCCGGACCTGAACTAGTTTTTTCGCAATAAAATCAATGTACAAAAAATGGATCTTTTCTTTTTGGTAGTACAACAATTTAAAGGAAAAAAATCGAGTTCAAATCCGGAAATGTGGAACTTATCTTAATCACAAATTAAGTAGGTGTATTTACTATTTACTCATGCCTTGTGATTAGTTAGTTTCCTACAAAAGTGCTTTCACTCATTTGTTTTTTGTTTAGTCCTATATGGTCCCGTACTTTACAAAATTGCACTTTTGTTCCTATTTTTAAAAATACTTTGAATTGTTGGTCCTGTATTTTGTAAAATTGCACTTTTAGTCTCAGTTGCTTAGAACATTTTGCATTTTTGGTCTCATAGAATAGTCTCTATTTAGCATTTTTGTTTCCACCGGATCGTCTCGCTTTTATTGTATAGGTCACAAAGGAAGCGATATGACGACTGTTGGTTTTAACAACATACATGCTTCAAAAACGCATAATCGAAGCAAATAAAGTAAAAAAGGATCTTACTTAGCAATTTGAACCGGCGATTGAATCACGAACTTTGATTTCTGATTTCTGGTAGTTTTCCAACACTCTGGTCGGTCTCCAATCACGGATGGAAAGTAGACACAATTCACAGCCTAAGAACCCGGAACTGATGTTCTTGATTGATCAATTAACTCTCCCCAAAAGTATTTTTCTCTCTGTTTTGTTTTTCTCTGTAAAACGTTTTTTTCTAAATTTCAATTGTGATTAACTGTATTGTCTGAGAGAGAGAGCAATTAAACGTCTCTTCTAATTAACTGATAAGAAGAGAGAGGGGGGGGGGGGGGGGGAAAGTTATCCCATAAAAGTAGGAGTGGGGAGTTAATTAAAACTCCCCCTAACCAACTGGATCCGGATCCGGTTCGGGTCAGCCCACATGGGCGAACCCGATCCGACCCGGCCCATTGGATCAGTCCAACATCTCCCACTCGCACGTGCGGGCTGACCCCGTGCTTTCAATGATCAATCCAATTTACATCCGAAGTTTCGTATGGGCAAATAGGCCGTGTGACCCGGCGAGTATACGAGCACGTTGCTATATACCTGTTAGGGTGATATAGCTGCTCAAGGAAACAAATTCCAGAAGAGGACTATTCTCGCTATTCCCTAGATATCTTTCGTACTACACCAGTCGACGTATCCCTTATCCCTCCAACCTTGGTTATAGGGCATACTCGACTCTTTGGCCAATACTACTCTGTATTCACAATTACATCTCAAAACAATTAAGTTTAATGTAATTAGCTAGCTGGTGAATGCAAGTAGGGTGTAGGTCGAAGATAATCTTCCTTTCCTACAAGGATCTTCTGATTTCACTTTAGCAGCTTTCCTAGACACGCACCGCATCACCGTATGATTCATGGCTATTAGTAACGTGCTAAAGTAGCAACACTAATGAGAAACCATAAGAAACTGTCAAAAGTCTTAAGGGTATAAATTTGAGATTCTCTTGAACCTCAAGGTCTCACATAATGAGAAAGCAGGGATACATTTGCTCATTAACCTTTGTGGTCACCTTGCACACGTGTTACGATACTTTTCTTCCCGAGCAGAAGCGTATGTCATTTACAAAGGGATTTGTAAATCTGTATCGTACAGATCTCAGTTTAAGTATTCCTCGATACCCAAACCCGAGTTTTCTTCTTTCGTCGTCCTCGGCTCAACTCCCAAGAAAACTCATATCTGGCTTAAGACAAGTACAATGGATAGTGGGGAACCTATTTCGATTACTTTACATATATAGTAACCTCATCTCTGCATATTCCAAAATATCAGAGGCGATATCTCATGTGAACGAGCCAATTTCATCTGAATGAGAAAATCTCATCTCTGCACACTCCCAGTGTCAGAGGCGATTGCTCATGTGAGAGAGGCAATCTCTACTTATCCGACATACCTTTTAGTGAAGACATTTTAAAATAGATCTCAAAATATGTGTATATACATAAAAACATTAGTACATCAATGTTAGTGGCAATAACATTCTTAACAGAATCTAGTACATCAAATTCTACGCAGTCCTAAAGACTTGGTATGACCTATGAAAGCCTCTTTAGCTATAGGTTTAGTGAAAGGATCAGCAACCATCTGATGCGTAGATATGTACTTGACAGTCACCTCTTTCTTCTCAATGATATCTCTTACAAAGTTATATCTCGTGTCAATGTGTTTGGTCAGTCCATGATATTTGGGATCTCTAGTGTAAGCCATAGCTGCTTGACTATCACAATAAATAGTCACAGTTCCTTCAGAATTACTTACTATCCCCAAATGCAGGAGAAATCTCCGCAACCAAACAGCTTCCTGTACTGCAGCTGAACATGCCACGAATTCTGATTCCATGGTTGATAGTGCTACACACTTTTGTTTCTTGCTGCTCCATGATATGGCGCCATCATTCAGTAAGAAAACATATCCGGAAGTGGACTTACGACGATCCAAGTCTCCACCCCAGTCAGCATCTGTGTAGCCTTTCAGCGATAATCCTTTTCCTTGAAAACAAAGGAAATAGTCTGCAGTACCCTTTAGGTATCTGAAAATCCTCTTTACAGCAACCCAGTGTCTTCTTCCGGGATTGGATTGATACCTACTGACCAGACCTACGGCATAACAAATGTCGGGGCGAGTACACATCATAGCATACATCAAGCTCCCTACAGCACTGGAATATGGTACTTTTGACATTTCTTGTTTCTCTGCTAAATCCGTTGGACACATCTCCTGACTCAGGCTGTCGCCTTTCATCACAGGAGTATCTATTGGCTTGCAATCGCTCATCCTAAATCTTTCTATGATCTTCCTTATATAAGATTCTTGAGAAAGAGCAAGGAGTTTCTTTGAACGATCTCTGTGAATCTTAACGCCTAGTATGAAATTTGCTTCACCCATATCTTTCATCTCGAAGTTAGATGATAACCATTCCTTGATGGTGTTTAAGAATCATTTGTCATTTCCGGCTAACAAAATGTCATCGACATAGAGAGATAGTATTACAAAAAATTTGTTTGAACGTTTGACATAGACACAGTGGTCTTCATCCATCATAACGAAGTTATAAGAGATTACAGCCCGGTGAAATCTCAAATACCACTGTCTAGATGACTGCTTAAGGCCATAGATTGATCTTTTCAATTTACACACTTTGTGTTCTTGGCCTTTAAGAATAAATCCTACTGGTTGATCCATGTAGATTTCTTCTTCTAATTCTCCATTAAGAAAAGCAGTCTTAACGTCCATTTGATGTAATTCCAAATCTAAGTTAGCTACAATGGACAAAAGGAGGCGAATAGAGGCAAATCTCACTACTGGCGAGAAGGTTTCTTCGTAATCAATACCCTCAAGTTGAGTATATCCTTTAGCTACTAAACGAGCTTTATATCTATCAATGGTTCCATCTGCCTTCTGCTTAATCTTGAGAATCCATTTATTCCCGATAGATTTTCTGCCAGAAGGAAGATCGACCAACTCCCAGACTTGGTTCGATTTCATGGAATCCATTTCTTCTTCCATTGCTTTCTTCCATTCGTCCTTCTGAGGACATGATAGAGCTTCATCAAAAGATTTAGGCTCTTCATCTTCTATAGAGGAAATATTAAAAATATGTCCTTCTACGTCGTAATGACGTCTAGGAATATTTCCTCTAGAACTTTTCCTAAGTTGTGATTCAGTAATATCGTTCTGGGGTAAATTACTCCCACTTGGATCAAGTGGTCCAGTCGTATCATTTTCCACCCACGATTCGTCTAGCTCAATGCCATTCGCTGAATCAGTTAATTCGAATAGGGGTTCTCGACTTTTGATCTCACCCCTTTTAGGAAATTCGTTCTCTAAGAATGTCGCATCTCGTGAGTCGATTTCAGTGGCGCTACCCTCTTCATTTTCTCCTATGAACACGTAACCCTTAGAGTGTTGAGCATATCTTATAAAGATACATTTCTTTCCTCTGGGGCCAATCTTGCCATATTTGTTCGACGAGTCGAGCACGTAGGCAGCTGATCCCCAAGGTCTAAGGTTACTTAGATCAGGTTTCCTACCTGTCCAAAGTTCATATGGAGTGGTAGCCACTGATTTTGATGGCACTTTGTTCAGTATATAGGCAGCAGTTAACAATGCATCTCCCCAAAAGGAAATAGGTAAGTTAGCTTGCGCCATCATGGACCTAGTCATTTCTAGCAATGTTCTATTCCTCCTCTCAGCAACTCCGTTCTGCTGAGGTGTGTTAGGATTAGTTAATTGCCTAGTTATCCCCTTTTCTTTACAAAAGTCCTTAAATTGACTTGATAGATATTCCCCGCCTCGATCAGTTCTGAAGGATTTGATCGTTCTGTCTAGTTGATTTTCTACCTCATTAAGGTAACGTCTAAAACACTCCAGTGCTTCAGACTTATGTGAAATCAAATAGACATACCCAAAGCGAGTGAAGTCATCTATGAAAGTAATGAAATAGGAGGCTCCATGTCTTGCCATAACACTAATCGGACCACAGATGTCTGAATGGACTAATTGCAATGGAAATTCAGCTCTAATAGCCTTTCCAAAAGGTTTACGAATAGATTTTCCAGCAAGACAATTTTGACAAGTAGGTAAATCGATTTTAGATATTGGACCCAATAGTCCTTCTCTAGCAAGACGATTCATTCTATCTTGTCCTATGTGACCTAATCTAGCATGCCAAGTATTAACATTCACAATAGAATTACTGGAGGAACAAGCATTCAAAACAGAACTACTATTAACATAAAAGTTAAAATTATGTCTGTTACAATCAAAAACCATAAAACCATCTCGAAGATGTCCAGAACCATAATAAACATTGTCTTGATAAACATGAACAGAATTATGACAGAAGTTCAAATTAAATCCTAATCTTAGAAGAGCAACAACTGAAACTAAATTCCGTCGAATTTCTGGAGCGAATAAGACATCTTGTAGGATCAGGGTTCGTCCACCATGCAAATCCAGTTTGCAAGTACCAATCCCTTTAACCTCCACTCTGGCGTTATTTCCTACATATATCCATCTTGTTCCAACAGGGACTCGACGAAACTCTACCAACGATTCACGGTCTCTAGTCACATGGTCTGTTGCACCTGAGTCAACAATCCACACAGGATATGATTCAGTTAATAAAACAGTACTAGATACATGAACAAAAGACAAAGACGAGTCATGGTATGCTACCTTATCCTTCTTAGGATTGGTACACTCTCGAGCAAAGTGCCCGAGTGCTCCACAGTTGAAGCACTTCATCTTGTTCTTGTCTTTCTTCTTCTTAGCAAAACGCTTACGTTTGCCGCCATGGTTGGGGTTGTTGTTCTTCTCACCAGTCTGCTTCCCAGGGTTGCCTTTCTTCCAGTTCCTCTTACGTTTGAAGCCCGAAGCTTTCTTGGAACTAGTCTCAGCAATGTAAGCACTTGACATGGATTTTGCAACTCCAAGTCGCTCATCCTCAAGTTCAACGTGGCGAGCAGCATCAACAAAGGTTTTGATGCTATCATTATGAGTCAAATTGATTTTCAGATGCTCCCACTTGTCAGGAAGTGACCGGATTAAGGCTTGAACTTGCTGCTCATCAGAGAGGATATGGCCAGCTGACACAAGCTCCCTAATCATATTAGACATCACCCTAATGTGTTGCTTAATGTTATGATTGGGCAATTTCTTATAAGTGTCAAATTTGATTGTCAGCTGCCTCAGACGAGTGATTGTCGTACCCCCATATTTCTCCCTGAGAAACACCCATATGTCATGAGCGGTAGGGTGCTGCTCACACTCGTAAATCAGATCATCAATCACAGAGCTAACCAGGATTGCACGAGCAGTGGAATTTTTCTTTTTCCACGCCTGGTAAGCCTCTTGATCCCTTCTCTGTTGGACACTATTTCCAACACCCGGGTCATCCAAGATTCGGTTGATGCCGTCCAAAGCATCTTGCTCATCAAGCACATACCAAATCTTATGACGCCAGATGTCATAGTTGTCACCGTTCAGTTTGTCACCTTTGTTAAGGTCAGCGATTATTGATTTAGATGCCATAGTCTGTTACGTAAGAGGTGATTAAATGTTAAAACCCTTATACACATATTTTATTTTATACTAAGTCAATTAAGCTCCATTAAGACTTGACACAAGCAATGGATTCGAAAGTTCACGCAATGTTCCCAATCATCATCCATTTACAAGTATCTCATAATTATGGACTTAATATCAAAAGTATAAAAACTAAGGTTCTTGGTGATAGTCATTCTAAAACCTAAGAACTCCCACTGGAAAAGATGATCAAACATGCTAAAGCATAACAATAAATATATGATCATAAATATGTAAGCAAATAAAGCATGCATTTCGAATCAAAACAACTAAGATTCATACAAACAGTCATCAAATCCAGTATCATGAAGAAAACAAACAAACAACATAGAATATCTTGAAATGGAAATGAAATTACAGAAATCATTCAAATCGGAAAAATCGACCCTCTGGTTCGATTGATTGCCAAGACTGAACAAAAGCTTCATTGGCAATGGCTTGAGACAGCCTGTCACAAGGTACTTGCTTCAAGGACCGATGAGTTGATTTCTTCCTCATACCGGACCTCAAGTTGCGGAGGTTAGAGTTCAAGCTAAGAAACAAAGTCTTTTCAGCCTTTTTCTTGAGGTATAATTTCCATCCATTATGCATGTTGTGAATAAAGTTTTCAATAGAGTTGTCTCTTCCAATATAGTTTCTCGCCTCTTCCCAAACTTTATGAAGTTCAACCGGAAGAGATTGCTTGAAGACATCACACCGTTTTTCAAACGGATGAATGTCAGTACCATAATAGTGAACGCGGCGGTGTAACTTTCTCATTACCCTCCAATGCTCTTTCAAAGAGTGTTTGGGATCCATTCGGTACGACACCAAATCTTCTATGACCCCCGGTAGCTCATGGATACGTCGCTCAAGGGCTTCTCCCCGAAGTACCCTATATCTGCTATACATCAAAGGCATACCTGAAGGATGAGGGTAAATATTAAATGTTTGCGGAATTTTAATATTTTCAGTGATTGAAATATATTTTGATACTTTCAAGAATATTTTACTTTGCCAAATTTCAAATAAAATGCGCGAAAAAATGAATGCTCAAGTGAGAATAAACGAGCTTAATTTTCTAAAGTATCAAAAAAAATTCAATCTCAGTAGCCACCCATGAAGGACAATTTAATTTAAATTTTCTGGAAAAAATTTGGAATTTTCTGATGAAGAATTTTATTTTCTGTGAATTTCTAAAGATTTAAAAGACAATAAATCAAAATAAATTTTAAACAATGTTCAAAAAATTATTTTAATTCACAGATAAATCAGAAATAAAATTTCAAGTTTACAGAAAAAAAATCCGGTCGAAACCGGCCGCCGGAAACCACCTCACGCGCCGGCGGTGGGTGAAAATTTTTTTTTTTTTTTTTTTTTTAAACAAGCTTCTGCTGCCACGTGGCAGTCCCTGACGTGGACACGTGGCAAGTAACAGTGACATGGACGCCCACGTCATCGACACGTGGTTGTACACGTGGCAGTGACGTGACAAGATCGGTCTCGAAATCCTACGTGGCGCTGACGTGGCAGACACGTGTGTCTGACGTGGACGCCACGTGGATGTCTGCGTGTGACTGGGCAGTTACAACTGCCCATGAATTGTCCCACTCGCGCGGGTGGCGCGTGTACCACACGCGCCGCTTTCCGATCGTTTTCCGGCGTCGTCCTTTTGGCTACCCCCCATTTTCGTGCCTTCCGAATCCATTGGTGCAATCAGATTTACGTTTTGAGCTCTCGACGTTGGAGTGTACGTTACAACCGTATTGGAAGAGAGTGGTGAGTGTATTATGCAATATGTGTGTTTAATTAATTTTCCAGATTATAAATGTAATTAGGCAGAGACTTAACAGTCAATTTCCGAACGAAATATTTGGCCAAAAAATAATCTGGGCACAGATCCAGAAAGCTTATTTCGAGAGGAACGTAAGCATATATGGTAGATCACATAATTCCAAGCAACACATCGGGAAAACGCATAATACGATTTTAAGAAAACAATTTTCCAGAACAGAATATTAATCAAAAAATTCTGAAAAAATTCAGATAATTACTACATCATATGAGCATGCCTCAGTAAAAATTTCAGAATTATCCGACAACTATAGCATGCCTCGAAAATTAAAACAGTATAACCATAATTCCACAAATTCGAAAAAACATAACAAAAACAATTTGACAGGAATTACAAGGCACATACAGCATGATTTTCGAAAATAATCAGAGATTAAAGAATTTCGAACTCAATCGCAACAATGGCTCTGATACCAATGTTGGTTTTAACAACATACATGCTTCAAAAACGCATAATCGAAGCAAATAAAGTAAAAAAGGATCTTACTTAGCAATTTGAACCGGCGATTGAATCACGAACTTTGATTTCTGATTTCTGGTAGTTTTCCAACACTCTGGTCGGTCTCCAATCACGGATGGAAAGTAGACACAATTCACAGCCTAAGAACCCGGAACTGATGTTCTTGATTGATCAATTAACTCTCCCCAAAAGTATTTTTCTCTCTGTTTTGTTTTTCTCTGTAAAACGTTTTTTTCTAAATTTCAATTGTGATTAACTGTATTGTCTGAGAGAGAGAGCAATTAAACGTCTCTTCTAATTAACTGATAAGAAGAGAGAGGGGGGGGGGGAAGTTATCCCATAAAAGTAGGAGTGGGGAGTTAATTAAAACTCCCCCTAACCAACTGGATCCGGATCCGGTTCGGGTCAGCCCACATGGGCGAACCCGATCCGACCCGGCCCATTGGATCAGTCCAACAACGACAAGTCAGATATTTCAATAAACCAGGACTAAAAGTGCTGACAGTTCAGTTCAGGCCTGTAGGGACCAAAAATACAATTTTCCAGTTCAATTGCATACTAATGTTTTATTTGAGTAAATGTGTTCGGTCCTCTAAAATTGGACTTAATTTTCCGATTTGTCCATTCGAATTTTGTTGTTTTTCAAAATTAAGAAGAAATGCAGTCAGCTAGCTATTCATGCCTGATATTTAAGAGGAAACTGCACATGATGTATTGTAGAGGGCAGACACAGTTTATGTTGTCACATGCATGCTGTAAACTGTAATAAACTAACAATTGCTTTGCTTTAAATTCTAAAAAATTTCTTAGCATAAATGTCAAGTATTTTACATATATATTGTGGTTTGACATTCAGATTAAAGTCTTACTCAAATCACAAAACCAATAAGCTACACTTGTTTCGCGATTAATTGGATGCGATCAAGCCAAACTTGAACAAATATTTAATACATAACTATATAGTTCTTTGTATTTTACTAATTTTCTTAATTAATACTAATCAAACAATATAATAAGCATGCACGTTGTCACAACTCTACAGCTAAATCACTTGTTCATAACTACCAGAAAATGGAGTATTAAATTAGGCTTACCAGATCACACAACAAAAGATTTCCCCTTCACTTTATATAAATTTGAACTTTAGGAAGAAAATCTTATTCCAATTATCGTACGTAGATTACAAGATCATAAACTTCATTTCTGTGTTCTCTTTATCAGGGATCCAAGAACAGAGAAGAAGAAAAGAAAATTACGATTCGAATATTATTTGACAGAAGAAATAAGTCATTGAATCATGGGTGTAACAAAAAACGGAGTCGTATGCCTTCTTTTGATCTTTTGCATACTCTACATCTGCACCTTAAATATTATCAGAATGAAGCCTCTGGTGAAGCTGGAAAGGCCACATAACCTTCCTCTACTTTCAATAACAGTAAGTTAATTAATTTTATTTATCTATATAACTTGATGGTGTCACATTTATGTTCTAAATTCATTCATTTAATTTTAGTTTTTGGATGAGCTTGAAGAGAAATTAGGTGAAGCTTCAACTTCGGATAAAACACTAATAATCGCGATTGTGAATAAAGCCTACATAGAAGGCGATAAATCAATGTTTGATCTATTCTTAGATGGTTTTTGGCTAGGGGAAGGGACTAGGGACTTAATCAATAATCTCTTGATCGTGGCCATGGATCAAACTTCGTATGAAAGGTGTGAGTTTCTTAGGCTGCATTGCTATAAACTTGAAACAGAAGGGGTCGATTTTATGGGCGAAAAACTTTATATGTCGGAAGATTTCATCAAGATGATGTGGACGAGAACAATTTTCTTAAGAGATGTGCTCAAACGCGGTTACAACTTCATTTTTACGGTAACTTTAAGTTTTATGTTGATTGTGTCTTTAATTCGATTTGATTGTGTCTAAATAAAATTTAAAATGCAACCATGTTTCATATGCATTACATGTTCATGTAAAAATGTATATATGTAGGTGTTATTGTGTGAATTTACAGGAAAAATGTCACTACTAAAAAGAGTGAAAATTTCCACCAAAATATTCCAAGGGCATGAATTCCGATCGAAATTATTTTCGGTTGAAATTTGGATGTAAAAATTCCGACCGATTTTAAAATAGGCCGGAATTAAATATATGGTATCGAATAATCCGGATAAATTTTCACATTCTTTTTTTGTGGTTTAAGTAGTATATTTTCACTTTTGAACTTTTAGATTGATTTCGTCCGGGAAACTATTTCCTTTTTCTTTTATTGCTGGTCCTGTCATGTTCATCACGTCCAAGTTTAATTAATGCATTGACAAATATCATGACACTAAACTTTATTTTATTTATAGCAATAATTAAACCACTCATATTTTAATCATATCATGTTTCCCCGTTTGAGAATTCTGATTCATCATAATTAGTTATTCATCCAAAAAAAAATCAGAATTTAGCCCGATCTGATCGTACCTATTAAATAATGAGGTAAGTACATATTTTTATTACTAAATAAATCTATAAAATCGAGTTGGATTTGACTTGGAATAGATGTGGACGAGTCAAGTTTGATCAGAACTGAATTTGACTTAAAATAGATGTAAACGAAAGTAATTTTATCTCGCAAAAATGATCAAGTTGACAAAAAAATATGGAATTTGACCAGAATAGATTAGGTCTAAGTTGGATTTAAACAATGTTATTAAAATAGGATCGGTTGGACTGCAAACCGGAGGTTGGTCCGGTCCGATTTACCCCCTAAAACCAATTATGATATAAGTTAGATAAATATTATATTATTTAATTTTAGTATAATATAACAAATTTTATATTTTTAATCAATTGTAGGATAATATTTAAATTTTACGCACATTACATATACTTTAAAATTAAATATATTTATTACATTATTATGACGTCATCCGGTCCGACCAGTGGTCCGATCGGTTTGACCAGTAAAACCAGTAACCAATCGGCTCACCGGTTCACTGTCTGGTCCGGTTCTGAAAACATTGGATTTTACAATGCAAATCACATGAAAGGAAAATGAAATGGCTACATGCCTAATTAATTATGTGTTCATTGTAGATCTGCAGAACTAACATGTTTTCTTATCTTTCCTTTTTCTTTGTGACAGGACATAGATGTACTATGGTTGAGAAATCCATTTCAACATTTGAATCAACCACAAAATCTAGACATGCAAATCAGAACAGACAAATTCAGAGGCAATCCATGGTCCGAATCACATCGGATCAACACTGGATTCTACATGATCCGATCCAACAACAAAACCATTGCGCTATTCGATAGATGGTACGCCTTAAAGGACAGAGCCAGAGGGTTGAAGGAGCAAGATGTTCTACAAATAATGATACAAAAAGGTTTTTTAAGAAAGTTGGGGATGAGAGTTAAATTTTTGGACACTATTTATTTCAGTGGATTTTGTCAGGACAGTCGTGACGTGAGGGCAGTAGCCACCGTGCACGCCAACTGTTGTCGTGGCATAGCCGCCAAATTGGTGGATTTGACTGCGGTTGTACATGATTGGAAAAGGTACAAGAGTTCTTCTTCTGCCAATGAGACATCGATCTTCAGGTGGTCGAAGCACGACGCATGTAGGCGTTCATGGAAGCAAAATACCCCTCTTGCTTTGCATAATTGACAAAAAATTAGTGTTATTTTAATTAGTAAAAGATCCCTTGTTTTCTTTTTTGTACTAGCTAAAACTAAAAGAACCCATTTGAAATTCATTCATTAATCAATAAGGAGATTATAATATATTGATTAAGCAATTTTACTTTATTCTCGGTCAACGTCAGTCTATAAAGGATTACTGGCCAAGTACTTTGAAAAATTGTTTTTAGACATCTATGATAACCCTGAAGGAGCTTGATCACCAACAGGTGATTGGTCTAGTGGAAGGGACTAGTCACTACGAAGTAACGGACTCAGGTTCGAATCCCTATTAAAAGAGATTCCCACTTTATGTGTCCGACACGCCTCGAAAGGGATTAAGCCCTTGGGAAAAAAAAAAGGAGCTTGATCACCTAACTGAACATTCATTCATATCAAATGAATTCTTCTAAATCAATTTTTTTCTTTTTAATAATTTTAGTTAATTATTAGTAAAATTAGTTCTTACAAGCTACACGTAGAGTTACTGTTTTAATCACTAGGCCAAACTCGACTTAAAGTAATCTTAAGTAATATAATTAAGTAGCTACCCATGACTTCATGATATATCCTACACAAACAAAACCCACACGTAATATTAATCCCATAATTAGGTATTATTTAATTCAATTTGTCAATTTGGTGTCAATATAATTTCGTCACTTAATTATCCACAACTTGAAAGGGGACAGAAAAGCAAATTCAATTTAATGTTAATCTCATCCTTTCTTTCTGACTAATATGTACATACAAGATAACTAAGCTTTATATAGAATCTTCTAACCATTTAACACCCTTCATTGAAATTAGCTTTAATAAATTAAATAATGAAGCACGATATTTATCAGGTCAATAATGTTGCTTTATTTTAAAAAGGGTAATTTATAATCGGACCCCTTGGAGTTTACCATAATTACAAAAAGTCTCTTGTACTTTTAAAAACTATAAGAACATCTTTTTAATGGGATTTTTGTAAATATTTCTTGTTGAAGCTGTAATTAGTGTTTTGATACATAGTCTAAATCAGATGGAGGTTTCCTTGTAAATTTTGAAATATTAGGGTGTTCCTTGTAAAACGATGAAACCTCGAAAATAAAGAATTTTCCCTTTTTTTTTTAAGACGGAACTAGAATTGAGTGAAATTCAACAATAGGATATCTAAATATACTTACACCTAAGTATCCTAGCTATAGAAAATAGAATGATAGTCTACGTTAATAATTCAAATATCTCTTTTAGCTTGCCAGGCCCATATGCTAGAATTTCCTTTAAGATCCAAGTTCTATAACCAAGTATATTGTTATCGGTTAATTCTTTCCCAATCCAAATTTAGCAAAACTCAACATTTTCAGTGCACTTATTTTAATTAGGATTTCATAACAGTCCTTAAAGTGTCATAAGGCATGTGCAATGTATCTATTTTATT
Organism: Penstemon barbatus; assembly: GCA_003313485.2. Classification (NCBI taxonomy): domain Eukaryota; kingdom Viridiplantae; phylum Streptophyta; class Magnoliopsida; order Lamiales; family Plantaginaceae; genus Penstemon; species Penstemon barbatus. Next base: position 10,185,269 of record CM064880.1, read on the forward strand.
GTGATGCATGAGTTTCGTCATTTCAAAATTATTGTACAAGAATTCAATTTCTTAAATAGGATTGATATTATTTTTATAATTTAAAAAAAAAATCTTTCAAATTTTATTTAATTTATGAATTTTATATATATAACTTGATTAGTTTAAAATATTATTTTGGGAATTTTAAAAAAGATTATTAATTTAATAGATGTTAAAATAATTTTTTCTGTTTTTGTAAGACTTATAATAATGGTATAAAAAAAATTATTAAATAGGATTAATAATATTTATATAATTTAAAAAAAATCCAGATTTTATATTAAATATTATATATAAAATCTAATAAGATTAGAAGACAAATTTTATAAAATCTAATTAGTTTAATAGATATCAAAACAATTTGTATCTGTTTTTTTATAAGATTTATAATAATAATATTTAAAATTTATCAAATAAGATCATTAATTTTAGCAATTTTTGAAATGAGAACTGAAATTCTTCAAACATGTAAATTGTGAGGTAAATTTGATGTCTCGAAAATATGTGGAACAAACTTTATCGGTGAGCTTTAATTATGGGACCAAATTTACATATTTCCCATCTATTTTTTCTCCAAAAAAATTAAGAAAGAAAGTACCAACTGTGTTAACGATCGTACGTTAACTTATGATATAAAATGTGTCAAATTTTTTTAATTTGATACCGAGTTCTTAAAATATGCTACCGTATGGTACCAATAGTGAAATTACGTCGATATATAATAAAAGTATGTCTATTATTTATTCTAGCCATAACAAATAGAAGGATAGTACAAATTAAATATATAATCATACAAGCATGGGCAAAAACTGAGCCCCAAACGCACTCCACAAATTTCAAAATAACCATCAATTTCCCACAAAAGCTTCGCTCCACCCATCCTTCCAAATTTCTTCACGTTCTCTACTTTCCATTTTCCGTAAGTAAACATTCTTCAACCATCACTATATATATATATACCATAACTTACCCCATCCATCACAAATCAAGAAACAACAAATTAAACTCTACTAGTTATATAATTTCACAATCAAAAAATGGCCGGAAAAATATGTTACATGGTCCTCGCGATGACGACCATTCTTCTTTTCCTCCCCATAGTACGTCCGGACGACACCACACCCATTCCTGCCGACAAGTCCCAACTCGACACGTGGTTTAACCAAAATGTGGGTCCGTTTTCATCACGTAAAGCGTCCTTGGACCAAGCACTAGCCGAGGCCGAGGGGAACGTTACCGTGATCAAAATCACCGCTGACGGGAAAGGTGATTTCAAGACTATAAGTGACGCGGTGAATAGCATTCCTGTGGGAAACAAGAGACGTGTTATTGTTTCGATCGGACCCGGAAATTACACGGAGAAAATCAAGATTGGTATGTACAAGCCTTTTATTACATTATATGGGGACCCGACTAACATTCCCAATTTGGTGTTTGGTGGTACGGCGGCTCAGTACGGAACTGTGGAAAGTGCCACGTTGATTGTTGAATCGGATTATTTCACTGCTGTTAATTTGAATATTGTGGTTTGTATCTCTCTTTTTTTTTTTTTTAATTATTTAATTAAGCGTTTTCTTGATTTTCTTGATTTTTTTTTTTTTTTTTTTTGGTTTGTTAGAACTCTGCACCAAGGCCTGATGGAAAGAGGGTAGGAGCTCAGGCGGCTGCATTGAGAATAGGAGGAGATATGGCTTCGTTCTATAATTGCAAATTTTATGGATTTCAAGATACAGTTTGTGATGACAAGGGCAAACATTTCTTCAAAGATTGTTACATTGAAGGGACCGTAGATTTCATCTTTGGAAGTGGAAGATCCCTTTATTTGGTACGATTACAAACTAAAAATCTGCATGAAATCAAATCAAATATATTTCTTTTAATTATATTTTTTTATCCCTCGATCGATACAGTTGGCTAGTCAATTTTACCAAAATTTAAAAATTATAATATATAATATAATTAATTTATTTTAACAATAATATGATATATCACTTAAAAGATTAAGAAGTTTGACTTGCACTTACTTTCCCACTTTACAAATATAGTCCTACCATATTTCGTAGGCCAATGGTCCAATATTACGGATTTTTCCAAATATATTCATATTCGTGGAGGCTCTTTCAAGTTCGAATTGTTATTTTTACATATCGAATTAGAATTAAATAATTTTTGTAGCTTACTTGACCAAATATATGTATTTCACTATATTTTTGGTTGTAGAACACGGAGACACATGTTATTCCGGGCGATCAAATGGCGATGATCACGGCACAAGCGAGGACAAAAGTAGACGAGCCGAACGGGTACATGTTCGTGCATTGCTCCGTGACAGGGACAGGCGGAATTGCTTACCTTGGGCGATCATGGATGGCCTATGCCAGGGTAGTGTATGCCTATTCTGAATTCAGTGATGCTGTTAACCCCGAAGGATGGTCCAATAATAATGATGGCAAATCTAACAGGTAATTAATTAATTAATTAAATTAAATTTAACTAATTAATTAAGTTTTGATAACTAATTGTGACTTTAATTATTGTATGCAGTACGGTATATTTTGGAGAATATAACAATAAAGGGCCAGGATCAGATCTTAGTAAGAGGGTGACGTTTGCAAAGAAGCTAAGTGATGCAGATGCTAAGCCATTTATAAGCCTTGCTTTTATAGAGGGCTCTAAGTGGCTGCTTCCTCCTCCTAAACTTTGATTACAATGTTTGTAGCAATATAAAATGTGTATATATAATTGTAAAAGAAATATTTTGTACTAAATAGGTCTTTTTTGTGATTATATATCAATCAATGTACGTGACTTTTCTTTTAGTTATAGTTATTGGTATATGCTTTTATTTTGAAAGGAATTAACTTATTGGTATAGTCTTCAAATCCAAGGAACCAAGTCCAAATCTCTCCGTTCAAGAGGTTCCTAAATAATGTTTTCGTGCCACAAAAGAAATTAAATTTGATTTAAATCTGAATACTAATTTCTCTGCCCGAATCGAAATTCACCTTTTGGTGAAAAAAAAAAGTCAATGTCATCCCATCCAATTCTTACCAAAATCAGGTTTGGCCGAACTCAAACTAATTACATGGCAAGTGTAATACACTTGCTTTGGGATTGAATATAACTTCCAGGAAAGTAACCAATCACAAAACAAGTACAATACACTTGCTTGATGGTTAGATGGGTTTGGCCAAATCAGGCTTGGGCAAGAATTTTCCTGATATAAATTACAAAGAGAAACTAATTACATGTTCTAATATTAATTAGATAAATACTTATATTAGTGGAAATTGAACATGTGACCCTCTTGTCTCGGTTTTAGCCAACATGTTATTGCCTCGTCGTTGCTTTTAATTACATATTTAACGGCAAAATCGCATTTATTTATTTTTTTTTATTTTATTTTTTTTTTTTTTGATAACCCAGGTGTACAAGCTTACACTAGACTAATCCTGAAGGATGTAAATCGCAGGATGTGCCTCCACCAAGCCCCGGGTTCCCACCATACTGCTGTACACTCTGCGCACAAAGGGGTCTTCACCACAAATGACCCTTAGATAGACCCATAGAAATGCTTCCATCCAAGTTCCAAATGGGATTCGAACCCCCACCCTTGCCGCTGGAGCAAGCCTTATGAATCATTGGTCGACCAGTTGGAGATATGCCCTGGGGTGTCATACTTAATAAAGATTGCATTATGGTCCTACCCAATGTGTCCTTATTTTTATATCTTTTGTACTTTTGATTCCGTATAAATACTAATATATGTATAACATTTCTGGTCTCTAATTATACTCCCTCAATTTTTCACAATAATTTGGTATAAAGTATTTTAGAAAAGTGAAACTAAAAGTACAGTATAATAACGTATAGGATGAAACTCCCTAATTGCAAATATACTTTTTGTGCTTTGTCTAATTATAAAAATTCTCTTGTATTATTTTTCTTTTTGTACTCTGCATTATTTTTTATTAGCAAAAAATTCATTTGAGATTTTTTCATAAATTATAGAAAGGTTTTTATCAAATTTTTAAGTGAACATAGAGGTTACTGCCAATTTTATCATATTCATTAGCATGTAAATCAACGTGTGATTAATTGATCTAATGGAAGGAACTAGTCACTATAAAGTAGCAGACTCAGGTTCGAATCCTTGTTGGGAGAAATAGCCTCATTAATGTGTTCAACCCGCCTCGAAATGGATTAAACCCTTGGAGAAACAAAAAAAAAAATCATATAATATATTGAATAGCATTCATTTGAGTGAAATGCAAAAACACCCCTTTTACTTTGTCCAACATGTGTTCTTTTTTTATTAACAAAAAAAAAACATCCCAAGTCGAAATGACATTTTACACCCCCACAAAAGGATACAAAACACCTCTCTTGACCTAAAAAATATCAATAATCCCCTATTAACTTTGAAAATTAACAATAACCCCCAAATCCCTACGATTTATGAAGGAATTTTAAATGAAATTTTTTGCTTATAAAAAAAACACGAGATGGGATTTAGTTAGTAAGACAATTAAAGCAGGAGGGGTGTATTTGCATTTAACTCTATTCATTTTCTCCATAGCGCCTTAAGTTCATCATCATGACTCACATAACAGTGATCCCAAACCTCAATTTCTCTCTTCACAAGCTCCTTCTTAGCTTCATTAACAAGTTGCGGAACCGAAAGTAAATCCCTCAGAATCTCCCTACTACATGGCCTTCCCGTCTGCACCAGTTTCTTACAGCAATTTGGGCTGATCTCAGTGCTGTTTTTGTCAAAAATGAGCCCTAAACGAGAATTAGAACCATCAAACTCAGCATCCACATGTCCGAAGACTTCTGTCTTGCAGTTAACCGTCAGCTCCCCTAAACACGTGAACACGTGTTCACTGAATCCCGGGCACGGCTCTTTCCACGTGTCCCTGGAGGAGGATGGCGCGGAGGCGGCCTTGTGTTTTTCGGCTTGTGCGCAGAGCGTGGTTAGAGCAAGAATTGTTGTTGTCAGGATATATAAGTCGGAGATACTTGAGGTTTGACATTTTTTTTTTTTTTTTTTTTTTTTTTTTGGTTTGGAGTAGATTTATTTGTTAATTATTTGGATGAAAATGAATGAGAGTGGAATAAATACCGACATTTTTTATTTTTTTAATTGTAGGATGCATTTTCAAACACAAGATCTAGTTCATAATTTTCTTATTCGTATTTATGCGGTGCCTTTGTTTGGAAACGTTTCATTTTCTTTTCCATTTTTTATAAACTTGGAAACGTTTCATTTTGGATTATTGCCTTTCATTAAATTCATGGGAGATTTAATCATTATGCTAGTGATAAGTAACAGATTATTAATTGTACTTGAATGAGAGAATGTTTTAGTATACACATGATTTGTAACACCAACAAGTTTGAAGCAATTTCAATCCCAAGTTAAGAATTTGCAAAAATTGATAATTTATTAATCCAATTTAATATATTATTAATATTATTATAAATCATATAAAAAATGGAACTTTTTTTATTATTAATAAACTAATTATTTTTTAAAATTTCAAAAATATATATTTTGATTAAGTACTGCTTATATACAATATATAAATTAAATAATATTTTATATAAAATTTGAAGAAAATAATCTTTTTAAAATCATATAAATATTATTATTCCTACTTAATAAATTGTATATATCATTATTATAAGTCTTATATTACATTTTCTAAAATTTCAAAAAAAATATTTTAAGCTGCTTAGATCTTATATTTAATATATATAAATTAAATAATTTTTGTTTATAAATTATGAAAGAAAAATATTTTTAAAATTATATAAGTATTATTAATCTGATTTAATAAATTTGATAAAGTATATCATTATTATAATTATAAAAAAAAATAAAATACAAAACCCTAACCCCTCACCCACCCAACCTCCTCCACCGTAATCACCCACCCAAGATGCGCCTAGGCAGCCGGTCTTAGGTCGTGGTGGCCTGGAACAAGCGAACCCAGGAGGTTGCAACTGGAGGGGGTTTACGGGTGGGTGGGACAAGGGTTGGGGTTTTTATCTTTTCTTAATTATAATAAAATTAATCAATATCATATTTTCTTTAGACAATTAATATTATTTATGTAAATTTTTTTAAAAAATTATAAAATGTAATTAGTTTTAAAGAATTTTTACAATTTTTAAAATTGGGATGATATTGTAACTAAATTATAAATAGTGGGGTAAATTTGTCGGTCCGAAAATATTATGGGGTAAACTTTGCCAACGAGATTTAATTATGAGATCAATTTTGCATATTTTTCATCTATTTTTCCTCCAAAATTAAGAAGGAAAATATCAACTGTGTCAACAGTCGTTAACTTAATGTATGAAATGTGTTAGATTTTTTTAGTTCAATACCGAATCCTTATAGTAGTCCAACTTATTATATCAAAAGTGAAATTCACTCAATTTTATTTATATCATTTTAGGAGATGTGGACAAAATGAATTGGGACAAGTCTTGTCTGCTCTACCCATATATAAGATTTTTTTACATGTACTAGACTAAGTTCACTGAAATTATTTGGGTCTAACACAATCTCAAAAGTTAACTCAAAAGATGAAAAATTCTCAAGGCTTGATGACTTAATCATGTTATCCAATTCATGTGGGATATTTTACTCTCAATGCCATATTAATCGCCAAATGTTCCAATTTGAAATGATATTCTCGTTAGGGACTAAACCAGAGGTTATCCCGGGAAAGCCCAATCGATTCGATGCTTAAGCAGCAAAACTATGTTCTTGAACGTGAAAACGAGATCGAGAGAGCATATTGGAATATTCCAAGTGCCTTCCATAGCGGTTTCAAATTTGAATTGGCTATAATCCTTTAATTATTAAACCTATATTTGCATTATGAATTTGAATAATTAGGTAGATTTCCAAGACTCGGGGGAAAATTGATCTTAACTCATGCTCACGTATCATTCATCTAGCACCCGTGTGGATTAAATCCACCCCGGGTATGTACTAATTTTCCGTAGATCAGATCATTAAAGGTGGACAGTGATTTAAGTTTGTTCTTATAATGCAAGCCTTTTAAGATGAGTAAAGCACTGTTTTTCTGGTATTCTTGACACACATACTCAAATGGCCACAAAACATTACAATTTTGCATCCAATGTCAAATCTACAATAATTTTTCTCTAGCAAAATCTTCATGACGAGCAGATTCGCAGGCCATCAATTAACAAAACCAAAACTTGAATCACAAACTTGATTTTCTAATATCCAACAATATCCGAGTATAAATTAGAGACAAACTAAAGAGATTTTGGTCATAGAAAATTATCGCAAAAAGATCCAAGTAATTAAAGTTATTTCTTCTTCCCAGCCTTGGCAGCATCTCCAGCCTTGGACTGCAAAAATATAGTAAAACAGGATTAGCACAAAATAGGACTCTACAAATTTTAAAAAGCTGGATAGAGCCGCTAAACCAGATGGGTTATAAATTATACCTTCTTAACACCACGAATCTTAAGGGCCCTGTTCTTCCTCTCCTTCATCTGCTTCCTAGATTTCTCTACCTTGGTATCGAGACCATTCTAAACAGAAAATAACTCATCATTAGACATACAAAATTTAATCACAGCGTAATATTAATAATCATCACAAATCATTATATATGGCTGCAGGTTCCCTCGTCACACTACAATTTAAGCATAATGATGAATGCCGGATATGAAAAGGGTAAACATGTTAAGATAAAACAGACTTCATATTTAAAACAAAGACATCGGCAGCATATACTAACTCCATTCCTAAACACATGTCGTTTAAGGTTGTTGCAAAAGGATTATAGAAACTATTAATTACCTAAATTTTAGGATAATAAAAGTCTTATCGTACAAAATTACCCTTGAAAGGAAATCAAACTCCAACTTCCAATATCAATCATTAATGAGGAAGGGTAAACTTGTAGTATCTCTTGGATTTCTAAATGGACGTGTATTTAGGAATATTTGTTTTTACTAAAACGACATTTATTTAGCAATGGAGGTAGTTCGTTTTAACAATGAAGAACAAAAGATGAAGGAGCATGTCTTAAGGGTGAAAACAGGTGGTCTCCTAGTATAATATTTGTCTCATATGGTATAAGAAACAGTGGAATGAAATCAATTCAAGATTGTCTAAATGTAGATGGATGATATATAAGTAACGCTGAAATGAGAGGACACTATAACACCGTCTTGAAAAGAACTGGAGCAATTAAGATACTTATTAACATATGACCCTATACAGAGCAAGAATGCCAAGAGGTTATCAAAAGTCAGGCACCAACTCAACATTCAACTAGCCAAAAGAGTACTATATGAAATGCTTATATATAAACATGCAATGCTAAATAGGTAGACTATTACCCTGATGAGCCTGTATTTTGGCTCGAATTTCTTCGCATTCTCAACAGAGTCATAAATCAAACCAAACCCAGTAGATTTGCCTCCACCAAAGTGTGTCCTGAACTTGAACACAAAAATGGCATTTGGGTCTTTAACCTCATACATTCTTGAAAGTTTCTCCTTCAACTCAGCCTTTAAATTACAACAGAAGAAACAAAATTATTTAATTCCTTTTTATGAAGAATATAAATATCACTCTAACATCATCTTAAAATATACATCTAACTTTTATAAAACTACATTAACCACAAGAATATATAACTAGAAACCAATATAAAAATAAAACTATGATAGTACAGGGAATCCATACCTTGGAAACATTAGGCCTCCCTGGATGCAAGACATCAATGATCTACCAAACAAAATCTTAAATTAGAATAGAATTAACTAAATTAAAAGTAACAGGGTTATAATAATAGTAAAAAAAAAATATATATTAGAAGACGTACAAACTGCTTCCTGGAAAGGAGACGATTTGTCATGAACTTCCTTGTTCTGATAGTTACTGCCTTGTCCGCCATTTTCTGCGAAAATATAAAATAAATGCCCTAATTAAATTCAATCTAACCCTAAAATAAAAATCACTAGTAAATTAACATATTCGTTGAGAAGTAAAACTGCAAAAGGAATGCATCATACTACGTTGAAGTTTAAGCAGATTGCTCGAGAGGCGTATTGCGTTGAAAGGAAATGTGTCTTCTTTTTTTTTTTTTTTTTTTTTTCTCTTTTAATTCAAGGAAATGAGTCTTTAACCCTAGGGTTTTTGTATTCGGAGCGCTCCACGTAGGCTGAAGTGGCCCAATTAAAATAACAATCGTGGGCTGAATATTATTTCTCTGATAAAATTGATGGGCTATAACTCAATAGGCCCAATGCGCTATGTTTTTAATAGCCCAAATATTTGAACACCAACCTAAGGTTAATTATGAAACACACTCATGTTTCATTTTAAATTTTTAATTAGCATACACTTCTATTATATATTGAATTATGGATTAGCAGATACCCGGATGCAAATTAATATTTAATTATTATTATTACTATATAAAAACAAATATCATGTTTTGTTATTTAATCAATGTACTTCTACTAGTTATTGGTACTGGTATACGTTTTTATTTTTGGAACTTTTTTCCATAAGTATGTGTATATATATATTGATTTATCACCCGGGTAATTGATTCAGTAGAAAGAGACTAATCTCCACTAGGACTGTCTATTGAGTTGGGTCTATCCGAAGCTCGATGGCTTTCGAACTCGAATATTTGTGAGGCGGGTCAAGTTTGAGCCATTATATTAAACCCGATCAATTTATGAGCTAAGCTTAAACCTAACACGGCTCAGTCCGAATAAAGCCCGAACATATGATTGTTTTAAATATTAATATTGATTACTTGTATTGTAGTTATAGTTATTAATTATTATTTTTATTAAGTAAACTTACAAAAAGTTATAATGTAAACTCACATATATGTTGGTATATCAATTTCGTACTGATGACCGAAATCCAAAAAAAAAATTAAATCAAAGATGAAAAAATAAAAAAATAAAAACGATTCAATAAATTGGAGTATTGAGACTCTAAAACTCTACTGCATGTTCATATAGATCAACCTTATCGTAAAAAATGTGGGCAAATAACTCGATCTTTCAGTTAAAATATTATTTAATAATATATACTTGTGTATTAAGTAATAGTAGTCTATTCATATGTGTTTCGGTAATCTGAATATTTTATACCTCAAGCTATTTGTGCCTATATTAACAAACATAATATAAGCCGGATATAGACCCGAAATCCGAAAAATTACATTGGCCAAGTTTGAGCCAGAGAAAACAGAAAATTTATGAGTCAAGTTTGAGCCTATAACTATGAAGCTCGACATTATTTGAATTCGAGCTACTTAAGGCTCGACATTATTTGAGTTCGAGTTACTTAAGGCTCGACTCACAAGGCCCGATTGACAATCCTAATCTCCACAACATGATGAATTCACTTTCGAATTTTCACTAGAGAAAATATCGACATAATCTACGCAAAAAAATTAGATCAAGTCTAAAACATGAACACCAATTTCTCCATCCCAATTTAAATCGACCACTGCGTGGAAAGAAATTAATCATTGTCATCCGACCCTTGCTTTTAATTACACTAGCCTAAACCCGTGCTATGCACGATATCATATTAGATATTTAGTACGTACAATTGTTTAAGTGACAAAAACAATACAAATATTTATGCTCAAAATAAAATTAAAACATAACAATCATGCACTATTTTTCAAAAAGTGATGAAAATCCCATGTTCAATATTGTACACTTTCATTGGTGAAGTGATATCTGCATAAAACACAAATGACAACTTATTAGCAACTCAATAACATTGTTATCGTACTTTTATTGATAATCTTTAGTTGCAAAGTCAGTAACAATAATATGTGATTTAATAAAATGAACTGAAAAATGACTTACTTTTCTTAGCCTAGAATAGACAATCTATTTGGAATATATATATATATATATATATATATATATATATATATATATATATATATATATATAATGAGAATAACAATATTTATATACAAAGAAAAATAATATGTTAAAGATTAACAAAAAGGATAGAGGACGATGTTATATTCTTTACAAATACATCACTCTGGACATCTAAGCTACATAGAAGTATTTACTCACCATCAATTTTAAACTAATATCTGCAAAACAAATGAAAAATTAAAGTAAAAATTCTATCATATTTATGCGAGTTTTATTTTTTGGTATCGACAATATATTAGTGAAATTTTCCAATTTGAATTTGTTAAGTGTTAATATGGCAATTGAAGATGTAATTATTTGGTGCCAATTTTTGATTTGCTCACCCACAAGTATTAAATAAAAATATTACTTAAATTTTAATACAAAGGAACAAATTTTAAGAAAAATAATAATAATCAGAATGATTCACATTAAAATATAAAGAAAAAATATAATCGAATTGCGTAGAACCCATGTCTGGGTATAGGGTCAAAAGAATTGATCGTTGAAACATTAAATATAAACAAAATCTTAGGCAAGCAGTTTGTTTGAGAAACTGGAATGATTTCGAATGTATTTTACTTTACATGTTATCTTCATGTTTGTAATCAGGTATTCTATGCATTAGGAAGAAGGTTTCAAGTCCTTAAATATTTTAATTTTTTTTCTTATGATAACAACTAAATTGTAAGTGGGTTTGGAGATAGTTAATTATATTATCTACTTATAATATATTATAAGTAGATGTTATTTATGTAATTGTACGTGGGAGTCCCATAATTTTTAGAGCATTGTTTTTTTTTTTAAATTTGTTTAATGTTATGCATTGAGACGTGGGAGTCCCATAAGCATTGTTTTTTTTTTTTTTTTTTTTTTTTTTTTTTTTTTTTTTTTTTAATTTCTTTAATGTTATGCATTCAGACGTGGGAGTCCCATTAGCATTGGCTTTTTTTTTTTTTTTTTTTTTTTTTTATTTCTTTAATGTTATGCATTCAGATGTGGGAGTCCCGTAAATCCTATTTATTTTTTTAAAAATAATTGTAAATTCTAGGAAAAAAGAATTTGAGTCAAAATTAAGTATTTTGACCAAAAGGCACCCTTGAAATAATAGTAAGAAGGATAAGATGAAAACTTCAAAAATTGAATAATTGGTAAGGCAACCAACGGAAAAATGCATTGAGATTACTGTATTTTTTATGTCATAACTAACGTTTGCTACTACAAAATCAATTTCATTGGTAATTTTGGTTCAAATTGATGTCAGATTTTAAAATTGGCCTGAATTAGCCCACATACAAAGTAACGTGACTTGTAATTTTGAGATTTTGACCCAATTCAACAAAAAGTTTGAAAGAATTTTTTTTTTTTGTTCAAAATTTTGTTGAATTGGGTCAATACCCCAATATTACAAGTCACGTGACTTGTAAGTGAATTAATGCAGACAATTTTAAAAATTATATCTCAATGTGTATAAAAATTGCATCGAAATTGAAGTTGTGACACAAAATGTGTCAGTCCGCTAAAATGTTAAATGACAACGAGCATTAGTTGTGACGTAAAAAATACAATACTCACAAATTGCATTTAATTGCTCTCTAGCATTTTTGTTGCCACACTTTTTTAAAATTGCATTATATATGGTGTTACATTTTATAGAGTTACACTGTTTGTCCTAAGTTATAAAATATTTTGCGCTTTTAATCCCGGAAAATATACTTGTACATGTAACATTTCTGGTCTCACAAGACTTCCTCAATTTTTATTTCCCCATTTTATCCCAATGAAGGTGGTGAGATTATAAATACATAAAACTAAATATACATTTGCATGAATAAAAAATGTTTGAGACTCCAATCCAATTTTCCCATCAATTGATTACCTTATCTTTATTATCATGACTCATAACTTATCTTTATTATTTAAACCAATGTACATGACACTTATATAGTTCTTATTTATTGATAGATATACAATTAATACACACTTCATATCTATATCTATATCTATATCTATATCTATATCTATATATATTATATATTATATTATATATTATTTATTATATTATATACAAATAAAAATAGAGTTTCTTGAATTTTTTGTGAAGACTAATATACCCCTACTTAAATTTTATTATTAATAGTAAAATAAAAAATAACTTGAAGAATCATACTTCTACATAAACACTACTACTTGAAAGACCCCATCAAAATTCCAAAGTCCATATCCAACATAAAAACCCTTGTCGCTTGCGTTGCTCTCGATTAAGTACTTTGAGAAGATGAGTTTCAATAAACGAAGCAAATGATTCGTGTAATTTGTTGAAATTAAGTTATTTTTATTTTCTGCTTGAGAACTTTCAATTGTATAAGTTGTATGCTTAATGTATGTAATATATATGTTGTATTGCTGGGAATTTTTAGTTGGGTACTTGTTTTTAGCTATGGATCTGTACATATACGTAAATCCTCTCGATTGAATGCTCTTTACCACATCACGATTTAACATGTAACATTTTGCTTGTTCATTGTGCTGCAAAATGTAACATTAATTACATTTTGGTTAGTTTTAGGCTTTAGAGTTTAGTTTGAGTTCGTACTATGTTATGCATGTATCTCGATTTTTGCTATAAAGATGGTGTAGTTTTGCTTGGTTTAAATAAATGTTTATTAGATATTTGGATCTTGATTTATTTTTGTAAGAATGTTACTGTATATAATTTTTGAAACTTTGGGGGGTATTTTTGAAAGATTTTAAAAGTTCAAGGATTAGGGATGCGAAAATTTTGAGAGTCTAATGGACTAAAAAATCGATTTTTGTTTGATATTTGGTTAGGTTTAATTGAAAAGTATTTGCTTTAAAGCTTGTTTCGATATTTTATAAAAATTGAAGTTTTTAAACCATTTGGGGTTATTTTTGTAAATCTGGAATTAAGGGGGTAAAGTTGCTGATTGGTCGCTGTTTTTACAAACTTTTGATTTATTAAATTGTTGTAGTGCTTTGTTCACTATTTTTTTAAGATTGAAATTTGTAAATTTTACCGAAGAAAATTTATGATCAAAGAAATTTTGTTTCTCATTGTTAGTTGGTGAAAAGTTATTAAAACTTATTTTTAATCTCAGTTTTATAGTGAAAAATATGCTTGATTATTTTAAACATTGCTTAGATGCTTGGATCTTGAATTATTTTTCAAGAAAGTTGATTTTATTAAGTTTTTGAAAACTATGAAGGTGTTTTTGAAAAGTTTTAAACTTGTGGGAAATTTAAAGATTTGATTTTTGAAATAACAAGATACTTAATACTTTTTTTGATTTTCGATATGAGTTTAGTTAAAAATATTTTGATTTAATGTTTGTTGCAAATTTTTGCAAAAATGGATATTCTTAAAAGTTTAGGGGCTGTTTTAAAAATCTGGAAAATGAAGGCAAAAATTTGCTGTTTTGGAGCTGTGTTATTTAATTAGTATTTTGAGTTTTGAAAATAATATCTCTTAAATGAAGTCGATGGCATAAGTTCTAAGCACTTTTGTGTGATATGTTAGTTTAGGAAATCCTTGTGTAGGATTTTCATTAGTTACGTTTTAGTAAGGTTGTTAGATACATTCTTAGTTGTATACGTATTTGCTCAGGTTTCGGATACACTTCATTGTGGAATTTTGATGGCCGTAAGAAGCTCCTCAGGTGAGTGCTATGTGTTACTTGTGTGTAAGTCTAAATGTGCTAGTAGGTCGAGTCCTTACTGTAACTTAGTTACTAAACGAACAAGCATGTGATGTATGATAACATGAAGAACTCGGCTGCTAGGACAAGTTACACGTTGAAGTATTGTTTATGTCATGTGCTTATGAGTCATTGATATTGCATGTTGAACTGTTATTAAGTTGTTTACCGATTTCCTGTTACTGAACTGATACTGTTACTGTACTGTTTACTGTTACTGTGTGGGCCCCTATTTTGGTGTGCGGAATCGTGGTTAACCCGGAAGGTAAGGGCTGGAGGGTTACCTTGATCCACCGTAGACCCGCTTCACGAGCCAAGTGTGGAGGTTACACTTGGGGAGTGAATGTCAAACTCCTGGCATTTGACGTCAATGCGCACTGTTATGTAAGGTCGCTAATTACTTGGAGTGTTCGGTGGTGGTTTTCCTGACTGTGGATTGGAGGGTAAGAGGAGGACGACATCAACAAAGGTTAGTTACTTGTTTAATGTGCTTAAATTATTATAGTATATGTTCATTACTGTACTGTTGTATATGTTCATGTATATTATGTTGCATCCACGCGCATGTGCACTATAGCCTCACTAAGTTGGACGATCAACTTATGCATTCAATGTTTCAATCTTTTCAGTTATTGGTGTTTGGGGTAACGGATAGTTCATGTTGCGGTTAGGTCATCACGGTTGCGATCCCACCCTAGTTCCAGAGAGTAGTTGAACTTTTGTTTAAATTCTTATTTGATTTTATAATTTTCGCTTGAATTCATATTTTAAACCTCCTATAATGTTTAAGTTCATTTTTATTATATCTTGCTAAATATCTTGGTATTTTAGCTAATTTGTAAAATGAAAATATCTATAGCAAATGATTTTTAATTTTATCAAATATTAATCTTAATCTTCTTATATTTCTTTTGAGTCCCACACGTTGTTTCACTATGTCATGTCATCCGTTAAAATTTATTTTAATTACTTCCGCCTTAAATTTAGTAATCAAAATTGTTCTTATTTCGTTTTGAAACCTCTTCCGCTTAAAACCTTTAATTCTCGATTTTAATTTATCGTTTATTTTAAAAGGTTTCGATATTTTAACTTTAAAAAATTCTCGATTTTAATTTATCGTTTATTTTAAAAGGTTTCGATATTTTAACTTTAAAAAATTCTCGATTTTAATTTATCGTTTATTTTAAAAGGTTTCGATATTTTAACTTTAAAAAAAAAAAATTCGACCGTTATTCGACGGACACGCGGAATCGGGACGTTAGAATCTATCTATCTATCTATCTATCTATCTATCTACCTACTATTGTAAAAGCATGAATATTTCTTAACTTTTTTGTGTGGACTAAAATACCCTTATTTGAATTGTTATTTAATTCAGTGGTAAATATACAAAAGTAACTGAAGAGGTATAATTAAACATTAAGTCTATTATATTTATCTTCTACATAAACTCCTAAAAATTATAAATTCTCTCTTACATAATTTATAATTTTAATCTTCTCTTATAATAGATAAAAACAAACCATAAAAATTCACTATTGTTTTAAATAGCCCCTAAATAATAGATAAAAACTATTATAATTTAGCATCAATATTTTTTTAAGTAAAAAAATATTAATTTAAAATATTAGTAAACCATAAATCATAAACACTTTTAATGTAAGAATTTAAAATGAAATTCTCTCTTTATGTTTAAAAAAAAAGTTAAAATTGAATTGCATCTTACGAAAGAATAAAAAATACTTATGACTCAGCTAATTAGGTAATTTTAGTTTGACTAAAATAGAAAATATAAAAAATATTTAATAATATCAAGATATGCATAACCTCAAATTTGGATGGAATTCATTTTGTGAAAAATGGGTGAAATTTGTGGAAAATGGTGAAATCGATAAAAAAAAAAAATCTATGAAATCATTAAAAATATGTGAAATCAATGAAAATTCGGGTCAAACTCGTGAATAAGTTCTCATAATATAGAGTATATTTCAACCAACTTTAAGTTAAGTTCACCTAATTTAAGTTAATTGTTGTATACCTAAAAAAAAGGTTAATTGTTGTAAAATCTACCAGCTAGCAGTCATTTCAACTAAATTTATGCTAATTTTGAGTAAATTCAGCCATACTTTTCAATAAAATTCTTATTTAAATAACATAAGAAATGAGTGAAATAAAAGGTAATTTTCATCTTAATTCAAGAAGATCAA
The DNA here is from genome assembly GCA_003313485.2 of Penstemon barbatus. Classification (NCBI taxonomy): domain Eukaryota; kingdom Viridiplantae; phylum Streptophyta; class Magnoliopsida; order Lamiales; family Plantaginaceae; genus Penstemon; species Penstemon barbatus. The sequence continues at coordinate 10,202,187 of CM064880.1, forward strand.
CAATTAAATTAATCAATCAATTTAAATTGATTTTAAGCAAGATATTTAAAACAAAATAAGGCAAAATTAATTTTAATTTAGGAAAATCAGGAATTAACTAACTTAGTGTAAACAAGCTCCAAGAACACGAGGAATGTGTGAACAACGGTATGCATGTTCCAAATTCGAGTTCCAAAGTAAACGTCCAAACGTATCCAAATTCAAAATTTTTTAAGTTTCGTACCCAAAATTCGCAAAAGTTTGTAAATAAAAAAAAAACTTTTGAAGTTGATCAACATGGTCGTGGAGATCAGCAGAAGTTCGGTAATGGAGATCAGCTCTCGAGCTCTGAGATTAAGGAGTGTGATAATTTGTTCATACAAATAATGAACCAAGATGAAGAAGATATAGATATATATCTTCCATATTTAGAAGCCATATTTGCCAATCTATATGATGATGAAAATTATAAATTTCATATAAACATAGGGAAAATCAATTACATAAACCAACCAAATTTCTGCTAAATTAACCTAATGGTAAATTTCATTTGTATTATGAAACCTACAATTAATCATGCAATCAAGTTACTTAATTTCACCAAGTTTTCTTTCTTTTTTTTACTTCCTATTTTTCCGATTTTCCTTAAATAGCGGACTATTTGGCGCTATGGGCTGTTGCGCTATAGCCCAAATAGCGCGTGCTAAGTGATTAGTGCATGCGCAGGGCGCAACGAGGCGAGGAAGTCTCGCTATAGCAAAAAGCGCACTATAGTGAGCGCTTTTCTCGCTTTTAACTACTATGAATTAAATACAGTGAAAATAAGTTATATCCAATAAAAAAAAGGGTAAAACAGTGAAAAAAATCAAAGTGGTAAAAATGAATAAAATCGGGTAAAAAAGGCTAAACCGGTGAAAAATTAATTAAATAGGTGAAAAGCAGATTAATTTGCTCTATTTTATGACATAATCAAATTAATTTTACCCTAAATCATAAAAATATCCTTGAAATTAACTAGACACTAGTACAACGTACGTGCACCTTCCTAGTATATATATAACTCAATAGGCCCAATGCGCTATGTTTTTAATAGCCCAAATATTTGAACACCAACCTACGGTTAATTATGAAACACATTCATGTTTCATGGGACTGTCTATTATTCTTCGTGGTCATTCTTGAGGAATCGTTTCATTAAAGATCAAAGCCGTCAAAAATTTAAATCATCTAATCATGACCATTCAATTATGTACAAATGTGTACCACGATAAGCTATTATAAATTACAGTGTATGACACAAGGGTTCATATCATACTTTCTATAATATTAAGTTGTACACCGTCAAATTACTATTACATCCTTGATTTAATTAATCTAAAAATATCAAATTATGTGTTATACCCTTCTGATTTCAAACCTCTGATGATTTTTCTCACTGCCCATCCGACGTCGGCAACGCATAATTTCCGGCAACGGTACTGTCCTCTCACATTGTAGCCCAACGCCGGAGATTCTCTTTCGCCACCCTTCCTTTATGTCCCACCTGTTCCCATCCAAATTGAGTTCTGCTAGCCTCCTCTGCCGAAATTTATATAGAGAAGTGCAGATCCGAAAACCAAACTAAGGTCTGCCACTCGTCGTGTCAAGCTGTTGCGATCATGTGAGTCTTTAAGACATACGATTTCGATTTTTCTATTCTAATATCAAATTTAATTCATACACTTATTCGTTTCTTTCAATTGATATCTCCGTTTTCATACATTAGATCATTTATGCTATTGTATTTTAAATTTTTCTCATTGTTTGAACTTCAAATGTTATTTTTTATCTTGTTGAATACCCAATTTATCTGAGAGGAGTTTCCGCCATGAGAGTAAATCAAAAATATCTTCACTGGACAAGAGTCCTTTAATGGCTTTGAACTTATGCCTATAGGTGTTGATGAGCAATTAGATTAGAGAATTTGTCTGGTAGTCTGAACTTTCATGGATCAAGGGTGGAGTTAGATATTTAGGTGAAAAACTAATCACCAAAAGTGCAGTTTCTTTATAACATTGTTTTAGGGAAAAGAGGAAGAATATGTGATGGAATACAAATTTCAGCTTGAAACAGGGGGCTATGAATGCAACAACTAAATGAAATTGAATTTTTGGAGAAAAGATGGATCAGTTGAAAAAATGTTTTGAGAGAATGATCGATAATAGAGCAGGGAAGTTCAAAAGGAATTAAAAATTAATTTGTTAAACTATTAAAAAAAGGGTAATTAGGTCTTTTCATTAAATATTCTAAATTCGGAGGTGTTGTACATATTCACATGTGCCATCATTCTATTGGATGAAACGATTCCTCAAAGAATTACTACCGAGGAATAACCCCATGTTTCATTTTAAATTTTTAATTAGCATACACTTCAATTATATATAGAATTATGGATTAGCAGATACCCGGATGCAAATTAATATTTAATTATTATTATTACTATTTAAAAACAAATATCATGTTTAGTTATTTAATCAATGTATTCTACTAGTTATTGGTACTGGTATACGTTTTTATTTTTGGAACTTTTTTTCATAAGTATGTGTATATATGTTTATATTGATTTATCACCCGGGTAATTGATTCAGTAGGAAGAGACTAATCTCCACTAGGACTGTCTATTGAGTCGGGTCTATTCGATGCTCGATGACTCTCGAACTCGAATATTTGTGAGGCGGATCGAGTTTGAGCCATTATATTAAACCCGAACAATTTATGAGCTAAGCTTGAGCCTAACACGGCTCAGTCCGAATAAAGTCCGAACATATGATTGTTTAAAATATTAATATTGATTATTTGTATTGTAGTTATAGTTATTAATTATTATTTTTATTAAGTAAACTTATAAAAAGTTATAATGTAAACTCACATATATGTTGGTGTATCAATTTCGTACTGATGACCGAAATCCAAAAAAAAAAAAAATTAAAATCAAAGATAAAAAAAATTGGTTTAATAAATTGGAGTATTGAGTCTCTAAAACTCTACTGCATGTTCATATAGATCAAAAGTATCGTAAAAAATATGGGCAAATAACTCGATAATTCAGTTAAAATATTATTTAATAATATATACTCGTGTCTTAAGTAATAGTAGTCTATTCATATGTGTTTCTGTAATCTAAATATATTATACCTCAAGTTATTTGTGTCTATATTAACAAACCTGATATACGCCCGATATAGACCCGAAATATTACATGGGCCGAGTTTGAGCCTATAACTATGAAGCTCGACTAACAGGTGATTGGTCTAGTGGAAGGGACTAGTCACTACAAAGTAGCGGACTCAGGTTCGAATCCCTGTAGGAAGAGGTTCCCACTTTATGTGACCGACGCGCCTCGAAAGAATTAAACCCTTGGGAAACCAAAAAAAAAAAAAATAACTATGAAGCTCGACATTATTTAAATTCGAGCTACTTGAAGCTCGACTCTCAGAACCCGATTGACAATCCTAATCTCCAACAACATGATGAATTCATATTTGAATTTTCACTAGAGAAAATATCTACATTATCTACGCAAAAAAATTAGATCATGTCTAAAACATGAACACCAATTTCTCCATCCCAATTTAAATCTACCACTGCGTGGAAAGAAATTAATCATTGCCATCCGATCCTTGCTTTTAATTACATAAGATGAAAACTTCAAAATTTGAACAATTGGTAAGGCAACCAGCTTTTAATTACGTAAGATGAAAACTTCAAAATTTGAACAATTGGTAAGGCAACCAACGGAAAAATTGCATTGAGATTACTATATTTTTTATGTCATAACTAATGTTTGCTACTACAAAATCAATTTTATTGGTAATTTTGGTTCAAATTGATGTCAGATTTTAAAATTGGCCTGAACTAGCCCACATACAAAGTAATGTGACTTGTAATTTTGGGATTTTGACCCAATTCAACAAAAATTTGAAAGATTTTTTTTTTTTTTTTTTTTATTTTTTGTTCAAAATTTTGTTGAATTGGGTCAGTACCCCAATATTACAAGTCACGTCACATGCACGTGAACTAATTCAGACAATTTTAAAATTAGATCTCAAATGTGGATTAAAATTGTCATCGAAATTGAGGTTGTGATACAAAATGTGTCAGTCCGCTAAAATGTGAAATGACAACGAGCATTAGTTGTGGCGTAAAAAATACAATACTCACAAATTGCATTTTTTCCCACATAATTGCTTTCTAGCATTTTTGTTGCCACACTTTTAAAATTGCATTAAGGCCTGACATTTTATAGAGTTACACTGTTTGTCCTAACTTATAAAATATTTTGTGCTTTTAATCCCGGAAAATATACTTGTACATGTACCATTTCTGGTCTCATAAAACTTCCTCAATTTTTATTTCCACATTTTATCCCAATGAAGGTGGTGAGATTAATAATACATAATACTAAATATACATTTGCATGAATAAAAAATGTTTGAGACTCCAATCCAATTTTCCCATCAATTGATTACCTTATCTTTATTATCATGACTCATAAGGTTAAATTGCAAAAATGTCCCAAACTAATTACTGATTTTGGATTTTCGTCTCAAACTATAAAATTTGGCGAATTTTGTCCCGTAATTTAATATTTTATTGGAATATCGTCCCACCATAATTATAAGACGGAATTGTGCATTTGCCGATGAATTATCACATGGCTGCTTAAGTGTCATGACATGGTAAATTTTAACATGAATAATTATATAATATTGCAGAGTTCGTCCCAAATTAATTACAAGATTGATGTCATTTTCATTAAATTAGAAATTTAATACTGTGACTAAATTCATACAAAATGGTAAATTATGGTACGAAATTTGACGAGTTGATATAGTTTAGGACGAAAAATCAAAATTAGTAATTAGTTTGGGGCGATATTCCAAAAAAATATAAAATTACGGGACGAAATTCACCAAGTTAAATAGTTCGGGACGAAAATATATCTATCAGTAATTAGTTTTGGACGTTTTCTGCTATTTTACCTTATTTAAACCAATGTACATGACACTTATGTAGTTATTATTTATTGATAGATATACAATTAATACACACTTAATATTCATTTAAATATTCATATGTATATTAGTACATATATATTCCATGCATGAGTCGATTGAAATGATATCATCGACTCACTCGACAGTGATTCCAAACCTCATTTTCTCTCTTCTTACGCTTATTCTTAATTTCATCACTAATGTACGGAATCCCATTGTCATTCATCAGTATCGCCTTACTGCATCGCCGTCCAATGTGCAGCAATTTCTCACAACACCTTGGGCTGATATCTTTGCTATTTTCTTTATCAAAATGGAGAATTAATGCAGTATGACTCACCCCACGATCACTGGGCCCTGGTCCAGTGGCGCTCAGATAGCCAAAGATTTCTCTTCTGCAGTCACCCGTCAGGTCATGAAGACATTTGTGCACGTTGTTCATGACGTTATGGTTACGGGATACATAAAATAAGTCATAATTTTTTTTGGCTAAGGGTGGGGTTGGCTCAGCGTGGTGTTCTCGAGCTCGTGTCGAGAATGAGGCTAGAGCGAGGACTGTTGCTGCCAGTGCCAGAGCCAAGTGTATATTGAAGTTTGACATTTTGTTTAATTTTTGGGATTGGAGAAAATTGTTTGGTGATTAATTTCATGAAAAGGAATAGAAGTGGGATTGGTATTTATGGGGTTGTCTTTGTTTGGAATTGGAAACTTACGTTAATTTGTAGTAAATGACTTTCATTAAATTTGTGGAAGGTTAATCAATTTGCTAGCTTTGTGATAAGTAACAGTATATTGATTGTAATTAAATGTGATAATGTTTTAATATTCACACTATTTGACTGTAAGCACAAACTAATTGAGATAATTACCTTTCTAAAACCATATTTTCTCTTAGTATTTGATATTAGACCTTTGACTTAGGGTGAGTTTGGCTTAGCGATTCGAAAAGCAATTATAGGAGAATTAATTTTACTAGAATTGATTTTGGTAATAATTGATTATAATAAAAATTAATTATAGATAATTGCTTTTGTATAATAGCTTTTGCAAAAGTAACACTTTAGCAGCTTCTAAAATAAGTTAATTTTTTGCTTCTCGAGATCCCAAAAGCGATTATGATCTTGGGGGCCAAACACCATGAAAATCACGATTGAGCAAAAACAATTTTTATAATCTGAGCCAAACACTTCAAAAATCACAATAAAGATCTAAAAGTGATTTTATGAGTTTCAACCGCTAGGCCAAACTCACCCTTAGTCTCGCTTTGCACCCAGCAAATGGGTTCATTTTGAACTTTTCTCTCTAAAAATATATTACTAGTATATTGCACCCTGGAAATCATATTTTTTGTTTTACTTTGCACTCTGTTTGTTTTTTCGGCCGTTTGACTTGCAATTAGTGTATTTCCCCTAAAAAAAATGTCATAATGTCATATCCCTTCAAATAAATTTTTTCATAGAAAATCAAGAATAACCTACTTATGTTGCTCCTATATATGTCATGTAAACATCACACACTCCAAACCTTTTCGTCAAAATATCACAGTTTAGAGGTATATTTTACTTCGATATAACATTTTTTTGTCAAAAACAACGTCAATCTTGCTTTGGATTTGTCGTCGAGTGAAAAATGAAATTACGTAAATCCCAACTCATATATTTTGGAGATTTTAAATAAAGTTAATTTTTTAGGGTTATTTTTTTGTAACATGTCAATTTTATCCTTAACACTTCTCAGACAAAAATGAGGGGTGATATTGAACGGGAATGAATTAAAATACATTTTTAAGGTCTCTCTCCTAAATCTAATCATAGGTACCATCACCATCTCCTCTCCTCCTTTTTAGGGCCTCCTCATACACATACGACTACCATATTCATACATCATGGTATAACTAATTTATTACTATTTTGCCCCTTATCTCTTTCAATTGGTTTGCACAAACTATAATTTATTTTTTATAATTTGCTTAATATGGATTGACCTAAGTCCACTGGTTTGGACCTAATTTAACCTCAAAAGTTAGCTTGTAAGGTGAGAACGACCGACTAGGGTGCGGCCCTATGTAACTGGCCTCATGTGCCCCTCCCCCCTTAAATCGCGCCACGTGGCACGGTAACTAAGTGTCTATTTTTGTCAAGGTTGCACTGATTATTAAATGTCCAATCTACCCATTTCTTTTATTTTTAAATGAAAATCAAAATAATAACTTAAAATTGAAAAGTTAATTATATCTTTTTAATTAACTTAAATTTAAAACACTTAAGACTTAATTACACAAAGACACTTATACCTTTTCACATAATAAATCTAAATCTATATCCGATTTATTTCCATGATTTAAAAACACAATTTGGGTAAAACTAAATTTCATCTTCCAAGATTAAAACAAGCCAACAAATTCGAAATTTCATGATTAAAAAAATCAATTACAAAAATTCATCTTCCACGATTAAGAACAGTAATTACAATTCAAAATTCATCTTGCGCGATTAAGAAAACTAACTAAAAGTTCTTTTAAAATTTCTTAATTCCATCATATATCCTATAAATCGTCGCTTCCAAAACATACATTAACATTTTTTTTTCAAAAATAAGTTTGTTAACTTTATGATTTTATTAAATTTAGCTCACATGTTGAGTTTTTAGCACTGTTCACCAGGGATGAAAATATTCGTAAGAATAAATTTATAAACTTTCTAATAATTAATATTCATATTTATTCAGAGAGAGAATTGCAATTGTGGTACCAAACTATATAGCGATTCCAACTTGTGGTACCATAAAAAATGAAGTTGATCAATTTGGTACCGTTATTTAAGAAATTGAATCACATTTGGTACCACCATTAAAATTGGGCGTTAACCGCTGACGTGGCAGTTAAGTATTATTGCAGAATTGATACAATTACTTATATTGACTGACAATTACACCCCTAACTTTTCGTTATCAAATAACCCCCATATCTTCAAATTTACTGATAATTTTAGTCCACATTGTTGTCCAATTTCAAAATTGGCTCGAATAAAACATTTGCGGACCAATTTAGAGGTTTAACTTAATATATTTACATATGTATTTAACTAATATAATTTATAAATAATATTAACAAACCAAATAATATATGAACATAAATTTGATAAAATATTAATTAAATTTAAAATTTATATAATTATATGAATATATTTAATATTAATTAAAAAAATTAATTATATATTATTAATAAAATAATTATAAATTAAAAAAAAAACTTCTTCTACCCCTAACCCACCCCTCCCTAACCCAGGCCGCCGGTGGCCTGGGATAGTCCGTCCCAGGCCGTGATGGCCTGGGATTGTCCGTCCCAGGCCTCCGCGGCCTGGGATCTGTTGGGATCGGACAGATCCCAGGGCACCGCGGTCTGGGACCGGCGATCCCAGGCCCACAACGGCCTGGGAAGGATGATCCCAGGCCGGCGACGGCTTGGGATTTTGGGGGAGGGGGATTGGTTGGGGGTAGGAGGTAGAAGAAGGGTTTTTTTTTTAATTTATTATAATTATTTTATTAATAATATATAATTTATTTTTTAATAAATTTTATATATATTCATATCATTACAAATTTTTTAGATTTAATTAATATTTTATCGAATTTTTGTTCATGTATTATTTGGTTTGTTAATATTATTTATAAATTAAATTAGTTAAATATATATGTAAATATATTAAGTTAAATCTCTAAATTGATCCGCAAGTGTTTTATTCGAGCCAATTTTGAAATTGGGCAACAATGTGGACTAAATTATCAGTAAATTTGAAGATATGATGTTATTTTGACAACTTGAAAAGTTAGGGGTATAATTGTCAATCAATATAAGTAATGGTATCAATTCTGCAATAAAACTTAACTGCCACGTCAGCCCAATTTTAACGGTGGTACCAAATGTGATTCAATTTCTTAAATTACGGTACCAAATTGATCAACTTCATTTTTTATGGTAACACAAGTTGGAATCGCTATATAGTTTGGTACCGCAAATGCAATTCTCTCTTTATTTAGATGAAAATTTTCGAAAAAATTATTTATGAACAAATTATTAACTACTATTTTATTAAATAAAATTATTGATGGTAAAATATTATCAACGTTACTTATTTTTATAAAAATACTATGCATACATATTTTTTTTTATTTATTATCGAATACGGATCTCTTGATGTCACTCTCAAATAATAGAAGTGAAAGGAAAAGACTGATGGCACACAAGAATTTGCTTTCTTGTTTTCAAAATAACAGGTCCCTCATTTTTTGCTGCATTATTTTATGAATCAATTTAGACATAGGGGCATGTGAAAATGTCCAAATCATGGAAGTTGGGGTAAGCAAATTAAAATTAATGTGTAAGACCTACTTTTAATTAAACACCCTTTTATGTGACCATTCAGCTGCCGCCTTCTCTTTTCATTTTTCACTAATTACAGTAATGAAGTATACATCATAATATTAATAGAAACATGAAATTAAGATTTGGGTCCCCAGCCATATTAATTAAAGGCATTAATAGATACCTCAACCACTCACTTAAAGCTCTAATTAAATAGAACCTCACAAATCAGTTTAGAATGTCATTTCATGCTTTAACTTAGGCAAATGAACAGTTAACATATTAACAGTAGTACTACTTCCCTTTAAATATACCTCCAAGTGTTATGGCCAAACATTAAGCATTGGATAGCACTTGTAATAAGTTTGCAAACTTGTGGCTTCTGTTTTCTTTGCTCTTTGCTTTCTTGCTTGCTAGAACATCTTCAATTAGAGACATTCATCAAGGTATATTTCCCTATCTATTGCTCATGCTCACAACAATGAAAGTTTGTGTATTTTTTCCTATGTACTTACTACATCATTGTGCAGGGGTTGATCAGAGCAAAGATCATCCTTTACGCCTACCTTTGTTTCATGTCGGAGAACTTCAAACATCAGAGACTCCTTTGCCTTTCTCCGAGGCACTTTCTCTTGACGATGCTCGTGTGAAGTTTCTCAACTCTAGACGTACCAAGAAAAGCTCAAACTCAACGAAATTAGGACGATTATTTGATGAGAAATCCGTTAACGTACCTTTAAGTCCTGGTGGGCCACTTGGTATTGGAAATTACTACACAAGAATAGGCCTCGGAAATCCAACTACTTACTATCTTGTAGTCGTGGACACCGGTAGCTCCTTCTCTTGGATCCAATGCGAGCCATGTAGCGTCCGTTGCCACCCGCAAGTCGGGTCCCCTTTTAACCCCTCTGCTTCTAACACGTACCAGAAGCTATCATGTGACACGACGCAGTGCTCTTCCTTAACAGAAGCCACTCTCAACAGTCCTAAGTGCAGTACTGATTCAAACATGTGTATATACACTGCAACGTACGGAGATCGATCCTTTTCAAAGGGGTATCTAAGTGAAGATTCTTTAAGCCTAGGTGCAGAGTCACTCCCTGGTTTCGTGTTTGGATGTGGGGAAGACAATGAAGGCTTGTGGGGTAAATCAGCTGGCATTGTTGGCCTAGGAAAAAACGAGCTTTCTATGTTGTCGCAATTGTCAGTTAAGTATGGTAAAGACTTCTCGTACTGTCTCCCAACCGCAACTCCCTCAGGAAAATTTGGTAGCGGAGGTTTTTTATCAATTGGGACTAATACAAATTCGGCGTATAACTTCACTCCCATGTTGTCCAATTCTGAATATCCAGATTTATACTTTTTAAAACTTTTGAGTATTTCGGTTTCTAGCAAGCCCTTAGGCGTGGGGTCCACTGCCTACAGTGTGCCGACAATCATAGACTCGGGGACCGTGATATCACGTCTGAGTGTGTCGGTTTATGCAGCTTTGAGGGAGGAGCTAGTTAAGATTATATCCTCTAATTATCAAATGGCTGAGGCTGTCTCAGCACTTGATGCTTGTTTTGAAGGGAGTTCAGATGAGATATCTACGGTTGTTCCCTCGGTTCAATTCGTTTTTGAGGGGGAGGCTGAACTGAATTTGGCTCCTCATAATGTTATTGTAGAAGTTGAGAAGGGTACTACTTGTTTGGCCTTTTCAGGTAACTCGAATTCCGATAATGCGATTATTGGTAACCAGCAGCAGCAAGCGTTCGATATTGTTTACGATTTAGAAAGTTCGAGAATCGGGTTTGCCGCGGGTAGCTGTAACTAGTTAGGCAGTTACGTTGGGTCATTGCTATTTGTTGCTTAATCGACCGAATAGAAATAAATAAACAAAAGGGGATTAAGGGTGATATACATCAAAATTATTGATTTGAGATATTGATTTCGTGGATTCAAAAGTAATTGAGATTTTTTATTTTTTTATTTTTTTAATAATTCGAAATTTGTAAAGCAATTTTGGAGATGATTCATTTAAGGTGCAAAAATGGTGGTGAGATTATTGAAGGCATGGATGGTGTAAAAATGGTGGAGAAATAATAACAAGAAATAATTAATTATGTTTGAATGATTATGAAATAAAAGACAATTATCTGTTAGTTTTGAAAGAGAAGGAAATAAGGAGCAAATTAATTGTTAATTCCGGTTTTTAAGTGGGGGTATAAACGTCTTCTTAAAACATAAAATTTAATGGGGGGACAAAAGAGTCTTTTCTATTTTCAGTCGGTTTTTATTTTTTATCTTTTTTGACAAACTAAGTAAAAAGGCTTAATAGTCAATTTCATTTTTAATCAGAAATAAACCAAAATTAAATCAAAAACCTTTAGTTACCAATTCAACAGCTGCCATTTAAGTAAGCCGATCTAATGGCTGAGAGAATGGGCCGCATGTGCGACCGTAACTAATGGGGCTGCGCCCTAGAAAGATTGAGGTAAGAATTGTCCAAGACCTTATAAGGTGGATTTAACCATTGTTTTCAATCAATGTGAGACAATTAGTCTCGATTGATACATAATATATATATATATATATATATATATATATATATATATATATATATATATATATATATATATATTTTTTTTTTTTTTCTCTTACATGATTAATAATATTATTCAATTATCAATACTATGTGTTAAATTGCGAGATTCGTGATTAGTAGATTTTATGAATCAAAAACATATTTAACATAATTCTTATTCGTATCATAAGATACCATGAATACTTTGAACCATTATAACAAAATTAAATAAAACATAAAATTAGGTTGGGGCTTTGAGATTTTACACATTTAAAGCTAGTATTTATTTACTCGAAAGAGACGTTCATAATGTCTACAACATAAACAGTTGAAGAAAACACTAAATTCCAGAGGACCTTACTTTTTCTTGACCAAGTAAACTTCAGTTTTTCATTCATTCTTTAATTGAAAGTTAATTATCGATTGGACACAAACCGCGTTTCGTTGACGGAACTTCCCGACAGAGATATTGAAGAGAAGATACGGTAAATAAGCTTGCCAAACTCATAATTCTTCAGAAGACTCAATTCCAAATGCTTTTCTGAATTTCGAGTTACTTGATCAAGTGCTTGACTTTGCACATCTCAATCAAATCTTGTTTACAATTTTGGAAAGTCGTAAGATGCATAGATAAATAGACTAGCTAGCTTGAATCAAACTGAAACATATATTTTCACAATTCAGTAAAAAATAAAAAATGAGCAAGGGAATATTTCATAGGCTTATATTACTATTTTTCTTGTTTCAATCCTTTCAGTACTTTGTTTCCTGTCTACAAAAACAGAAACACACAATCATTAATTGCAACGAGAATGAAAAGAAAGCACTTCTTACATTCAAACAAGATCTCGAAGATGACCCTTCAAATGGGCTCTCTTCTTGGAATGGAGAAGATTGCTGCAAATGGAGTGGTGTCAGCTGCAGCAACACAACTGGACATGTAATCGAGCTTAACCTCCGAAACACGTTTGTGTTCGAGCGAAGTGGTGAGATTAATCCCTCTTTACTTCAACTGAAGTACTTAATCCATTTAGACTTGAGCATGTACAATTTCGGAGGGGCTCAAATTCCAAATTTCTTAGGGTCGTTTACAAAACTGAGATATCTCAATCTTTCAAGTGCATCTTTTGGTGGCAAAATACCTTCAACTCTTGGGAATCTTTTAGAGTTAGAGTATTTGGATCTCAGTTTTTATACACAAGAAACTGTTGAAAATAATAATATTCAGTGGCTATCGAGCCTTTCTTCGGTGAAGTACTTAAATTTGAAAAGGGTGGACCTTTACAAGACTTCATCCTATTGGCTTCAAATAATCAATACTTTACCTTCTCTTTTGGAGCTGCATATGCCACAATGCCAGCTCATGGACCTTCCAATCTCTCTCCCTTTTATTAATTTTACGTCCCTTACCGTACTTGATCTCTCCAATAATGGATTCAACTCCACAATACCAAAGTGGATTTTCAGTCTCAAGAACCTGAAAAGCCTTGATCTAAGTTCTAATAATCTTCATGGGGTGCTACCAGATGAAATTTCGGTACTAACTTCCCTTGAAAATCTTGATCTTTCTTCAAATTTCGGCATTGAAGGGACGATACCTAGTGGAATAGGAGGTCTTTGTAATCTGCAGACACTTTCTCTTTCTGACAACCACCTAAAAGGGAATATATCTGATCTCATTGATGGATTATCCAAATGCACGAATAGCAGTTTAGAGAGCCTGAATTTGGGATACAATGAATTAAATGGGATTCTTCCTAGTTCATTAGGCCACCTCAAGAACTTGAGGTACGTACTTCTCTCGAACAACTCGTTTACAGGTTCGATTCCAGAAACAATAGGAAACTTGGCATCATTAGAGCAGCTTTACCTATCAGACAATCAAATGAGTGGAAGAATACCTAAGAGCTTTGGGCAGCTCAAATCTTTGACTGCGATGGACTTGTTTCAGAACCCTTGGGAAGGTGTAATAACAGAAGCCCATTTGGAGAATCTATCCAGCTTGAAAGAAATATCAATTGGAAGATTTTTTTCAAATATTTCCCTCATATTCAACATCAGTTATGAGTGGATACCCCCTTTCAATCTGAGGTATGTCAAAATTCAAGGCTGCCAATTGGGTCCTAAGTTTCCATCATGGCTGAGAAATCAGAGTGATCTTAAGTTTTTGGTGATTAATTTTGCTCGGATTTCTGATGTTATACCTGATTGGTTCTTGGAGATGGATTTGCAACTCAACGAACTGGATCTTGCTTACAATCAGTTGAGTGGTAAAGTACCAAACTCCCTAAAATTCAGCCTCGGTTCCAATGTTGATCTTAGTACAAACGAATTCAAAGGACCTCTCCCGCTCTGGTCTTCTAATATAACTTCGTTGTATCTGAGGGACAACAAATTCTCTGGACCGATTCCAGAGAACATTGGAACATCACTTCCTCTTTTGACAGACTTGGATATTTCAAAAAATTATCTAACTGGTAAAATTCCCCTTTCCATCAGTAATTTGACCGAATTATCCACTTTAGTTATGTCAAGTAACCATCTACATGGAGAAATCCCTGATTTCTGGGAAAACATGCCGATGCTTTACATTGTCGATATGTCAAACGACAATCTCTCTAACACAATCCCAGAATCCATAGGATTTCTAAGCACTCTCAAGTTTTTAGTACTTTCCAATAATAATCTTTCCGGAAACTTGCCATCTTCCTTGAGGAACTGCACTGAACTAGCTAGTCTTGATCTAGGTGACAATAACTTGTCTGGAAAAATCCCATCTTGGAAAATGACATCACTGTTAATCTTACGTTTGAGAAACAATTTCTTCACCGGAGAAATTCCGTCACAAGTATGCAATCTCTCTGTTCTTCATATATTAGACGTATCGAATAACCACCTATCAGGGTCGGTTCCGTCCTGTTTTGGCAATCTCAATGGATTTAAAACAGACTTCACATCCGGGGATATGGAACAATATCAGGGGAGCTTAGAGGTGGTAGCAAAAGGAAGAATACTGCAGTACAAGTCTACTTTGTACCTAGTGAACAACATAGACCTGTCAAGAAACAATTTCTCTGGAGAAATCCCATCAGAAATCACAAACTTATTCAGATTGGGAACCCTGAACTTATCTATGAATCACCTTACAGGAAATATCCCACAAAATATCGATAGATTAGGAACGATAGAAACACTGGATCTTTCAATGAATCGATTATCAGGGCCTATTCCACCAGGGATGGCTTCTCTAACATTCTTGAATCATTTGAACTTGTCGTACAATAATCTGTCCGGACAGATTCCCACTAGCAATCAGTTTCAAACACTGATTGATCCATCAATTTACCAAGGAAACAGTTATCTCTGTGGGGTTCCATTGTCAGCTGAATGTAATAGCCATGAGACTCCTCCATTTCCTCGTGAAAATTTGGGGAACACAGATGATGAAGATGAACTTGAAAAGGTGTGGTTTATCAGTTTTGCAGGATTGGGTTTTTTCACAGGGTTTTGGGGAGTTTGTGGCTCTTTGATAGTCAATAAAAGGTGGAGAGATGCACATTTTCAAACATTGTCTCGAGGAATCGCAATGTGTGAAAGTTTCAAGCTAATGTAAAAACTTCATAAATAAACGGCTACTGCAAACTATGAAGTACTATATATGAATGATTATTGATGTCTTATTTACTTCATGCAAATTCTAAATTATTATGAAAATGTTCGGTTCTTGGATTTTGACGAAAAATTACAATGCATAAGAATAGAGCTCAATGTTGATGATCACTAAACTTAAGAAGACAAACAAATTCTTAACATCGCCTGATTTGTGAACTTGTTCTCTGCGAAAAAATTAGCCAAATGAATACATAAATCCTATGGTCTATTCGGAAGAGTTTTGACAAGGTTTCCCAGGTTTTGGTCTCGATAAAATGATTTAAATTATTTCGGTGAAATCTTTGAAATCTCATTTGGATTGTGTTTTGATGTTCAATTTTGTGGTTTTAAAAAAGCTAAAAACCTATTTGGATTTAGTTGGGGAAAAAAGTAGGTGGTAGTTATCAAATTGATGTATTTTAATAGCGTTTGGGGAAAAAAAATAAGTGGTAGTTGTCAAAATTTTTTTTATAATTTGTTTGATTGTCAATAAATGAGGGAAAAATGATTTTTATTTTCTTGTTGTTTGGATAACAGAAAATCAAAATTCACGAGAATCCGTCTATTGCTTCTGATTTTCGAAATTGAAGTTGTGGTATCACAAGTACAATTCTCTCGTATCATATGACTCTAAAAGATTGAAAAGTTGATTTGTACTGTAGCTACTAAAGTATAATAATTGTTATAAACTGTTTATAATAGCGCAACAAATGGAACTTAAGGGTGAGTTTGGCCTAGCGGTTGGAGCACTTAAAATCACTTATAGATCTCTATTGTGATTTTTGAAGTGTTTGACCCCGATTATAAAAATAACTTTTGCTCAATCGTAATTTTCATAGTGTTTGGCCCCCAATATCATAATCACTTTTGGGATCTCGAGAAGCAAAAAATCAACATATTTTAGAAGCTACTAAAATGGTACTTTTGCAAAAGCTATTATACAAAAGCAATTATTCTATAATTAATTTTTATTATAATCAATTATTACCAAAATCAATTGTACTAAAATCAATTCTCCTATAATTGCTTCTCGTATCGCTAATGACTTTCATTAAATTTGTTACCATAAATACCAAGCAAAGACAATTCCAAGATAATTGTTTCTCCTATAATTGCTTCTCGTATCAATTCCAAGCAAAGACAACCCCATAAATACGGCAATAGATCCTCTGTACCACAATTTGTGTACCACAAGTGTGTACCACAAATGAATAATTGACACTTGTAATCATGACTATTATTATAATAGTCATAATTACAAGTGTCAATTACTCATTTGTGGTACACTTTGTGGTACACAAATTGTGGTACAGAGGATCTTGAGCCCATAAATACCAACCCCATAACGTAAGTTACCACAGATTTACTATAATTGCTTCTCGTATCGCTAGGCCAAATTATTACCAAAATCATTTTATTCCAATGAAGGTGGTGAGATTATAAATACATAAAACTAAATATACATTTGCATGAATAAAAAATGTTTGAGACTCCAATCCAATTTTCCCATCAATTGATTACCTTATCTTTATTATCATGACTCATAACTTATCTTTATTATTTAAACCAATGTACATGACACTTATATAGTTCTTATTTATTGATAGATATACAATTAATACACACTTCATATCTATATCTATATCTATATATATTATATTATATATATATATATATATATATACAATATTACAAATAAAAGTACGAGTTCAGAAAATAGAGTTTCTTGAATTTTTTGTGAAGACTAATATACCCCTACTTAAATTTTATTATTAATAGTAAAATAAAAAATAACTTGAAGAATCATACTTCTACATAAACACTACTACTTGAAAGACCCCATCAAAATTCCAAAGTCCATATACAACATAAAAACCCTTGTCGCTTGCGTTGCTCTCGATTAAGTACTTTGAGAAGATGAGTTTCAATAAACGAAGCAAATGATTCGTGTAATTTGTTGAAATTAAGTTTTTTTTTTCTGCTTGAGAACTTTCAATTGTATAAGTTGTATGCTTAATGTATGTAATATATATGTTGAATTGCTGGGAATTTTTAGTTGGGTATTTGTTTTTAGCTATGGATCTGTACATATACGTAAATCCTCTCGATTGAATGCTCTTTACCACATCACGATTTAACCATGTAAACAGTGGCGTAGCTACGGCCAGTTGAGTGGGGTGCAATGACCCCACTCAACTTTTGCACTTACTATGGAAATTATGTGTATAATACTTGTTAAAATTAAGTATATCTAATAATTGCTTTAAATGGACCCCACTCAATAAAACTAATATTTCTATGCTATTGGGGCCATATTTTAATAAAAATATATATTAATCTTCCACTAATTTTATGAATTAATATGTTAGTAATAATAGACAAATCTCAATTTCTAGGATTGTGAGATATCTTTTCCATATAAAAAATCATACAAAATTCACAACTTTTTCATCTTTAGTTTTAAAATATTATCCCCACAAATAAACTCATTCAAAAGAAAGATGCAATCAAATCATGTTTATATGAAACACTTTTATTTATAAAGTTGAATAATTGAACATTTGTTAGTTGTGATGTAGTTATTTTACATCGAAATTTACATAAATAAAGTTTTTCATCGAGAAGTTGAATTTATGTTAAACTATTAACTTAAGAATGAATTTGATCCACAATTTGAATATTTAACTTTCTTTAAAAAATAAATTTCTTAAATTTTTTCTTCGGTAATCTTTATTGGATATAAGATTTTAATATAAATTATCGTTCAACTTATACACTAATATCATTAATATATATATATATTCTCCTACACTGTAATAACCCCAACTGAATTAAAATTTCGATATATTTCCATAAAAAATATAAAAAAACTTTGCTCTTGAGTCAACCGAAACGATAATATATATATATAGTTTGTAGTTTAATTAATATATTTTTTTATTTATAATTTTTTCAAAAGTTTCTCGAAAATTTCCAAAACCACTCAATAACATCTTGAAATTTTTTAATATTTGATTGATCGAAATATACCACAAAAATTAAACTTAATACATGGACCCCAGTAAAATTATATCCTGGCTACGTCACTGCATGTAAACATTTTGCTTGTTCATTGTGCTGCAAAATCTATATATTTGTTATGAATTTTGGATTTGTTGTTGAACGAGATGGTATATTTGGTAATTGTAATGAGAATATCTTATATATGAATAATGAATTTATGCGATTTACTAATAGTGGAAAAATGAATATTAATTTCATTAATCGATTTACTAATAGCGGAAAAATGGATACTAATTAGAAAAGCAGTTTTCTTTGGGAAATATTATTAGAAAGAATTAATGAATTTATCCATAGAACATTAGATTAGGCCGAAAACCAAATATAACAAAGTTTTATAAATTAAAAATAAAGTAAATTTAGTACTTCAACAAGAATGACAACAAGGGTCCTTCTAGCTTAAAACAACTTACAGGTCGGGGTTTGCATCAATCTTGCTGACAAAATCTCCTTGTATAGGATACAAGAACTGATTAACAAAAAAGTTAACAATGGTGATGCATCATCTATTACATACAAAGTCAGGTTTGATATTACATATAATAAAGTCAAGTTTTAGTTTTCAAAAATTTAATCTATGCCTCTCGATAATCTATTTTATTTTTTGTGTATAACAGATGTAACACGACAACGAAATTTGGATCAAATGAAAAGAAAGTATGCTAGCCAAAATCCTCTAGAGAAACAAAAGTATATTGAAAAAGTTAAGAGATCTAAGATTACCAGGAACACTCAACGGACGATTAATGAACAAAATAAAAAGTATTACGAAACTATTCAGAAAATCATTCAAAGTTTGTTTCATAATCTATGAATGTTGTGAATACTTTTTTGTGTTGTGTTTATATTAGTCTTATATTCTTGAATGTGGTAGATGATCAAGTTGAAAAATTGAAAGTCGATCAATGCAAGATTTATCTAAAGAAACATGGACTAGGATTGAGTGGCAATAAAGCGACACTTATTCAAAGGATTAAAGGGCATATTGAGTGTCCAACGTCTGTCCAAAGAGAATAGCTTCTTAGAGCTCAAAGATCCCATACGAGTCAAATGGTTAGTACAAAAAATTAACTTTGTGTTCTTAAGTTCTAAGATATCTACTAAAAGGCTTATTATTAATTTATCATTTTTATAAGGTTAACATTTTATGATCCTGTATGTTCGGCGATGCATATGCATTCATTGTGGTGCTGAAAGATTTGAATATGAGCTCCGCACTTTTTGTTGTGGTAATGGTAAAATTAAACTTGCACCTATTGAAATTTCAGATGAGTTGTTCAAGTTATTCAGTTCACAGTCAGAAGAGGCTATGAACTTTCGAAAAAATATTCGTCATTTGAATTGCATATTCTCTTTACCTCATTTGGTGTGAAGTATGATAAAGAGCTTGCAAATGCTAAGAATGGGGTTTATACTTTTCTAGCACATGGAATGGTCTACCATAATCTTCCAGTATTAATTCCGAATGAAAATTGGCCATCATATTTTTCAATTGTACTTTTTTGATATTGAAAATGAAGCTGAGGCTAGACTCAAAATACTGGAGAATTCATATTTATCTGAAGCAATTATAAAAAAGTTAATGAAAATTGTAGAAGTTAATCCGTATGTCAAGGTGTTTAGACAGTGAAAAGATTGTCCATCAATGGAAGGTGTTCAACGTCATATTTCAAAAGATGTGAATTTAGATCAACGAGTATATAATCATCCAACTACTGATCAAGTTGCGGCTATATGGACTGAATGAAATAATGATGATATACCGTATCACAGAGATATTATAATCCATGCACATTCGGGCAATACAATAGAATAAAACATAATTATGGATTCTATGAACCATTGCAATATCCAATTCTATTTCCAAGATATGAGATGGGATGTCATCAAAATATCAAATAAAGTTGCACAAATGACAATCAAGTTGGTCCGTCCACCTTCACGAGGGACGAAAGCATAGATGATGCCCATGAACAAGAAAGTTAATCATTTGTTTCGCTTTATTTCAATTCCTTTTCATTTGTTCAAACAATAATTATTACTTAATTTCATTCATGATTATTCATCTCATATTCTAAGTTTCTAACATATACAATTTTCTTTAGAGAATAATGAAATGTGTTATACAATCCGTTCCATCACCTAGGAAGAATATTACTATACATGAAGATGAAGGTATGTTTTAATAAATAAGAAACAAATAATAAACTTAAAATAAAGTATATCATATAAATAGATCATCCAAATGTTAAAAAGTCATATAAATTTCATTATTTGTTCATCTTTTGAACTATTAAGTGATAAGTGATAATAGACAATACTTTTAGCAGATAACGTCCTCGCTAATCCTGGTTCCAACCTATCAACTGATAATGTACTTGCCAGCCACGGTTCTAACCTACCAAATTTTCGTTATGCAAATGATATCCTTTCACAATAACAACAAGGTATGTATTAGTTAACATTCCAAAGTTATTAAACTATTAGATTTGAATGATTTAATGTAATTAAACAAGCATAAGGTAGAAATAATGATGTACCCTCTGTTACTTTCCTTGTACTCTTCTTCAAGTAAATTTTCAATTCCATTTTACAGTATCCCTTTAGTTTATTATAAAATCTGAGTTCTCTATTATATATATATATATATATATATATATATATATATATATGTTATGAAAATAGTCATATTTTGATGGATGTTCATGAGGGAGTTTTGTAACTCCCATGAGACTTGTAACTCCTACAATCGTAACTCCCACCATTGAAGACAATTTGTAACTCTCATGTCTATTAATTCTTGGTTTTGTATTGGTCATGTAGTCCTATAAATAGAGGCCATTGTTATGTATTTGAGGTGAAGAAGAATGAATGAAATAATATGATATTATCTACCTATACTCTATATTGTTTTTTATATTCTACTAGTTACTTAGATTTATTGTTCCTTTTAGCTTAATTTTATAACACGTTATCAGCACGAGTTGCTCTATATTTTGAATATAATAACTAGCTAATTGGATCGAGAGAAAAAAAAATATGATCGAGATAAGAAGAAAGGTTTTGGTGGTACATGGTTAACCCATATTCAATTCTTTGGTAAGGTTGCATACGTGAGGCACAACATGTATCTATATTATTATTTTCATTCATGTCTTTGTAGGTGATTTAATTGATAATCTAACTCAAGTTTCCAAAAGTGTCTGGAAAATGATTTTGTCAATTTGAAGGAAGCAAATATTTTTAAATATATATATGTGGAAAGATAGAACGAGACTATACATTTACCCGATTTTTAAAACATGACAACGGAGATTTATACTATGTTTATATACTTTGTCAAATGAATAAAGTGGTTTACCTTTAGCAATGATATATATTTTTCTATTAAAATATTTATCAAATAGTTCGATGTGTTACCAT
Source organism: Penstemon barbatus (assembly GCA_003313485.2). Classification (NCBI taxonomy): domain Eukaryota; kingdom Viridiplantae; phylum Streptophyta; class Magnoliopsida; order Lamiales; family Plantaginaceae; genus Penstemon; species Penstemon barbatus. The sequence continues at coordinate 10,224,265 of CM064880.1, forward strand.
TTCTGATTTACATCGTAACAATTAAGGGTTATTTGAAATTTATAATTTCTCATGATAGTTATGTTTTAAACAATGTTAAATAATTTATATTGTCATATCAAGAATTGAGAGGTCTAAAATCGAAATATTTTGTTAGAACTAATGTCATAAACTCAAACTTGAAATTTTAAAATGAAAATATTATTTTGGGTATGAAAGCGGGTCTATGTGATAAATTCAAACCCGAAGATTTGAGTATATTTTAGCAAGATTATTTTAGGCTTGAAAGAAAGTCTAGATGATAAACTCAAACCTGAAGATTTGAGTATATATATTTATATATAATTTAGCATTCTATAGTGCTCTTAAATATGAAAAATGTTATCAAGTTTGAGCTTCCTGTTCTTGGAATTCGCAAAATTATTTGAAGTATTTTATTAACGATGAATTCCATCTGAATGAAAAGATCATCGAAATTTTTGTCATTAAAAGAAAAAAAATTGGCAATAAAAGATAAAGTAAGTGCAATGTTTTTCATTAGCCAATTCCTATTTGAAGGATTGAAATCTTAATATGTTGGAGTACCAATTGTTCTTAATTCTTTTGGAGGAACGATATAATTACAAAAATGTGGGTTACTCCATAATGCTCAATAAGATTTGAATGATGGCATTTGAAGTTGCATCATATTATTAAATTTTGAAACAATCACTAAAATTGGGTGATATTTACAATTGATCACTATGAATATTAGCACCCGAATTTACAATATTTGAAATTGGTATATGATTATATTCCACGATTATGAAATTGGATCTCAATTGAGATATGTGGATATAAAATATCATAATTTTATGTTATGTTATGAAATGTTATTGAAGAAGCAATACTGAAAGAGAGGTTTCAAGAATACTCTCGACTTCTCAAATGATCTATATTGTTGTTGAATAATAAATTTTAAAATCATAACTCTCATCACACTAATTGATAAGCATTACCTGAAGTGAATGCGAATATTGATATAAACTATTCATTTCCAAAAAACAAACTAAAATGATTCATTCCCAGAAGTGAATGTAATTAACAATATACATGATACATTTTACTCATGGTCAAAATTGAAATTATGCATTTATTACATAATACCACTCGAAGTGAAATAATTATAGTGGTAAGCAAGAAAAAAAAGATAAGTGCGTATAACTGATAACATTTGCTAAAGTGTGGAGTAAAATACATTGGTCTTAAGGAAATGAACTTTGTGGATCGATATTTTCTAAACATCTATTATGTAAAGGAAATGATATTAATTCATCGATGTTAAAAAAAAATATATATTTTGTGATAAAATTTAATCACTTTACATCACAAATATACTATGGATGATTTATTTTATTAAGACAATATATATATATATATATATATATATATATATATATATATATATATATATATATATATATATATATATATATATATATATATATATATATATAATTTTTGGTTTGATGGTAAGTTTATGTTACATTGCATTTTATACTTACTTGAATCTTTAATATAATTTATTATAATTCCTACTATTTGTTTAGCTAATCTTTTTCTTAAGTCTTGTGACATTTTATTAAGGTGAATAAAAGAAAGTTTAGGTGAAACTTATTATTTTCTAAACATTATTCACTTTGTCTTAGACAATGAGAAATAACAATGACATGAGCGTCATGATAATGTAAAATGATATGTGCGCCATGTTAGATACATAATATTATGTGAGCATCCCGAAGATGCACGAAAAATTATGTGAGCATTATAAAGCTGATGAATGGTGGAAATATTATTGGTTGACAGTGGGTCAACACACATGATTATTTGGAAAAAAAAATCCTCGAACATGAAATTGGCAAAAGCAAAATTTGAATAAAGGCTCCAGAAGAATAAATATAATATTGTCTGGATGAGCAAATATTTAAGTGAAAGAGGCTTTGTGCTCTTTGAAATCCAAAATGGATTTATTGAATTTCAACGACATACGTCTTGATGTGCATATTAACGAGTTTCATATGAAAACTATAAATAAGGGGAATATGGAATATATGTGTACTACATCCAATATTACATGCCAGAAAATATTATTGAATAAATCCCAGTTTTCTCATAAAAAAAAAATAGAAAAAAATAGAAATATATGACCATAAAAATGTTAGATCAATTTTTTTGTTAGAACCAGAAGTTCATTGATTCAAATGGCATGATTGATCTGGTCATCTAGAGGCAATTACGGTGCACCGAATATTACGTGCATCTTTTAAAGCACAAGATGATTCTTTACCTATGATTATGTGTGTTGATTGCTCACAAAGAAATTAATTTGTAAGATCATCTCCTGTGAAGATTGGTCATGAATTCCAAACAAATTTATGATGGTTTTAATGTGATATATGTAGACTTGTATATCCACTTTATGGACCATTTTGGTCATGTTAGACGCATTTTTTTATGGTCTAATGTATACCTACTGTTAACGCGTTTGGCTTTTGTTAAGATTCTTGCTCAAATTATAATATTGATAGCAACGTTGCATTTTTTGTCAGGCTCAAAGCCTAATATTTCAACTGAATTTTATGATTGTGCGAATTATGTTCTAGTTTCTCCACCACTAGAACAAATATGGGTCCATACAGATATGTTGGCTGATTTTTATTCCCCGTCTGTAATCATATATCTTGAGCGCCTGACGAGGCGATATGGTTAAATCAAGATATGTTGATAATCATTTTGATGAGACAATTTTCCCGCCGTTAGGGGGAGAATTGATATCGGTTCATATTGAACGGCGTGATTGTACAATATTTATCTCATCTAGACCCACGTGCAAATAATATGAGTAAGATTTGAAAATTGCACTAATATGGATTGAAGTCCTTGAAGGATAATATGCTAGCACATTATATTGGTGCAAAAGAAAATCCTTGAATGAAAAAGATATAAGAGGTACATGTTTCTTCTGGAGAGTAAATTGTTTAAAAAGCGCTATAAAAATGAAAGCCCTTGAAGAGGCACACGGAACAAAAAGAGATCTCTTTGAGTTATTTAAAAACTTGAGAAAATTGGGATAGAAAGAAAGTTTTTATAGAGAATATTTTTGCACATAAGGTTGCAATAAAAATTATAAATCAGGATCCTGAACCGTGATCGGTTGAATGAATATCGACATCAATAAAATTGGCCAAAATATATAAAGATGTGATACAAGATTACTATGATATTATAAAGTATTTGGACCTGTAGTCCACACGCTTGGAGACGTGAAAATCGATCTCTATGAAATCATGAAGTATTTGGACCTATAGTTTGCACGCCTGAAGACGTAAATTCTATTGGGTACAAATGAGTATTTGTATGAAAATAAAATGAGAAAAATAAAATTGTGAGATACAAGGCATGACTTGTTGCACAAGAAAGATCTGAAATTGATTATGATGAAATATATTCCCCCGTGATCGACGTAATCACGATGCGGTATTTAATTAACTTTCCAGCCTCTGAAAGACTAGACATGCGTCTAATGGATGTAGTTATCGCCGCATATTTGTATGGATCACTTGATAGTGACATTTACATGAAAATCTCTTAAGGATTTAAAATTCATGTAGCACATAATAAATGTCTCATGGATTATACTCTATTAAACTACAACGATTCGTATGAGTTAAAACACTCTAATCACCTCGTAAAAGAAAGATTCGTGAATAATCCAATTTGTCCATGTGCTTTTACCAAACATGGTTTTTTCCATCATTGCGTTACACGGACAATTTAAATCTTGTGGACACTCCCGAAGAGCTCACAAGAATCGTAAATTACTTGAAGAAAGAATCCGAGATAAAAAAAAAAATCTCGGAGAAACAAAATTTTGCATCGGCTTGCAGATCGTGCATTTATCAGATATAATAACATTTATCAGATATTATATTTGTCCATTAATCGACATATACCAAAAATATTTTGAAAATATTTTATATGGATAAACCTCATCCATTGAGCAGTCTCATGGTTGTTAGATATAATGAATGATAATTAAAGTCCCATGGTTGTTCGATATAATGAAGAACTATTAGGTCTTGAAATACCTTATATGCAATTGAACCCTTGCAATATCTTGAAATTTGTACAAGACCTGATATAGTCTTCTCGATTAATTGTTAGCAAGATATAACTCTATACCAACACGATAACATTGGAATGGCGTTAAAAATATATTACGCTATTTTCGTAGAACAATTAACATGGGCTTATTAAATTTCTGATTCGCGAAAATGAATATCTCAAAATTGACACGTATTTACTTGTGGTGGTGCTACGATGTCATGACGATATATGAAATAAATTTTAGCATTCACTTATCCCTATCAATCTGAAATTTTGCATTGCACGAAGCAAGTCGTGAATGTTTATGGATGAGATCTATGTTTTAATATATTCCAGAATGATTTGAGTTGCCTTCAACAAGGAATACATCAATTACTATATGAAGACAATGTTGACTATATCGGAGATGATATAAACGCATATCACCTAAGTATTCTTCACTCACGAGCTTCAGATTAATGGTGATATTTATGTACGTCAAATTTAATCAAGCAATAATTTTGTTTGCTAAAGCATTGTCGACTACATCATTCATATACATGGTCCACCTCATTGAATGCGTCAACTTGTGGACCTTGTGCCAACATCAGGGGGAGCGTGTCATCAATAACATTCTACATATTGTACTTTTTTTCCTTCACCCAAGTTTTGTCCCCGCGGGTTTTCTTGGCATGGTTTTAACAAGGCAGTGTTACACGCTTATTGACCCCATATGGATGTGCACTCTTTTTCCATTGTTCAGGTTTTTCCCATTGGGTTTTTCTGACAAGGTTTTTAACGAGGCATATTCCATAAAATTATGAACATCCAAGGGGGAGTGTTATGAAAATAGTCATATTTTGATGGATGTTCATGAGGGAGTTTTGTAACTCCCATGAGACTTGTAACTCCTACAATCGTAACTCCCACCATTGAAGACAATTTGTAACTCTCATGTCTATTAATTCTTGGTTTTGTATTGGTCATGTAGTCCTATAAATAGAGGCCATTGTTATGTATTTGAGGTGAAGAAGAATGAATGAAATAATATGATATTATCTACCTATACTCTATATTGTTTTTTATATTCTACTAGTTACTTAGATTTATTGTTCCTTTTAGCTTAATTTTATAACAATATATACATAAATAAACATATAAAGACTACTATGATTGAAAACAGGCAATAACCCCGCATTCACTTAATAATTCACTCAAATGGATTTTTTGGTTAAGAAATAATAACGCAGATGGGCTAATAAAAATAACATAAGGATGTTGATATTTAAACAAACAACAGTCTTTTTGCATTCCATTCATTAATGTACGTTGTTTGTGTGTTCTTTTTATTCTTTCAATTAATATAAAAGTAGCACTTTACCTCCTATAATGTCATTAATATTTCACACTGTCTCCCTGGCATTTTCATAAGTGGCATTTTACACTCTTATTTTATGATAAAGTGGTAGTTTACCACCTATGTTATGATAAATATGACAATATATCCTCTATGTTACACAAACACTTTTCATGCTCACTTTTAATTTCGGCAAGTGAGTTACACTCTCAGACTCAGTGTAACACATTTTATATAAGAGATACTTAAGTGTGAATTTTTTCTTTCCACAATGGATATAAGTGTAACATATTTAATATAGAGGGTTAAATGCTCATTTTCAAATCACAGATGAGTTAAATGAATTTTATGTATTTTACAGGGAGGTAAATTGGCATTAACTCTATAAAATTGATCGTTGTAATTATAAATTATCAACAGTTTGGATTAGGAATGCTCTTTTTGAAATCACATAGGGGTAAATTGAATATTATGCATTTTATAGATGCAATTTGGCATTAACACTATAAAATTTTATCGGTTTAATTTAGCCGAAAAATTGTCTATCAGTGTAACACATTTTATAAAAGAGAGAATTTAACTGTGAAATATTTTTCCACAAGGGATATAAGTTTAACATACTTCATATAAGGGGGAAGGGAGAGGGAGTAAATGCTCATTTTCAAATCACGGAGGGGTAAAATGAATACTATGTATATTACAGGGAGGTAAATTGACATTAACTCTATAAAATTTATGAGTGTAACTATAAATTATCAAAAGTTTGAATGACAAATGTTATTTTTGAATTCATATAGGGGTAAATTGATTATTATGCATTTTACAAGGGCAAATTGGCATTAACTCTATAAAAGTTTATCGGTGTAATTTAGTCGAAAAATGTCTATCAATATAACACATTTTTATATAAGAGAGACTTAAGTATGAAACTTTTTTGCACAAGGAATATAAGCGTAACATATTTCATATAAGAGGGACTTAGATCTAATTTTTTTAACACTCTATTTAACTGTAAAACTCTTTATATTTGAGGTACCATAAATATGATTTTCGTACAATATTATATTATTAAGTTTCCTATATCGATTAATGTTTACTAAGACTCACAAAAGAATCAAAAAAAAAAAAGAAAAAATATGACTACATCCCCACTGAAATTCCAAACGAAGCTCCAGATGACGATGACACAACAAAGGACATCAATGGAAAGAGGTTATAATTGATGTAGAAACTACTGAAAGAAATAAAAGGCCAATCACAAAGAAGGTCAAAAAGACCAAAAAGACTTCATCTCGATTGAAATTTTGAGTGACGAAGAGACACTTAGTAAATAAAGGACATAAAAGAAAAATAATATTGTCAAATCAAATGAGAAGATATCATTTGAAAATATCAAGGTCAAAAAAGAAAAAAATTGATGTTTTTGGTCGTTCAAATGGTACTGTTAGAATAATAGTATATAGACAAGTAGTTTTAGGATAAAAAAATACTTGGTAATTATAGTTTTTCTTTTGTTTTCAAGTTTGGTATTAGTTAATTATGATCTCAACTTTACTTCGAAATATATTAAAGTTGGCTCATCAAGACAGGTCATCAAGACATTTGAGCACGTTCGTGATATTACGGGATACAATTAATAAGTTATAATTTATTTTGGCTAATGGTGGGGTTGGCTCAGCGTGGTGTTCTCGAGCTCGTGTCGAGAATGAGGCTAGAGCGAGGACTGTTGCTGCCAGAGCCAAGTGGATATTGAAGTTTGACATTTTGTTTTTGGGATTGGAGAAAATTGTTTGGTGATTAATTCATGAAAAGGAACAGAAGTGGGATTGGTATTTATGGGGTTGTCTTTGCTTGGAATTGGAAACTTACGTTAATTTGTAGTAAATGACTTTCATTAAATTTGTGAAAGGTTAATCAATTTGCTAGCTTTGTGATAAGTAACAGTATATTGATTGTAATTAAATGTGATAATGTTTTAATATTCACACGATTTGACTGTAAGCACAAACTAATTGAGATAATTACCTTTCTAAAACCATATTTTCTCTTAGTATTTGATATTAGACCTTTGGCTTAGTCTAGCTTTGCACCCAGCAAATGAAGCAAATGGGTTCATTTTGAACTTTACTCTCTATAAATATATTACGAGAGAATTGCATTTTTGATACACAGCTATAGGTCAATTCCCATTTTTAGTACACAACTATAGCTGCTTATAATTGAAAAGTTGATTTGGTACTGTAGCTACTAAAGTATAATAATTGTTATAAACTGTTTATAATAGCGCAACAAATGGAACTTAAGTAAGTGAATTATTAAGGGGGTTGGGTAATATCAATTTTCTGTTGGTGGTTTTGGTATAGTCGCAACAAGTGGATATTCGAGAAAATGAATTTTCTTCCACATGAAGTAGTGGCATTTGTAAAAGACTTTCATAACCGCTTTACCGCGGCTCGTATTGCTGTCCACAGGCCCCTATCTAACAGAAGTATATCTTCTTGGCTTCCACCAGCCATTGATACTGTCAAGATCAATGTAGACGCTTCGGTAGATTCGATCTCGGGTTGCTTTGGAGTCGGCTTCATTGCAAGAGACCACTTAGGAATTTGTTTGAAATGGGGAGTTCGACGTTACGAGTTTCCACTTGAACCGGCAGCAGCAGATTGCATGGCAGCACGTCAAGGACTCGAATTCGGTTTAGCTAATGGATGGAACAATATCATTCTGGAAGGGGACTGCAAGACAATAATCGACGGAATAAAAGGACTTCAACCAAGTGTCCATCCTTTGGGCCATTTATTTGATGAACTTAAAGATTTGGCTAGGAATTTTGATTCTTTTAATTGTTTTCATGTTTTTAGAGAGAACAATTCGGTTGCTCACGTTCTCTCTAAGGTAGCTTTTAGTCTTTGTCCTCCTTTTGTTGAGCTTCCTAGCTTTATCCATGACCTTGTAATTGATGATTTACCTATTTAATGAATCTACCTTCGGGTTTCCTCAAAAAAAAAAAAAAAAAGTAAGTGAATTATTAATGGATTAAATAAGTGCATCAATTTTTTCTTCAAAATCAAGAAGGCATGTTCCCGGCAGTCCCACAAGCTATGTTCCAGCAAATTTTAATGAAGAAATGGCCGTTTGGTAAGACCTAATACGGGGTATTAAGTCATATTATATGAGTTAATGGGTTAATACATTGTTTGGTGGCATTGCTCTAATACCGGGTCAAATGGATTAAATTCTTACGATCTGGTATTAAGACTAGATTATAATCCACCCAATCATGGGTGGATTAGTTAATCCGGGTAAATATGTATAAGGTAAAATATCACTAATAACCTAAAATTTGCTTATTTTCCTTTTAACGTATCATAAATTATTCTCAAATCTCTAAAATGAAAACATATTATACATAAATAAATCACAAATTAAAATTTATATTAATTCACAATTAACATGGAAGCATTCAATCAAGTCTACCAAACATATTTTTAATATGACCTTCAATCCGGCTCCAATCTAATCCACCTTAATCCCATACACCCTACCAAACGGCCCCAAACTCTATAAAAAGTCGACATAATTAGATTAGAAAAACTAACAAAAAGAAATTCTTTAATTAATTTTGTTTTACATAAAAACAAAAAAAGAAAAAAAACTAACAACTTTTGAAGCCAATTATAAGGATATATATATGTAAAGATTTATTTGATTGAGAATTAAAGTTGAAAAAATCTCTTCCCTTTAATTTGTGGTTCATCCCAATCCCATTAACCTAGCTAGCTTGTTCTAGATGACTAGCTCTCAGGTGCTTCATCCCATACAATTAATTAATAATATATACAAATTAAATTATCATCGGAGAAATTCTTACTCAAATCGGGTTTGACCAAACTCAAAGTAATTAAAAAGCAAGTGCAATACACTTGCTTTAGGATTGAATGTAACTCACAGGAGAATGACCAATCACCAAGCAAGTGCAATACACTTGCTTGGTGGTTGGACAAGAATTTTCCTTGTCATCGTTTGCTTCCGCGATTCTTTCAACAAGTGAGGACAGAAATCTTATCACATTCATCACATCTTATTAAAATGATGATAAAACATCATTGATGTTATTCGTAGACTAAAGATTATGTATGTGTACATGTGTATATATAATATTTCTATTATTTATCTTGATCTTTAACCATCCATTAGATTAATTTAGATTTATTTCTTAAATTTAAATATATTTGCTCCGATTATATATCTCAAATTAGAAATTATATATCTCAGTCAAATTATGTACATCTAACATATCAGCGCATGCCCTATTTAATTACTTGTACATGTAACATTTCTAGTCTCACAAGACTTCCTCAATTTTTATTTCCACATTTTATCCCAATGAAGGTGGTGAGACTAAAAATACATAAAACTAAATATACATTTGCATGAATAAAAAATGTTGCCCCCAGGGCATATCTCCAACTGGTCGACCAATGATTCATAAGGCTTGCTCCAGTGGCAAGGGTGGGGGTTCGAATCCTATTTGGAACTTGGATGTAAGCATTTCTATGGATCTATCTAAGGGTCATTTGTGGTGAAGACCCCTTTGTGCGCAGAGTGTACATCAGTATGGTGGGAACCCGGGGCTTGGTGGAGGCACATCCTGTGATTTATATCCTTCAGGATTCTAGGGCAAGGGTTCTGAGGGTCCAGGATTAGTTTAGTGTAAGCTTGTACACCTTGGTTATCACAAAAAAAAAAAAAAAAAAAAAAAAAGGTTTGAGACTCTAGTCCAATTTGCCCATCAATTGATTACCTTATCTTTATTATCATGACTCATAACTTATCTTTATTATTTAAAGGCAAAATTGCAAAAATCGTCCCAAACTAATTATTAATTTTGAATTTTCATCCCAAACTATTTAATTTAGCGAATTTCATCCCGTAATTTAAAATTTTATTGGAATATCGTCCCACCATAATTATAAGGGAATTACGCATTTGCCGATGAATTATCACATGACTGTTTAAGTGTCATGACATGGTAAATTTTAACATGAATAATTATATAATATTGCAGAATTCGTCCCAAATTAATTACAAGATTGAACGTCAATTTCATTAAATTATAAATTTAATATTGGGACTAAATTCATACAAAATGGTAAATTATGGGGACGAAATTTGGCGAGTTGATATAGTTTGGGACGAAAAATCAAAATTAGTAATTAGTTTGGGACGATATTCCAAAAAAATATAAAATTATGGAATGAAATTCGCCAAGTTAAATAGTTCGGGACGAAAATATATCTATCAGTAATTAGTTTTGGACGTTTTCTGCTATTTTACCTTATTTAAACCAATGTACATGACACTTATATAGTTATTATTTATTGATAGATATACAATTAATAAACACTTAATATTCATTTAAATATTCATATGTATATCAGTACATATATTCCATGCATGAGTCGATTGAAATGATATCATCGACTCACTCGACAATGATTCCAAACCTCATTTTCTCTCTTCTTACGCTTATACTTAATTTCATCACTAATGTACGGATTCCCATTGTCATTCATCAGTATCTCCTTACTGCATCGCCATCCAATGTGCAGCAATTTCTCACAACACCTTGGGCTGATATCTTTGATATTTTCTTTATCAAAATGGAGAAATGCAGTATGACTCACCCCACGATCACTGGGCCCTGGTCCAGTGGCGCTCAGATAGCCAAAGATTTCTCTTCTGCAGTCACCCGTCAGGTCATGAAGACATTTGTGCACGTTGTTCATGACGTTATGGTTACGGGATACAATTAATAAGTTATAATTTATTTTGGCTAATGGTGGGGTTGGCTCAGCGTGGTGTTCTCGAGCTCGTGTCGAGAATGAGGCTAGAGCGAGGACTGTTGCTGCCAGAGCCAAGTGTATATTGAAGTTTGACATTTTGTTTAATTTTTGGGATTGGAGAAAATTGTTTGGTGATTAATTTCATGAAAAGGAATAGAAGTGGGATTGGTACTTATGGGGTTGTCTTTGTTTGGAATTGGAAACTTACGTTAATTTGTAGTAAATGACTTTCATTAAATTTGTGGAAGGTTAATCAATTTGCTAGCTTTGTGATAAGTAACAGTATATTGATTGTAATTAAATGTGATAATGTTTTAGTATTCACATGATTTGACTGTAAGCACAAATTACCTGAGATAATTACCTTTCTAAAACCATATTTTCTCTTAGTATTTGATATTAGACCTTTGACTTAGGGTGAGTTTGGCTTAGCGATTCGAAAAGCAATAATAGGAGAATTAATTTTACTAAAATTGATTTTGGTAATAATTGATTATAATAAAAATTAATTATAGAATAATTGCTTTTGTATAATAGCTTTTGCAAAAGTAACACTTTAGCAGCTTCTAAAATAAGTTAATTTTTTACTTCTCGAGATCCCAAAAGCGATTATGATCTTGGGGGCCAAACACTTCAAAAATCACAATAAAGATTTAAAAGCGATTTTATGAGTTTCAACCGCTAGGTCAAACTCACCCTTAGTCTCGCTTTGCACCTAACAAATGGGTTCATTTTGAACTTTTCTCTCTAAAAATATATTACTAGTATATTGCACCCTGGAAATCATATTTTTTGTTTTACTTTGCACTCTGTTTGTTTTTTCGGCCGTTTGACTTGCAATTAGGGTATTTCCCCTAAAAAAATGTCATATCCCTTCAAATAAATTTTTTCATAGAAAATCAAGAATAACCTACTTATGTTGCTCCTATATATGTCATGTAAACATCACACACTCCAAACCTTTTCGTCAAAATATCACAGTTTAGAGGTATATTTTACTTCGATATAACATTTTTTGTCAAAAACAACGTCAATCTTGCTTTGGATTTGTCGTCGAGTGAAAAATGAAATTACGTAAATCCCAACTCATATATTTTGGAGATTTTAAATAAAGTTAATTTTTTAGGGTTATTTTTTTGTAACATGTCAATTTTATCCTTACACTTCTCAGACAAAAATGAGGGGTGATATTGAAAGGGAATGAATTAAAATACATTTTTAAGGTCTCTCTCCTAAATCTAATCATAGGTACCATCACCATCTCCTCTCCTCCTTTTTAGGGCCTCCTCATACACATACGACTACCATATTCATACATCATGGTATAACTAATTTATTACTATTTTGCCCCTTATCTCTTTCAATTGGTTTGCACAAACTATAATTTATTTTTGATAATTTGCTTAATATGAATTGGCCTAAGTCCACTGGTTTGGACCTAATTTAACCTCAAAAGTTAGCTTGTAAGGTGAGAACGGACCGACTAGGGTGCGGCCCTATGTAACTGGCCGCATGTGCCCCTCCCCCCCCCCCCCCCTTAAATTGCGCCACATGGCACGGTAACTAAGTGTCTATTTTTGTCAAGGTTGCACCGATTATTAAATGTCCAATCTACCCATTTCTTTTATTTTTAAATGAAAATCAAAATAATAACTTAAAATTGAAAAGTTAATTATATCTTTTTAATTAACTTAAATTTAAAACACTTAAAACTTAATTACACAAAGACACTTATACCTTTTCACATAATAAATCTAAATCTACATCCGATTTATTTCCATGATTTAAAAACACAATTTGGGTAAAACTAAATTTCATCTTCCAAGATTAAAACAAGCCAACAAATTCGAAATTTCATGATTAAAAAAATCAATTACAAAAATTCATCTTCCACGATTAAGACAGTAATTACAATTCAAAATTCATCTTACACGATTAAGAAAACTAACTAGAAGTTCTTTCAAAATTTCTTAATTCCATCATATATCCTATAAATCGTCGCTTTCTAAACATACATTAACATTTTTTTTCCAAAAATAAGTTTGTTAACTTTACGATTTTATTAAATTTAGCTCACATGTTGAGTTTTTAGCACTGTTCACCAGGGATGAAAATATTCGTAAGAATAAATTTATAAACTTTCTAATAATTAATATTCATATTTATTCAGAGAGAGAATTTGTAACACCCCAATCCCACATTGATTGTGGATGAATTGTTTGAATGGTTAATAAAGACTTGATCTACTTCTACTTGTAAACATGGGCTGAAGCATTTTGGGCTAGTGGACTAGAGCCCAACAATGTTGACAAGGCCAGAAGTAGATCAAGGTCTTTACAGAATTGCATTTGCGGTACCAAACTATATAGCGATTTCAACTTGTGGTACCATAAAAAATGAAGTTGATCAATTTGGTACCGTAATTTAAGAAATTGAATCACATTTGGTACCACCATTAAAATTGGGCGTTAACCGCTGACCTGGCAGTTAAGTATTATTGCAGAATTGATACAGTTACTCATATTGACTGACAATTATACCCCTAACTTTTCGTTGTAAGGAGGTATAAACGTCTTCTTAAAACATAAAATTTAATGGGGGGCAAAAGAGTCTTTTCGATTTTCAGTCGGTTTTTATTTTTTATTTTTTTTGACAAACTAAGTAAAAAGGCTTAATAGTCAATTTCATTTTTAATCAGAAATAAACCAAAATTAAATCAAAAACCTTTAGTTACCAATTCAACAGATGCCATTTAAGTAAGCCGATCTAATGGCTGAGAGAATGGGCCGCATGTGCGACCGTAACTAATGGGGCTGCGCCCTAGAAAGATTGAGGTAAGAATTGTCCAAGACCTTATAAGGTGGATTTAACCATTGTTTTCAATCAATGTGAGACAATTAGTCTCGATTGATACATAATATATATATATATATATATATATTTTTTTTTTCTCTTACATGATTAATAATATTATTCAATTATCAATACTATGTGTTAAATTGCGAGATTCGTGATTAGTAGATTTTATGAATCAAAAACATATTTAACATAATTCTTATTCGTATCATAAGATACCATGAATACTTTGAACCATTATAACAAAATTAAATAAAACATAAAATTAGGTTGGGGCTTTGAGATTTTACACATTTAAAGCTAGTATTTATTTACTCGAAAGAGACGTTCATAATGTCTACAACATAAACAGTTGAAGAAAACACTAAATTCCAGAGGACCTTACTTTTTCTTGACCAAGTAAACTTCAGTTTTTCATTCATTCTTTAATTGAAAGTTAATTATCGATTGGACACAAACCGCGTTTCGTTGACGGAACTTCCCGACAGAGATATTGAAGAGAAGATACGGTAAATAAGCTTGCCAAACTCATAATTCTTCAGAAGACTCAATTCCAAATGCTTTTCTGAATTTCGAGTTACTTGATCAAGTGCTTGACTTTGCACATCTCAATCAAATCTTGTTTACAATTTTGGAAAGTCGTAAGATGCATAGATAAATAGACTAGCTAGCTTGAATCAAACTGAAACATATATTTTCACAATTCAGTAAAAAATAAAAAATGAGCAAGGGAATATTTCATAGGCTTATATTACTATTTTTCTTGTTTCAATCCTTTCAGTACTTTGTTTCCTGTCTACAAAAACAGAAACACACAATCATTAATTGCAACGAGAATGAAAAGAAAGCACTTCTTACATTCAAACAAGATCTCGAAGATGACCCTTCAAATGGGCTCTCTTCTTGGAATGGAGAAGATTGCTGCAAATGGAGTGGTGTCAGCTGCAGCAACACAACTGGACATGTAATCGAGCTTAACCTCCGAAACACGTTTGTGTTCGAGCGAAGTGGTGAGATTAATCCCTCTTTACTTCAACTGAAGTACTTAATCCATTTAGACTTGAGCATGAACAATTTCGGAGGGGCTCAAATTCCAAATTTCTTAGGGTCGTTTACAAAACTGAGATATCTCAATCTTTCAAGTGCATCTTTTGGTGGCAAAATACCTTCAACTCTTGGGAATCTTTTAGAGTTAGAGTATTTGGATCTCAGTTTTTATACACAAGAAACTGTTGAAAATAATAATATTCAGTGGCTATCGAGCCTTTCTTCGGTGAAGTACTTAAATTTGAAAAGGGTGGACCTTTACAAGACTTCATCCTATTGGCTTCAAATAATCAATACTTTACCTTCTCTTTTGGAGCTGCATATGCCACAATGCCAGCTCATGGACCTTCCAATCTCTCTCCCTTTTATTAATTTTACGTCCCTTACCGTACTTGATCTCTCCAATAATGGATTCAACTCCACAATACCAAAGTGGATTTTCAGTCTCAAGAACCTGAAAAGCCTTGATCTAAGTTCTAATAATCTTCATGGGGTGCTACCAGATGAAATTTCGGTACTAACTTCCCTTGAAAATCTTGATCTTTCTTCAAATTTCGGCATTGAAGGGACGATACCTAGTGGAATAGGAGGTCTTTGTAATCTGCAGACACTTTCTCTTTCTGACAACCACCTAAAAGGGAATATATCTGATCTCATTGATGGATTATCCAAATGCACGAATAGCAGTTTAGAGAGCCTGAATTTGGGATACAATGAATTAAATGGGATTCTTCCTAGTTCATTAGGCCACCTCAAGAACTTGAGGTACGTACTTCTCTCGAACAACTCGTTTACAGGTTCGATTCCAGAAACAATAGGAAACTTGGCATCATTAGAGCAGCTTTACTTATCAGACAATCAAATGAGTGGAAGAATACCTAAGAGCTTTGGGCAGCTCAAATCTTTGACTGCGATGGACTTGTTTCAGAACCCTTGGGAAGGTGTAATAACAGAATCCCATTTGGAGAATCTATCCAGCTTGAAAGAAATATCAATTGGAAGATTTTTTTCAAATATTTCCCTCATATTCAACATCAGTTATGAGTGGATACCCCCTTTCAATCTGAGGTATGTCAAAATTCAAGGCTGCCAATTGGGTCCTAAGTTTCCATCATGGCTGAGAAATCAGAGTGATCTTAAGTTTTTGGTGATTAATTTTGCTCGGATTTCTGATGTTATACCTGATTGGTTCTTGGAGATGGATTTGGAACTCAACGAACTGGATCTTGCTTACAATCAATTGAGTGGTAAAGTACCAAACTCCCTAAAATTCAGCCTCGGTTCCTATATTGATCTTAGTACAAACGAATTCAAAGGACCTCTCCCGCTCTGGTCTTCTAATATAACTTCGTTGCATCTGAGGGACAACAAATTCTCTAGACCAATTCCAGAGAACATTGGAACATCACTTCCTCTTTTGACAGACTTGGATATTTCAAGGAATTATCTAACTGGTAAAATTCCCCTTTCCATCAGTAATTTGACGGAATTATCCACTTTAGTTATGTCAAGTAACCATCTACATGGAGAAATCCTGATATCTGGGAAAACATGCCGATGCTTTACATTGTCGATATGTCAAACAACAATCTCTTTAACACAATCCCAGAATCCATAGGATTTCTAAGCACTCTCAAGTTTTTAGTACTTTCCAATAATAATCTTTCCGGAAACTTGCCATCTTCCTTAAGGAACTGCACTGAATTAGCTAGTCTTGATCTAGGTGACAATAACTTGTCTGGAAAAATCCCATCTTGGATAAGGACATCACTGTTAATCTTACGTTTGAGAAACAATTTCTTCACCGGAGAAATCCCTTCACAAGTATGCAATCTCTCTGTTCTTCATATATTAGACGTATCGAATAACCACCTATCAGGGTCAGTTCCGTCCTGTTTTGGCAATCTCAATGGATTTAAAACAGACTTCACATCCTGGGATACAGCACAATATCAGGGGAGGTTAGAGGTGGTAGCAAAAGGAAGAATACTGCAGTACAAGTCCACTTTGTACCTAGTGAACATCATAGACCTGTCAAGAAACAATTTCTCTGGAGAAATCCCATCAGAAATCACAAACTTATTCAGATTGGGAACCCTGAACTTATCCATGAATCACCTTACAGGAAATATCCCACAAAATATCTATAGATTAGGAACGATAGAAACACTGGATCTTTCAATGAATCGATTATCAGGGCCTATTCCACCAGGGATGGCTTCTCTAACATTCTTGAATCATTTGAACTTGTCGTACAATAATCTGTCGGGACAGATTCCCACTAGCAATCAGTTTCAAACACTGATTGATCCATCAATTTACGAAGGAAACAGTTATCTCTGTGGGGTTCCATTGTCAGCTGAATGTAATAGCCATGAGACTCCTCCATTTCCTCGTGAAAATTTGGGGAAAAACAGATGATGAAGATGAATTTGAAAAGGTGTGGTTTATCTGTTTTGTGGGATTGGGTTTTTCCACAGGGTTTTGGGGAGTTTGTGGCTCTTTGATAGTCAAGAAAAGGTGGAGGGATGCACATTTTCACTTTGTGGAGAGGCTGATGGTCAAGGTCCTAAACATTGTCTCGAGGAATCGCAATGTTTAATAGTTTCAAGCTAATGTAAAAACTTCATAAATAAACAGCTACTGCAAACTATGAAGTACTATGAATGATTACTGATGTCTTATTTACTTCATGCAAATTATAAATTATTATTTCCTCATGAGATTTAGGCAATGTTCGGTTCTCGGATTTTGACGAAAAATTACAATGAATAAGAATAGAGCTCAATGTTGATGATCACTAACTTAAAAAGACAAAACAAATTCTTAACATCACCTGATTTGTGAACTTGTTCTCTTTTATTAATAATATTTTTAATAGCTTGTTTGGTTGTCAGAAAATGAAGGAAAAATAATTTTTATTTTCTTGTTTTTTGGATAGTAGAAAATGAAAATTCATGAGAATCCGTCAATTGCTTCTTATTTCCTAAATTAAAGTTATGGTATCACAAGTAGAATTCTCTTGTATCATATGACACTAAAAGATTGAAAAGATGATTGGGTACAGTAGCTACGAAAGTCGAAAGTATAATAATAGATAATAATTGTTATAAAATGTTTATAATAGCGCAACAAAGGAAATTAAGTAAGTGAATTATTAATTAATGGATTAAATAAGTGCATCAATTTTTTCTTCAAAATTAAGAAAACTAATAAAAAAAATTCTATAATTAATTTTGGTTTACATAAAAATAAAAAAAAATAAAAAACTAATAACTTTTGAAGCCAATAAAAAATGCAGTTGCTACCTCAATTATATTCTCTCCAAATTTAAAGTTGGAAAAATCTCTTCCCTTTAATTTGTGGTTCATCCCAATCCCATTAACCTTGTTTTAGATGACTAGCCCCATACAATTAATTAATATATACAAATCAAATTGTCGTCCCAATAGTTTTATAAATTAATTGTTGAATGATCTGCCGGCCCTGCCCTGTGTGGATGAATTGGTTCGATCTCAAGTGTTGTCTCGATCGAGCAATGTTGGGTTTCACCAACTTTATTGAATGAATTCATATTAATGGCTGTTTCTGTGTGAACCGATCAAGATCAGATAAATATACGCCACAATGAAACAACAAGGGCTACAATTTATTTGCATATATACTTGAAGATCCTCTCCAAGTAACACTGTATAGAAATCGTAGTCCTTGTTTGGCCATGAAAAATTGTGATTTTCTGCGTCTCATAACACGGGTAAACATCGTTTATTCTTTCAACAAGTGAAGATAGAAATCTTATCACATTCATCACATCTTATTAAAATGATTATTGAAGTTATTCGTAGACTAAAGATTATGTATGTGTGTGTAGGGCTGTCAATGGGCCGGATTCGGAGCGGATCTGGGTGACTCTGGATCCAAATCCGAAAATCAAAAGTAGTAGCTGGATCCGATCCAAGATCCTACCGGATATTCAAAAGAGCTACCGAATCCAAAACCGAAAATATTCGATATCCGACTCAAAAATTCGGATCCGAACAAAAAAAAAGTTAATTTATACTTTAACTTTAAAAGATAAAAAAAAACTATGAATTATCTAATCCAAAAATATATACAAGCTAAAAAGAAATTAAAATAATTGCAGGTAATTTGTAGGAACAAAATACAAAGTTTACCAATTTTACAATAAACGATAAAATTCTACACCTACTTATAATCGAAGGAGGTAGATTGTTGGTAATACCAACTTATAATACATGTTTAATTGGAAATATTACCACAACATAATTATACCATAACTACAATATCCAAATAGAAGTTGAACGAAGGGGTCACATCCCATAAGACTTTGTTTTTTTCATGGTAAATATATTGTTTTTCCTTTTTTATCTCAAATCGGGCAACCTATCTTCGATAAATTTGTGAAGTTTATGGAATTATTAAAATTGTATCTTGGTCGATGGATACTTATAATCAACATTAACGAATTATGTACTTAACCAACATTCTAATTGCACGTGAAAGGTGAAACATGAAAATTAAATTTATATAGTTGTTTGCTATAAATTTTGCATCGATTACAATACATGGCATCAAGGAATTGTTTGCATATAAGTTCTGTATCGAGGAACACCTCGACGACATCGAGTGACCATTGACATCAAGAAGTACCAGAATATTGTTTGCGGTAAAACTGATATCAGAGCAGGTGGTTCATTAGAATCAGCTGCCTGATCAACGAGCTTGATCCAAGTGTTTTTCAAAGGTTTTTAAAACTTTTCAAAAGAGCATCTTTTTGAAAAACCAAAAACTTTTTGAAAATGGAATGCATAAACCATGTTCCCCACATTGCTGGCATGTCCTTCGAAGACTGGAAAATCAGAATGGAGATTTTCCTTGCTGCCTACAATGACAACATGTTCACTTGCATTACAAAAGGTCCATTCAAGTTCACCAAGACGATAAAGATCAATGAAGTTGATACCGTGGTGGAAAAAGACTTGAGCGAAATGACAGCTGAGGAAATCAAGCTGTTCAACCTGGACAAGATTGGAAGATTCATCATGACTAAAGCCCTGGACAATGATCGGTTTGACAAGATCAAACATTGCAAATCTGCAAAAGAGATGTGGGATAAAGTCAGAGATATGAGCGAAGGGAACGACGCCATAAAAGAGCATCAGCTGAGTGTTGCTCTAGAAAAGCTGGATAACTTCAAAATGAAGTCCTCTGAAACCATTGATCAGATGGAGACAAGGTTCACTAGAATATTAAATGAAGTATTGAAGCTTGGAAAAACCTTCACAGATAAGGAGATAACCATCAGAGTACTGAAGGCCTTACCTCCTAAGTTCAACATGAAGGTAACAGCAATGGAAGAATCAAGGGATCTGGGGAAGATCTCTCTTACAGAGCTGTTTTCTGTACTCAAGGCTTATGAGTATAAACTGCCTAGGATGGGTATTGAAGAAACCTCAACTTTAGGACCCACAGCTGCCTTAGTTGCTGCTGAGAACACTAGAAGACCAGCACAGAAAAGCAAAGAAGTGGACTCATCTGATGAAGCCACCTTACTCAACAAAAAGGAGTACACTGCTGTAGATGTTGCACTGTTGATGAACAATTTCAAGAAGTTCTACAAAAGAAAAATGAAGAACAAATACAACAATGCTTCTGCTTCTAAACCTAACTTTTCTTCTCAAGATAAAGATGATTATAAATCAAAACTAATGTGTTACAACTGCAGGAAATTAGGACATTTCATCAGAGACTGTCCATATCCAAAAGCAGAGAAATACACTGAGGAAGAGAAGAAAATGAGAAAAGAAAGAAAGCATCAGAAAGGTAAAGCAATGATGGCCGAAGCAGAAAAGCTAGCTGCTGTCTACTCATCTGATTCAGATTCAGACTCGTCTGATGAAGAATCTTCTGATGAAGAAAAACCTGCTCTCCTGTGCCTGATGGCAAAGGAATCTGATGACTCTGAGGATGAGGTAACTCCTCAAGAAAATGAACTGTTTAATTCTCTAGAGCAAATGATGTTGTGATTTAACCGGTTTTCGTCGGGTTAATTGTATATCAGTGAATTTGTAATATCGGTGGGGTTTACGATATTGGTGTATATATTTAGTAGGGCTCTGTTACTTTATTCCGGATGGATCAATCACAAAGAAAAGCAATGATCAAGAACAAGAAGTAAAACCACAAATAAAGCTAATAACACATCAATATGGAGATCAGAATACTATGAATAATATTGAATCTTATTCAGTTGTAATGCCATAGGCGGTGTATATTTGTATATTCTTGAAGTAAATGGATTTCGTAGTTGTCTAATACAATGATTAGCTAGGTATTTATACAACGTTAAACCTAGCGTTACAAGGAAACATAGTCCTAATAGGACTCGGCCCAAATATCCTTCATGGGTCCGGAGTATTATCTTTTGATCGAAGAGAGCAACGCTTGGCCGGGTCTGTAAGATGATCCCGATCTGTTTGGATTGGTCGAATCGATCTTAACTTCTTCGTTCGATTCGAGTAATATGTAGGGTGCGAAATAGCCCCCATCAGTACTCCCTCACTTCTTCGAGCGTATAGAAAATAGAAGCTCGTAGAAGTAGATAGATCTTTACGACTGTTTCTTTTCTATGAATGGAGCCTCGTTAAAAACCTTACTTAAGAAAAAACCCTGTGGGAAAAAATCTTAAATAAGGAAAAGAGTGCTACATATCATAGATAGTCGTTTTCTCTGTCCAGTTATGGATCGCCACGCGTCTATTCTGGAAGCTTTTCGTATCCTTCCGTTTTTGGCGGGAATATGAGTAGCTGCAATAAGTTCGAAACGTCTTTTCTCATTTTGTTATAAATAGGTGACTCTATAGTTCGCCATTTCTCTTTTATACTCCCTTATAACTCGTAATCATTTTCCTGATTAGTCGTTCATCACGCTAAATTTTTCCTTTTATCGACCTTCGTTTTCCAAGAACCAGAATATATGGCTTCTGTAAGAAGATCTTCTTCTAGAGAGGTCGTCGCCCCCGACAATGAGGAGGAGTTGCAATCTAGTGTAACCGACTTCGTCGTCCCTGTAGAGGATACTTTCAAGGTACGGATCCTTAGTGATGCGGATGTGGCTGCACGAGCCAAAAAGGGCAAAGGTACTGTTCCTCAGATTTCTTAACCAATTGAGGACGTCGCTTGCGCTTATACAGCGGAAACATTTCCGGAGATTGCGAATAATTATACCAAATATTTTCCGGAAGGTTCTGAGATAATTCTTCCTTCCTCTACTGATAGGGTCACATCCCTCCCGGAGGGATGTCGAGCCTTTTATACGGCTCACTTCAACAGCGGACTTCGTCTTCCTTTGTCTCCTCTCTTTCTCGAAGTTTTGAAAACCTTTAGTGTGTGCTTGACACAGCTGGTTCTAAATTCCGTTGCTTTTGTAGTTTGCTTTTCTGTTTTGATGATCGCCAAGGGGTTTAAACCTTCTTTCCGTAATTTTACACAACTTTTTCGCTTTAATATTTCTAGTTCTTCAAATCGTGGATACTTCTTTGCTAGTCAGCGGCCTAGTCGAGCGATCTTTGACGCCCCTGTTTCTAGTAATCCTTCATGGAAATCTCATTTCTTCTTCGTTCGTCCTCCGTCTAATTTTCGCTTAGCGGATGGTACGAGTGCGCCTTTTTCATGGGATCATGGTTCTAGTTGGATTTTTGGAGGTCGCTTAGTGACAGGCGAACTAATTCCCGATGATGCTAAGTTTATCGCTGATATCTCCGAAATGCGTGCAAACAAATATCAAAGTGCTCTTTTGATCGGGGAGGCTTTCCTTCGTAAGGCGGGATTAAGCATTCACAGCTTTCCCGTTAATTCATCATCTGAACTTCTTTGTTAGTAAATTTATTTTAGCCTGGTGTTGTGACGATACCGTTTATTGGGAAGGCATATAATTTATAATTTATTTCTTTTTCAGTCGATATGGTAGAAAACTCTCGACACTCTTCGAAGGGAAATGTGGTGCTGTCGAAATCTTCTAAATCCGTGGATAACGCGCCTATTGAGCAGAGAGAGTCACGGAAAAGGAAGTTGGAGTTATGTAATGAATCCGAAGAGGACAGAGAGGAATCATCAGAATCTCCTCATGAGCCCCCTATTCGTCAGGGCACGGGATCTGGTTATCCTCCTCTTTATCTCAGAACATCTTTAGGCGTCCGAGGATGTCGCACCTGGTCGATGCCTCATCCTACCAATAATCCAGTCGATAGAAAGAGGAGTTATTATGGACGCTCTGGCCAGGATCTTTCTTTAGTTGGAGACAAACATCCTAAACCTACCCTTGTCGAAATGATCGAGGATCATTTAGAGGGAAAGAGGGCCGCTGGTTATTCCGAGAAGGACTCTCTTATCCACGATGATAATGAGAATGCGATCGTTAAGGCAACCCGTGTTCTTTTGTCTGGTGTTTTTACTCGTGATCTGAATAAGCTTCTTCATAAGGATCCTCTGGAGAAATTCCAGCGAGCTTCTCTTTATGCTGAAAAGGTGATATCTTTTTCCTTTAATCATGTTAACAGATAATTTTAAGGGTCTTTTACTAATCCATCTCTTTTTCTTGCTCTCTTTGTTAATTCAGACTAAGACGTGTCTTGCGTCGTACGCCTATGAGAATGCACTTTGGAAACAACAGTGCGAGTTCTTGGAGGAGAAGAATAAAGCTTTGCTTCGTAAATCCTCCGGTTCAGAGGTTGGTCCGTCAACATCTTCTTCCGTTCCCGTCGCAGAGACTTGTGCTACTGGGACTGAAGATCAAGAAATGATAAATAGGGTGATGGAGGTTTCTCGTGCTCAAGAGCAGGCCAACCAAATGGCTAGAAAGTTAGAGGAATTTCAGTTACAGAGCACGGCTCGAATTAGTGAGCTGGAATCTCAAGTGTCAAGCCTTGAAACTTCTCTAGAGGAGTATGAAAAGGATGTCCCACTTAGTGGACTTAGGGATCGATACGGTAGGAATCCCGACGAAAGAGTTGTTCGTGAATTCCTCAATTCCCCTGTTCATACGGCGTTGGTGTATCGGATGGTCGGTCCTTTACTAGAAAATACTTTTAAGAAAGCGATTCATCAGCTGGTCGCTCTGGAGATGATCGATGATCGTCGAAAGGAGTATTTTAAGGCTGCTCATATTCGGTTGAATCGCTATGGTGAACTTTATTCTTCTTCTGAGGTCCCAGATGTTGTATATCAAGGTTTTCCTCTGGCTCACCTTGTCGAAGAATTTGGAAATCCATTGCCAATTCCTCCTTCTGACGTCAACGAAGAGCTCGATAACACTTTTGTTGATCCGGAAGTCGAGGAAGAAGAGGAAGAGGATATCGGTATGAATGAGGACATCGGTACCGACCAGAGAATTCCGGATAGCGAGCAGGCTTCTTAAAACAGTGATTTTTTTTGTTTTTTTTTTTGAATAATCCTTGTAATTATTTACTCGTAGGTATTAAATGTAATTTTACCTTTTCTTCTCTTTGTACGCTAAACGTTTCGTATTCTGTCAGTCGTGTCTTTTCACATTCGCCGTAATAATTCAGACAAGTCATTAAATTTGTCGTAATCATTATGCGTGTGTCTTTTCATATTCTAGCGTTTGCTCCCAGGTCAGTTTTCCTGTTTCGCGCCCTTTCTTTAGGTCTGTCGCGTCCTTTCGTGTAGTATAAATACGAAAGGTAAAAACTTGACTTGTTTTTACTGCTATACTCCTCTCTTAACAGAATACTCTTTCTTTAGTTGGTCGATAAACTTTCTCGATATTAATTTGTATTTTTCCATAATCCGACCATGAGTAACCTTTTTGGTAATACTTCGAAGCGACCATCCCGTGAGGGCGCTAGAGATAATAGATCTAAAAAACATCGAAGAGACGGGCCATCGATGGAGCCTCCTCGTTCGTCCCAAACAATTAGGTCGGAGATCGATACTAGTGTTATTGCTTCTGAACCTGTCTCCGTGGTAAACTCGTTGTTTTCTGAACCAATCCCTTCTGCTTCGACTCAAGTAGGAAGCATGCCTTCCCCTGGTCGGTTTGCTTTTGGCGATATGTCCAACGAGGAACCGGCTTATAATATAGCCGTTAGTTCAAATGTTCCTTCCTTTGAGCACGTTTTTCCTGGAGGGGATTTTGCTATTTCCCTTCCTTTGTCTGCTTCTACTGCCCCAATCGCCAGCGGAGGGCAAACGGGCGATGATTTATTTGTCAATTCTTCCGTAACACAATCTATTGTGCAGGACTGTCCTGATTATTTGTTTAATGATACTACTGTGATGACTACTTCCTTTGAATCGGGAGGACCTTCCGGCGGTCGAACTGGTTCCAGGTCTGCTCGTCGAACTGTTATTTCTGCTTCGGGCAAGGAGACCTCCGTTAGCCCCAATGAGAGGAACTCTCCTCGTCCGTTAGACGATCGATGCATCCTTGAACAAGTTAAGGATATTACGTTGTCAGAGACTCCTCGTTCTGATGGTGTCCCTTGCAATAGCGAGTTGCCCGGCTCAGTTGAGCCTGATGCTTTGTCGTGGGATCTGGGTTTAAGTACTATTTTACCCGGTGAGCTGAAAAAGCTTGAGGATGCCTCCAACGTACGCCTTGTTCAATCGCTGGTGAAGATATGTGAACAGGTGGGCGAGTTTTTTCCTTTTTTCATTCGTTTTAAGTTTTGACTTCCTTCTCACGTAAGGATTGTTTTCTTTTTTCCAGGGTAAGTATTTTGCACTTCAACTGGGTGTTCAAAACGATGAACTTTGGAGAAGTAAAGATGCTTTTCGACGTCGTTTGGAATCGGAGTCGGCGAAGGTTGCTGGGCAGTCTCTCGAACTGCAGCTTGCCAATGATGAGCTGAAAAAATTGCAGGAGGAAAAGTCCGTTTGGGAGAAAGAGAAAAGTGACTTGGTTCAGGCTGCTGCTTTAGCGGAGGAGTCTCAACGGCGGTCCTATGAGGAAGGATACGACGCTGGTTATCTAAAGCGTCAGGAAGAGTTGATGGCTTTTGCTGGCAATATGACTCCTCGGAAGGCTGTTTCTGGTAGTCGGCCTGCTGACCGTTCTTCTCAGTGACCTTTGCTCGACCTGGCAGGCCTTGGACTGTCTCTTTTTTTTTTTTTTTTTTTTTTTTTTGTTGTTTTGCCCGACTTTTGTGCATTTATTTTGGCTGAAATTTTTGTAATGGGAGAAACTGTAAATTGGAAATCATTACCTTTGTAGGCAGATTCTTGCCTTGATCAATCTTCTTCAGTAGACATATTTTGTCATTCTCGTTCTTCCTTTGTGCACATATATAATGTTAGCTTCAGCAAATCAAATCTTTATACAATGTTTGCTTCTGCAAGTCGAGTCTTTTGTTGATCGAATCCAGCATATTCCTTTGGTTTACACGCACTAGCATGTTTTACGTCATAATTTAGACAATAGGTTATTCATATCGATAATGCTCATCATCTTGGTCGATGCTCAGAGGGCAGAATAAAATCTAAGGAATTTGAGATCTCCATCCTTTTTGGAAAATTGCAAATGAAGAATATAAACCACCCCCCTATTTATAGAGGTAGATCTAAGGGATCCAACGGATTCGAGTCTGAATCAGAGACTGTCCATATCCAAAAGCAGAGAAATACACTGAGGAAGAGAAGAAAATGAGAAAAGAAAGAAAGCATCAGAAAGGTAAAGCAATGATGGCCGAAGCAGAAAAGCTAGCTGCTGTCTACTCATCTGATTCAGATTCAGACTCGTCTGATGAAGAATCTTCTGATGAAGAAAAACCTGCTCTCCTGTGCCTGATGGCAAAGGAATCTGATGACTCTGAGGATGAGGTAACTCCTCAAGAAAATGAACTGTTTAATTCTCTAGAGCAAATGATGTTGAATAATACTACTATTGCTGGAGAATTTGTTAAGCTTAAGGAAGAGATGAACTTGCTAAAAGAGCAAAATAATTCTCTGAAACTTTTAGCTGAAAAGCCAAAGGAATCAGCTGAATACAAACAGCTTGAGCAAGAAAATGATTCTCTGAAAGCTGAATGTGAAGTTTATAAAGGAAAAATCATGGAACTTGAAAAGATTATCGAGTCTCATGAAAAATCATCTGTTGCATCCACGCATACATCTAGTAAACAGAAGATGCCTTTAGAAAAGGATAAGCAAGAGTTGAACCATACTGAAAAATTCATATCAGCTGACAATAGCAAGGTCATCTTGTATGTTCAAACTGCTAGACCTACTTCACCTGAGAAAGTGGTAAAGGAGAAGAAATCTCCTAAGGCTAAAAAGAGCAAAGAGCCTAGTATAGGAAATCAGACTAGTAAGACCAAACAGCAGAGTCCTAAGAAGTCTGCTGATAAAGCAAAAGTCAATCAGACTAGTGGTAAAACTAAGTCAAAATCAAATGAGCAAGCACCTAGTAAACCAAAGAAGCATAAGAACAAGAAAAATCAAAATGCTTGGTATGGAAATGAGTCATATTATGTGCAACCTGCTGCATATCATCCTATGTATCATGCACCTCAATTTCCTAGTTACTATGCACCATATCTCGCTCATCCAATGCATGCATACCCTGCCTATCATGCACCTTACCCTGCTTATGAACATTATTCTTATCATACTGATCATCAACATGACTTATCTGATAATTATGATGAAAATAAAACTGTTCATGCTCCTGTCAAAACTCAGAAACCTAAGAAGCCTAAGACTTCAACATCTTGGGTTGTCAAAGGTGGAACTAATCCTTCAGGACCCTCTCAATAAGGGTACCTAAAACAATTTTACTTTTGTTTTGTAGGTTAGGATTAGGAGTAGGAGTAAAGTAGAGAAGATCTGGTACTTGGACAGTGGATGTTCAATACACATGTGTGGAAGCATACATGAGCTGACTGATGCAGTTGCTGTGGATGGTCCAAAAGTTACTTTTGGGGACAGCAAAGAAGGCAAGATTAAAGCTAAAGGAAGATTAATCAGAGGAAACATTGAGATATCTGACGTCTCATATGTCAAAGGCCTCAAATATAATCTGCTGAGCATAAGTCAATTCTGTGACAAAGGATATTCAGTCATCTTCTCAACAGATAAGTGCTACGTTGAACAGATTGGTACAAAGAAGGTAATCTTATCTGGAAGACGACAAGGGAATGTCTACATAGTCGACTGGAATTCTGCTGACAAGAATTCAAGTGTTTGTTTGGTGGCATCTGCACCAAGTGAAGTCAGTTGGCTGTGGCACAAGAGAATGAATCATTTAAACTTCAAGACCATAAACAGATTAATCAAGAATGATTTGGTAGAAGGGATTCCAAAAGTAGTCATGAGCAAAGACAAGCTCTGTGACGCCTGTCAGAAGGGTAAACAAATCAAGTCATCATTCAAAAGCAAGAAGCACCAATCTTCTGAAAGAATTTTGGAGCTACTACATATGGATTTATTTGGCCCTATTGATCCAGTCAGCAATGGCGGAAAGAAATACTGCCTAGCTGTTGTGGATGATTATTCAAGATATACTTGGGTAATTTTCTTGAAAAAGAAGAGTGAAACCAAGGAACATCTTACAAATCTGATGGAACTGATCCAGAATGAGAAGAGCATTAAAATATTGAAGATCAGATCAGATAGAGGGACAGAGTTTACAAACTCTACTGTTGAAGAGTATTGTAATATCAAAGGAATACATCATGAGTATTCTGCTGCTAGAACCCCTCAACAAAATGGTGTTGCTGAAAGGAGAAACAGAACACTAAAAGAAGCTGTCAGAACCATGATAGCTGAAGCTAAACTGCCACAAAGATTTTGGGCAGAAGCAACAAATACAGCATGCTTTACCCAAAACAGATGTATGATCAACAAAAATCAGAACAAGACTCCATATGAAGTTTGGAACAACAGAAAACCAAACATTCATTACTTTAAGATTTTTGGTTGTAAATGTTTTGTACTGAATAATGGGAAAAATCACCTTACTGCATTTGCAGAAAAGGCTGATGAAGCTGTCTTTGTAGGATATTCAACTGTTAGTAAAGCTTACAGAGTCTTTAACAAAAGAACATTACTAATAGAAGAATCTATCCATGTAGTATTTGATGAGCCAAGTCAATCTTCTGAAAAGAATCAAAGTGTTAATCAAGATCTGTCTACTGATTTACAGAAGTTAGACATTGGAAGAAATGAAGAATATGTTCCCATCATACTACCTAATCTTAGTTCAGCTGCTAACTCAAGTGCTGTTCAAAATCACAGTGCTGATTGTCTAACAGACGAGTTGCAAACAGCTGACAGACCAGAGATTGTTCAACAGACGGCAAATGTTCAACAGACTACTACTGGAACTCCAACAGTAGTGTTGCAAGATCAAGACAGAGGACAACATCCAGATCTGCAACCTGATCTCAGATGGCTCAAGAATCACCCACCTGAGTTAGTCATTGGTGATCCTTTAGATAGAGTGAAAACAAGAAGAGCTGCTGCACAAGATGCTATGTTTGTCACATTTCTATCTCAAATAGAGCCCAAACAAATTGAAGAAGCTCTCAGTGATTCCTTCTGGATAGAAGCTATGCAAGAAGAGTTGAATCAATTTGAAAGGAATGAAGTCTGGTACTTAGTTCCTAGACCAAGTCATCAAAGAGTAATTGGCACTAAGTGGGTATTTAGAAATAAGATGAATGAAGATGGTATTGTTACCAGAAACAAAGCAAGACTAGTGGCCAAGGGTTATTGTCAAGAAGAAGGAATTGACTTTGATGAAACTTTTGCACCAGTAGCAAGACTTGAAGCAATCAGACTGTTTCTAGCCTATGCTGCTTACAAGAACTTCACTGTCTATCAGATGGATGTGAAGTCTGTTTTTCTCAATGGAGAATTGCAAGAAGAAGTGTACGTTGAACAACCTCCTGGATTTGAAGTCTATCAAGAAGAGGATAAAGTATATCGTCTGAAAAAAGCCCTCTATGGACTGAAACAGGCTCCAAGAGCATGGTATGATACCCTATCTGATTTTCTTTTAATTAAAGGATTTCGTAAAGGTAAGGTAGATAAAACCTTTTTCACAATTGAATGGGAAAATCATATATTACTTGTGCAAATATATGTGGACGATATTATTTTTGGTTCAACTAACCAACAGATGTGTGATAAGTTCTCCAAGCTGATGCAGAATAAGTTTGAAATGAGCATGATGGGTGAACTTAATTATTTTCTTGGATTGTAAGTTAGACAGTTCCCTGATGGAATATTCATCAGCCAAGCAAAATACACAAGAGATCTGTTCAAGAAGTTTGGTATGGAAACTAGCTCAACTGCTACCATTCCTATGTCTACAAGTCTTCGTTTGGATAAAGATGAAGATGGCAAATCAATAGACATCACCAAATACAGAGGCATTATTGGTTCATTGTTGTATCTAACAGCAAGTAGACCTGACATAATGTACTCGGTTGGAGTCTGTGCAAGATTTCAATCAAACCCCAAAGAATCTCATCTCTTAGCTGCCAAGAGAATATTGAAATATGTAAAAGGCACTCAAGAATTGGGATTGTGGTATCCTAGAGAATCTGGATTTGAGCTTATTGGTTATTCAGATTCAGACCTTGCTGGCTGCAAAATTGACAGAAAGTGCACAACAGGTGCCTGTCAGTTCTTAGGTAGTCGTCTGATCTCATGGATGAGTAAGAAACAGACTTCAATTTCTATATCTACTGCTGAAGCTGAATATATAGCTGCTGGAGCTTGCTGTGCACAAATACTTTGGTTGAAACATCAACTAGAAGACTACAACATCAAGATCAGTGGAATTTCAATCTACTGTGATAATACAAGTGCAATTTCTCTTACTCAGAACACTACAAGTCATTCAAGGACTAAACATATTGAGATCAAGCATCACTTCATTAGAGATCATGTGGAAAAAGGCAATGTTATGATTGAGTATGTTCATACAGACAATCAGATTGCTGATATTTTCACTAAACCTTTAAGTGAAGCAAGGTTTTCAACTCTAAGAGCTGAGTTAGGACTACTTAATTTGGATGCATAAGCTGAGGGGGAACTCATCAGAAGACTGGAGTTCAACAGCTTAGTCATCAGTTATTCTATTCAAGGATTAACTTTCAACAGACTAGTTAACTCATGAATTCTTAAAGACAGGGGGAACGTGTAAGACTAGCGGTACTTCTGCTCTAAAGATGAAATCTGTTAATGTCAGTTAGTTGAAGTTATGCTATCAGAAGATCTGTTCTTAATTCTTGAAGATTGAAGATTATTTTATCTTGCTGGATTGACAAACAGCAGAGGAAGATTACTAGCTATTGGCATTCTCTAGTAATAACAGATAACAGATCACTCGTCTGTCAGATAAGTTAAACTCTACTCATCTGATATCTTATATAAGCATGGTATTAAAACGTATTCTTAGAAACACGCTTTTATAAGTAACAGATTAGTGTCGATAGAGTTTCCCGCCCATCTGACATTAAAATAATAAAATTGAAATCCGCTTCTCCTAACCATACGATTTAAAACTGTCAGATTAGATCAACGGTTCTGATAAATCACGGAAACCTAATCAAAAGGAAACCTATAAAATCCGATCTGAAACAGTACAGTCGTCTTACGCACCCAAATATTCTAAAACTCTCTAACTCTCAAACCCTTCTGTTGCGAAAAGTTAACTGCATTTTTGTAGATTTCCACTCTCTAAATTTCAGAAATGGAGAAGATTATCGAAGGAAGGTACTTCAACTACAGCAAATTCCATTTCTCTGGCACTGACTTGATGCGCTCGTTACTAGAAAAGATTAAAGAAGCATCGTTAGTTCCTGTTTTGGAGGCTCATGAAGATTATGTGTACTTAGAAGATGTTGAGCACTTCTATCAAACCAGGAAATTTTCTAAGAATGACACAGTTATGTCTGCTGAAATTGGTGGAAAGAAGATTGCGATCTCGGCTGCTGTTCTCAGTGAGATCTATAAGTTAACAGACAAGGGAAGTGACGTGACCTCTTTAGGGTCAGAAAAGGAAGAGGAGTTCTGGGCCATTTGTGCTAAGGAAGGAGAAGAGATGACTGGGACTTTGATGAAGACCCAGCTGAAGGGTGAATATCAGAGATTTGCTGATATTATTGCCAAGGTGCTGGACTGCAGCACAAGTTCTTTGGATGGGCTTCCAAGGAAAAGATACTACACAATGGTGTGTATCTACTATGGGTTGAAAATCAACTGGGCTGCTCATGTTTATGAGCTACTGAGTGACAAGAGGCCTTCACATGCCATTTTACTCAGTAATCTGTTTGCATCACTGCAATGCCCCCTAGGACCAGGGAAGGCCACTCATGGTAGTAAAGAATTCAAGCTATTTGAGCCAGTGAGACAATTAGTGGCACAACCCAAAAGAAAAGCCACTACAAAATCTAAGAAGACCCCTTCTAAGAAAAGCAAGAAGGAAGGTCAGACAAGTAAGTCTGCTGAGACAACAGCACAGTCTGCTGATGAGACTGAATCAGCACAACCTGAAGACACAGTTCCAGAAAAGGTGATTGAAGATTTCACCAAGGAAGTCTTGGAGATGGAGACAGGTTCCTCTCCTGAAAGAACTGAGTCTGAGGAGGAAATTCCTCTTCAGAGGTTGAAAAGACTAAGGACAAAAAGTGAGGCAAGGGGACCTCCTACTGCCAACCCCCCTGCCAAAAGGATTGCAAGATCACGGGCCAAGAGAACGGTTACCTTCTCTGAAGAGCCTGTTGCAACTGTTAGAGAATCAACAGCAGAAGCAGAAAGACCTTTAATTATGGAAAAACCTGCTGAAAAGGCTGCAGAAGCTACTACTGCCAAAGTTGAAGTTGTTTCTAAAGTTGGAGTGTCAACAGGAGATTCATCTGCTGCACTATCTGCTGATGTAGAAAAGGCACAGCAGACTAGTACAACACAAGAAGGAGCTACACTGTTGCTGCACCCCACCCCTGTTGCTGCAACCCCTATTCAAGCAGTTGAAAGTCCTGAATCTAGAAGAAAGAGGACTGGTAAGATTGCAACTTACTTAACTGCTGCAGAAAAGAAAAGATTAGATGCTGCTGAAAAGCAGAGGATAGCTGCGGAAAAGGCAGAAGAAGAAAGGCTGAAGAGCCTAGAGCTAAAAAGGCTGGAGGAAGAAGCCAGCAAAATGACTCAAGAGCAGAGAGATGCTATTGAGGAAGCAGAGTTGGCTGCTGCTATTGAAGCAAGCACCAAGGATGCTCATGGACCTCAGCATACTGGTGGGTTAGCTATTGGTGAGAAAAGAGATCCAAATAAGCCAATACCAGCTATGCCTGCACCAAAAATAAAGCCAAAGAGATGAGAAGAAATCAGATTATCTCTTGAGATTGTCAGGGATGACCCTGCTATCTTTGAAGAATTTCTCAGAAGGCTTGATGCTGAAAATGAAAGGATAAACCGCCTGACACAGTTCAACAATGAGAAGATCAGATACAACAGGTGGAGGGAATTCAGACTGACAAAGAGTCCAGCTGAAATGACCAAATGGAAAGCCTTTGATGCTGAAGAAGCATGGGTACTGAAGTGGCTTGAGACAGGTTCTCTCATTCAAGCACTTGATTCAGAATTCTTTCTGGACAAGTTAAGGCTGAAAATAAGTCACATAGCAAAGGCTGAAGCCAAGAAGATCTTTAAATCCATCTCTGAGGACTATGATGACTCAGTTGATCTCAAGGAAAGATCTATAAAGTTGGCTATTGCTCAATCAATGGAGCTTTGGGCACAGAAATCAAGGAAGTTAAGGGGACAACCAAGCTCACTGGTCCCACTTCCAAACATCAAACACATTGTCTACGGGCCAAACATCAAACCTTATGAAGAGCTGCCTGAGGAACCAACATCCACTTTTATACCTCTTGATAATTTTACTTGGATTTCTAACAGGTCAGCAGTGGACAATGAAGGACTGATGAAGACAGTTGAGACTGTCAAGAAGATTATATCCCCTGCTGATAAGGAAAAAGCAGAGTCCTCTGATCAACCAAAGCAAATAGAGGGTACATCAGACCCATCTGATCAAGACAAAGCTCAGGGTGATAAGTCTGATGCTGCTGATGAGTCAAAGAAGGAAGAAGAAATTCCAGCAGATCAGAGCAAGGAGAAAGAAGTTGCTGCTGAAGGAGATGATCAAGCTAAGGAGAAGGAAAGCACTCCAAGCCATGCTGATAAATCAGCAGATCAATCTCTTGCATTGATAACTCAATCATCAGAGCAACCTATCAAAGAAACACCTGCTGCTACAACAGATATGCCTTCAACTTCTCAAAATATTCAGACAAATCTGTTGGACTCCATCCAACAAATGATCACAAGATCTTTGAAGGATATGAAGGAAGAATTAGCTGCAGAAGTGTTAGCTGCTGTCAAACAACCAGTTCAGAGAGCTGCTGTTCCAACCGATCTGATAGAAGATACTGCTCAGAATGTTAAATCCATCTGTCAAGACATGGATATACTTAGAAGACGGACTCAAAGCACCACTGAAGGTTGGAGACAGATTGAGAAAACAGTTGAAACGGCCCTCCAAGCAGAAGATGAAGTCATGGAAAACATGATAAAAGACTTCACTGCTTCATCAAATTGGATTCTGGGAACTCAGATTCAATTGGGTGATCAAGGAGAAGATCTGCTCAAGGAAGTGAGAGACTTCAAGGCCAAGCAACTTAGACAGCAAGCTCAGATCAATGCCATGGAAGAGAACATCAAACTTCTCTGTGATTCGCTTCTAATTACACCAGTTGTACCACAATATCCAATTAACCCTGCTGATGATGACAAAAAGGGGGAAGAGAGGATATTTGGACAGAAGACAGTTGGAACTTCCTTTGAAAGAGTTGGAATCTCTGTTGAAAAGGAAGATAACCAAGCTGAAGCAACTGAAGTACTAGAAGAATCTGCTGGTGAGACTGAAAGACACATGGGAGAATCAAGCAAACCAACAGATGAGAGAATGACAGAAGAGGAAGAGCAAGCTGATTTTGAAGAATCTGAAGCAAAAGCCAAGTCTGATAAAGAACTAGCTGCTGCCAAAGATTCAGCTGAAGAACAGCTTGATCCTGATGTAAAACATAAGAAGATAGAGCTGC
The DNA here is from genome assembly GCA_003313485.2 of Penstemon barbatus. Classification (NCBI taxonomy): domain Eukaryota; kingdom Viridiplantae; phylum Streptophyta; class Magnoliopsida; order Lamiales; family Plantaginaceae; genus Penstemon; species Penstemon barbatus. The sequence goes on from CM064880.1 coordinate 10,259,624, forward strand.
TAAGGAAAAGATTCGCTGAAAATTTGGAAGCTGAAACTTCCAAGTTATCTGATGAAGAATCTGGAAAAGAAAACAAGGAAGATGAAGAAGAAAAGAAGAGAGAAGACTAGTTTAGACTAGACCTCTTTATTTTAAAATCCTTGTAATCTTTTAAAGTATTTTGCATTTTTCATTCTTCAAAACTTGTAATCTGTAATCAATTTGAAAATCTATAAAATTGCAAGTTTGAATCCAACATACTATTTCTATCTCAGAAATTTTTGAGGATCAAAACTTTAGTTTAGGTACAGGTACTTAGCTGAAGTTTTGTCATCATCAAAAAGGGGGAAATTGTTGGATGAAGATGAAGAGAAAAGAAGACAAGTAGTTAAGGGAAGGTTTTGATGATTTCCAAAACATCATAATCAGCTAAGTATGGAAAGCTTAGTTCCCTTAGAAGAATTTTGAACAAGTACAAGAAGACATCAGAAGAGTTCAAAGTTCGAAGCTCAGAAGACTAGTGATCTCTTGCTGAAACAGCGAACAGAAGGGTAGATCATCAGCCGAGTCAAATCAGATTAGTTCAGTATTTGATCAGCAGAGTATCTATCAGCAGAGTCGTTTTGATCAGCAGAGTAGAAGAGGTCAAGAGATTAGTCCAATGGTAATAAATGCACTTGGTGTAATAAATGCTGAAAGAGAAGGGTAGTAATGACAAATAATTGAAGATATCCTCGGATCAGCAGAGTGCATTAAATGCAGCATTTAATGCGATGGACAGAAAGGTACTGTACACAGTACGGAATGCTGCAGGGAGCCGTTTCAAAAGAGCTGAAGGATGGATTTGAATTGTGACTTGCCTTCAACGGTCATATTTTCATCTCCATGTATAAATAGAGCTGATTTCGAAGAGAGAAATACACAACAACAATCTGAGATAAATCTTTGAAGCAAAATCTCTCCAAGTCTCAAGAAGCTCGAACAGCTCACTCGTCTGGTGGAAGTCATCTGTTGACAGAAACCCAGTTGAAGAAAACAGAAAAACATTATCTGAGTGATTTTGTAAAAAGCTGAGTGTTGTGCGAAGTTAGAATCCGTCTGTGTGAGTGATTCTACTTTAGAGGATAGGTTTTCTTTGTGAACTCCTATTGTGAGCTTATAGCTTTTCATTTGTTGTCTAGGTATAAGTGGAGAAATATTGTAATCTAAGTGATTATAGTATAACCCAGAATCTGAGTGATCTGGAAGAGTGGACTAAAGGATTTTTATCCATATAACCACTATAAAAATTCTTTGTGTTAATTTGCATTTAAAGTTTCCTTGCATATTTCAAAATTTGCATTCTAATCACTTTGAATTAATCAAAAGATTTTATAAGGAGTTTTAAACTGGGGATAAAATCTTTCTAGAACTTAGTTTACTTGTGAAAAACACTTTAAAACAATCCGCTGCAAGTATACTCTTTGGAAAACTGTTTTTCTGAAAAACAGCTAAGTATTCGTAAGAAGAGTGGTCAGTCTGCTGTTCAAGATTTGTTCACGAACAGATTAGTCTGCTTACTGTTCTTCATCAGCTTATTCTGCTGACAGAACATTGAAAAGTTTTTAAGTTCAAAAATTTTCAGAGGTCTATTCACCCCCCCCCCCCCTCTAGACCTCATCTGACCACTTGGGACCAACAACAAGCTAAAAAGAAATTAAAATAATTGCAGGTAATTTGTAGGAACAAAATACAAAGTTTACCAATTTTACAATAAACGATAAAATTCTACACCTACTTATAATCGAAGGAGGTAGATTGTTGGTAATACCAACTTATAATACATGTTTAATTGGAAATATTACCACAACATAATTATACCATAACTACAATATCCAAATAGAAGTTGAACGAAGGGGTCACATCCCATAAGACTTTGTTTTTTTCATGGTAAATATATTGTTTTTCCTTTTTTATCTCAAATCGGGCAACCTATCTTCGATAAATTTGTGAAGTTTATGGAATTATTAAAATTGTATCTTGGTCGATGGATACTTATAATCAACATTAACGAATTATGTACTTAACCAACATTCTAATTGCACGTGAAAGGTGAAACATGAAAATTAAATTTATATAGTTGTATGGCATCAAGGAATTGTTTGCATATAAGTTCTGTATCGAGGAACACCTCGACGACATCGAGTGACCATTGACATCAAGAAGTACCAGAATATTGTTTGCGGTAAAACTGATATCAAGGGGTGCTTGGCGTCGAGGGGTTGACATCGAGGTGTTATTGGCATCAAGGTGTGCCAAAATGTTGTTCGTTGTAAACCTGTCAGTGAATCCCTCGACGAGCCAATGGCTCGATGTGAAATGCCTCGATATGAAATAAAATAATGCGGGCGTGCCAATGTTCGTGCGTGCAAACATAACGATTTGAAAATAGACATGTGGATATCAGTGGATTGATTAATGTAAGTGTCCTGACAAGGACATGTTGATATCGAAATAAAATGTCTTGATAAGGCTGACTTCTAAACGATTGTGACAGAGTAGGCAAACACTACCCCTAGTTCTTTTCTATGCCTGCCTGGCCGCAGGACTTAAACAATTTATGAAAATCTCTCTTAAATGCCAAAAACTTATGACCAATCGATGGCCTGTTTAACATATCAGCGGATTTGAAAATCAGCAAATGCCTTGACAGTCAATCAATTAAAGTATACACCTTGACAGAAAACATAATCTTGATAGAAAACAGCATATCAATGGAAATCAATTGATGTAGAGCATATTTATGTAAAAGAGTCAAGAGATACGGGCCAAACGACTTCCATTAAAAAATAAAAGAATATTGGCAAGTTCCCCGATGTACAAATATTACAAAAATACACAAAACGATGAGTCTCCTGTTTCGGCATAGTCTGCCAGATGAGTTGATAAATCTTTTAAGTTCTGAAAATTGACTCCTTAATCGGCAGGTAAACCCGCCGATGAGCTGATAATGCATGAAAAACGACTTGTTGACAGAAAGTAACATTGACGACGGGAGACCCACCGTCAATGGTTCGCCCAACCTTGATGGATAGCCATCAATCGGGCTCCTGATCAGCGGGTGGCCACTGACCAAGGCATCGACGGAGCAGATGGCTACTCAGCCGATAGCCGTCAAGCAGATGGCTACTTGACGACGAGCTCATCAGGCAGATGGCTACTTGATGAGTTTGTCATATAAATACGTGGGCACTTACATGACAGTTACCAGCGTGCTACTTGGTTGATACGAGTGGTTTCGCTCGAGTCAGTGTCAGCTGACGGCGGAAGAGAGCGGCGGCGGCGGCGGCGGCTTACTGTGAGCGGCGGCGGCGGCGGCAAGACTTCAGGCGGTCAGGGATCACTGGTGGCTGAGGAGGGACAGACTGATATCAACGAGTTGACAGACCGATAACTTGACAGAAAACAGCTGTTAACTGCCTGCTATCAAGGGGTTTCGCTCGAGACAGCGTCTGGACAGCGGAAGCAGCGGCGGCAGCGGCTTAATGTCGGCGGCAGCGGCAGACTATTTTTAGTGGCGGCGGCGGCGGACCTTGGGCGGCGGCGGCGGCAAGACTTCAGGCTGTCGAGGGTGGCTAGTGGCTGAGGAGTGACGGTTGATATCAGGGGTTCTACAGGGTGTTTGCTGAAAAAGAAGCAGCGGAGCGCTGGACTTCTGGAGAGGCGTTGAGCCGATCAGTGTTAGACTGAAAAGTTGTTGATTGAGTTGTGTGTGTCTTGCGCGAATGGCAGCTGCTGTGTATTTATAGTTGCTGAAAAAACAAGCTGATGCCAGAAACTGCTCTCCTGATGGCCGAAAATCAAGGGGTTGATGGCCTTGTTCCCACTTCTCCCACTACTTTGTAATTGCCCACTACCTCCACTACTTCAATGGTGGTTTTTCTCTATGTTTTTGCTGAAAATTAAGGTAGTTGGAGAAGAAGAAAAGTGTCTTTCAATTTGAATTTTAATTAATGATAACTAACTAGAGATAATTAAGGAAGTTGTTGTTTAAACCAACTAATATGGCTTATCCTTATCTCTTATTAATTATCTCCAATTAATTAACAATTAAAATCAAATTGGGCCAAAAATCAAGAGTTGGCCGATTTTGGGACTGGGCCCGGGTCGAGTTCGGGCTGATCGGGCCATTTTGGCTTCGGGTCGAGCCATTTTGGTCTTATTATATAATTTGCCCATTTATATAATTGCCCAATTAATTAATTAATGGCCTTACTTATCAAGTGGGCCACTTAATTAATCTTGGCCCAATTAATTAATTAACTTAATTAATTAGTCCAAAAACACTTATTGAATTTAATTGGGCCTAATTAACCATAATTGGTCTTTAGTTTGTAATTAATTAAACTTAGCCCATAAATTAATTAACTTTATCAATTAATTAATTTATGTTTGGCCTAAAATTAATTAATTGCGAAAGTTGGGTCGAGTTTTGAAATTGGGCTCATAATCAACCCATTGGTTCGATTTGGACCAATTTTCGGTCCCAATTGGATCCGATTTGGTCTGATCTGTTTTGGGGTGACTTAGTTCGGCCTAGATGCCATTTTTGGCTTGTCGTCGAGCCGTTATACCTCGATTTATCGATTGCGATTTTTTGGGTACAAACAATAGTACTATTATATCAAATATTATCCGGATGCGGATCTTTAACGGATCAGATCAGCCTAGATCCATATTCGCTCCATATAATTCGGATTAGGGATCTTTTTAATAGGATCAGCTCCATCGAATCTCTAATCGGACAATTATCCTAATAAATCGGACCCGATTCGGATCGGATCCGGATTGAAATCCGCCCCATTGACAGCCCTATGTGTGTGTATATATATAATATTTCTATTATTTATCTCGATCTTTAACCATTAGATTAATTTAGATTTATTTCTTAAATTTAATTATATTTGCTCCGATTATTTCAAATTAGAAATTATCTCATTAATCAAATTATATATGTACATCTAACATATCAGTGCATGCCCCATTTACGAGGTCACCAAGCTAATTAAGGTCTTGGTCCTCTAGGATATATATATAAAATAAATTTCCAACAATTTTGATTAATTAATTTCTTGGTTTGCATATATATGATTGCATCTACCTCTTGCTTTATTTATTTAACTGAATAAGGTCAATGTCATGACCGAGACTTCTACTCTTTTTATGATAGTTGGTTTGGCCGAGAATTTCATGGAAGAAGGATGGAAACTACCTTCTTTTTGCTCTTAGTGTTGTTTCCACCAAATTAAATTAAACGACGACTTACTTATATATATATACAATGCTCTTAGTTTGATATCCATTACTAGTTTGGCCGACAATTTCATGGAAGAATTAATGAATACTTTCTTTCTGCTCTTAGATAGTGTTATCTAATTTCACCAAACAACGACTTATAGGTCAATCTGGAAAAAGACCTCTTAGTTAGAGAAGGGTTCACATAATTATTAATGTGAAAGTACGAAGAAAACAATTTAATTGAACGCCAACAAATGACAAAATTACATATTGAATCGAATAAGACTGGATTCTCAGGATTTTTGATCCTATGTATACATATAAAATTATATTTTTTGTTCTATATCTTTTTATACTTTTGATCTTATCACTTTCTTTTAAAGCCAAAATGCAAAATTAACACAATTCCATGTGACATAATTAAATTGCTAGTTATGGATCTCTCAAGACCAAATGTAAAAAGATTCAAAGAATGAGATTTAAAATTGCAATTTATAAATAAAATTATACCTCTTGTTCCAATTTTCCTACCCACTTTCTTTCGAAAAGAAAGTGCGAAACTAAACAATTTTATGTGAAATAATTAATGCTAGTTATGGACCCTCAGGACCAAATGTATAATATTTGAAGGAATGGGATCCAAATTAAAGTGCAATTCTATAAAATATGAGACTAAAAGTGCAATTTTACGACAGACATACTAAGCCCTAGTGCCCTATACACAAATCGAAAGAAATATTTTATATTCAAACACCGTTAGAGAAAACGTCATATATATATCAAATTTGATGTCCTTTTTTCTTTCTTTTTCTTTTGATGCATCATCATATATATGACATCACTCGTCCCTTATCAACACCGAATTTTTTTAATTCATATATTTTGTAAAAGAATAACATAATACTATGATTGTTATAAAAGGCCGTTCATGCTCTATAGCATTATTCAATAAAACTTTGTACCAAAAAAAAAAATTATTCAATAAAACCAAACATGATATAAACATGTTAAAAAGAGTTTCTCAAACTCAAGTCAAGAAACAAAACATATTTATGATTAATTATGTTAGAAAAAATATTTTCTAACCGTAAATATGTTTTCCAAACAATTGGCTATGTCAAAAAGAGTTTTTCAAACTCAAATCAACAAAAACATATTCATGAATAATTATGTTAGAATATTTTTTTTTTTATTTACAGATTTTCTTCTATAAGAATCTTAATATCAAGAATTAATGATTAATACTTTTGTTCAATGAAGACAAAAAAACATAAAATTCACATAATAAGTATATTGTTTTCAATTTCGTCTAGGCACCTGAAAATCTAGGACCAACACTGAAGAAATGCTATTTTTTGCCATGGAAATTAAGTTGCATGGGTCCACGGTGTCAACCTATGTCAAGTCTGTTGGGTTTTAAATCCGAATCAACTGTAATTTACTTACTTGAATCGGATCGGATAATCGCCGATTACTTGGAGTGGGTGATCCGGAGAAAATCCTTCTTTGCCATCGATCTAACCGTGGTTGAATCACCGATGCTCTCATATTTTGGTGCTCCCGATCAAGACACAAATCACGTACGGAAATGAGCCATAATTCCACAATCCAAATGCCCTTAAATATTGTTGATGATATGTGTATGATATATTCCCGAAATATATAGTATGGTTTACCCGTATATAATGTGCTAACTATATATATATACATAATATATATATATATATGTGTGTATATAGGGAAAAGAAATAGAAAAGGGGGAGAGGTCCATTTGACCTCTCTTCTTTCGGCAACCATGGAATTGGAGAAGAAGTCCCTTGTGGACTTCTCTTTTCTTTGAACTAGGGGGGAGCCGAATGCTCCCCCACTTACCATTTAATGTGGGAGTTAATTTCCCACTAAGTGGGAAGTTAACTCCCCATTAGGGATTGGTTAATTCCCTCCCTTTTCTTTTTTAAATTCAAAAATTAACCGGGTCGGGTTAGTTCGAATGGGCGTACCCACCCATCTCAAATCAACATCTCCCACTCGCACATGAGGGCTAAACCGAGTCTAAAATGACTACTACAACATACTCATCAACTTCATACAGACAAGTGGATCGTGTGACTGGCGAGCGCAAGAGCATTAAGTGTCATAAACCTGTTAGGGTATATAACAACTCTTATTCACAAAACATGAGGACATCAGGACTCGCTATACCCCAAACCTCATTTCACTAACCAAAGTATCTCTGATCCCTCAAATCAACAAAAGAGCATACTTCACTCCACCACTCACTTGAATTCACAATCATGTCTCAAACTCTCAAGTTCGACATATTGGCTGGCCAGCTTTGAATTCAAGCAGCGTGTGTTAGCTTCATAAAGTCTTCCTTTCCTACCTGAATCATTTGATCTTAACTCGGCAGCTTTCCTAGACACGAACCGCATCGCCGTATGATTCATAGCTATTAGTGACATGCTAAAGTAGCAACACCTTGGTAAGATCTCGATAAACGGTCAAAAGTCATAAGGGTACCTATTGAGGTTGCAATAAATCTCTGGGCCTCACACAATGAGTGAGCAGGGATCTTTCACTCATTTCCCAATGGTCACTAAGGTACACGTGGTATGAAACACGTGCTATTGTAGTTTACTTCATTTCTTGAAGTGTATGTCATTTAAACAACACAGTACAGATCTTAGTACAAGTGTACATCTACACTTTACCTGAATTTTCTCCTTATCCTCGGTAAATAATTAACTCGAGAAAATTCACATCTGGCCATTCGACAAGTTTAATGGATGGTGGGAATCCATTCTTCTTCGATTACTTGTATATACAAAAGTAATCTCATCTTAATTAAGCAATTGATACCTTTCTGATCTTGCACTCATGCAAGACTGTGATTACTTTAATCAAACCAGTAATCTTAAATCGATTATAATTAAGGCGATCCTGGTTTTATCTTGCGCTCTTTACAAGGATAAAACAATCTCATCTAAGCACGTTCTCAACGTCAAAGGCGATTGCTCGTGTGAGAGAGCCAATCTCTACTTGTCCGACATATCTTAAGACATTGAATGTATGATTTCCAAATCATGTATACAAGCATTCAAATGTCACATAACTTATGGGCTTGATCTATGAACTTCCAAGTTCAATTAGATCAAAATCTACGCAACTTTAGAGATTGCTAGGCAACCCACGTAAGAATCTCCAGTTATGGTCTTAGTACAAGAAACTCGACCATCTATTGTACGTAGATGCTAACTACAAAGTTCTCTATTAACTTTGTTAAGATATCTCCACAAAATTTCTCAATTTTGTTTAAGTGTTTGGTCTCATTAAAACAGTATCTATATTGCAAGCTATAAATGTGTTTCGCAACATAAATGTCAACACAACTTGAATGTAGCTCTTTACCTTCCCGAAGAAGTAATAAATACCTCTTGACCAAACAACTATCCATACTGCGTATGTGCCATCAATTTTACAACAATTGTACACATAGATAAACATGTCTCATTATGCTTAAGAGATCAATTGCAGTATAATAAAGGTTTCTCGATAACCTTTTCACTAAAGTCTAAAAATCATACAAATGATTTGACTTATAATTATTGACCAGATCCATGGCACAACATAAATCAGAGTAGGCAATTGGTTTCAAACCAATTAATGATTCCATCAAGATCGAAATCAGTGATCTAGACATTTCACTGAAAATGCACATTTCAAGAATCAAAATTCTACCTCTTACTATGAGAGTATTAGTAGGTATTAAATTCAGAATTATTCAAGTGTCGGTTGACCACTTATAAAATTCAATGAATTTCACCAAGTCTTGTACCTACACGTCCTTAATTCATTCATAAATAATTAAGGACGACCATTTTCAAAACGGTCCTTTATACTCAAAGTTATCCCAACAAATAGGGTAACTCAAACATTAAGAAATGGAATCCAGTATTCCTAATAATAACTTAAGACAAAAGGCAATGTTATTCATCCATCAAGATAAAAGCCAACGTGATTGTTCAGACAATCTCTTATTGCCTAAAATAATCTTAAAGCTCAAATTTCAAGTTCGAGAACTTTGATATCTCAACTTTTCAGATTAATAGTCTTTTATTCATTTGGAATGCTTCCATATCTAAATTTTGACTAAAGTAAGATACATGTAAGAAACCATGTGCCTCTTTAAAAAATCAACCAATACAAAAATTAGTTTAAATTATAGGCAGGTAACTAAGTCTTCCTTCCATTCGTTTAACGTATCTCACCCATGAGATAAGAGAACATCTTTCAGTATTTGAAACAAGTTACGGTTCAGATGTAGTCCTTTCATTTGAATGGATCCAGTAGAACATAAATTGCTCCCACTCAAAAGAAGCAATTTTGGATAATCACTTCCAAGTGATAAGTCAAAAGAATAACTATCCCTTGAACCGGTTTACACTAATACGTTCAAATACACAAAGTTCAGTTTATCTAGTAAATACATCTTTCGAAAGATTGTATTTATTGATTTAATAAGAATTTTTACTTCCATCTCATTGTTCATTCAAGAACATAAACCATTAGACATTATATATCTTCCAAATATATATTTTCTTTCGTAATCATGTTTCTAAACACATTAGAAATAATGTTAAGACAGACTCAACTACTTGATCACATTGTCTAAGGTAACTTAGGTCAAATCGTCATCTGACCCTAGCCTTTAGATGTTGAAAATTACTATTATTGAAGGTTCACAAAATATGCATTCAATGTTAACAAAATTTCCACATTGAAATTCAAGGAGTTAACTTGAAATGCTTTGAATCCCATCATATCCAGTATATCTAGTTATTTCTCTTAACACAATTATACAAATAAGAGTGTTAAAAATAACTTATACTCAGGTGTTTCATTACACTGATCACAAAATGATCGTATAGATATTCATATCCTTGATCTAGTATCTGAACCTTATGTTCATCGATACATTTGATTCTCTAGAATTTCAAAAACACTGAAGTATTTTAATTTTGCAAGAGATCAAAATAAAAATAATCAAGGCATGTAATATCCTTATAAAAGTAATGAAAGGACGGATTCATCCAACCTTCACTAATATTAAATCACTAGAATTGATCAAAATGGAATTTTAACTTCAACGGCCTAACGAAATAGTTCTAGTGTCTTGTTTCAATTGAAACAGTGTAAGGGCAAACCAATTTTCAGAAACGACTTGTAAAAGTCTTCTCATTGATTTAGTGTTTCCACTAGCCCAAATTGACCTAAACAAATATGCCTTCAATATATTTCGTGATGCATCAGGTGTTGATTGTACAACAACAATCAACTATGCAATTGAAACGTTTAGTCAAGAATGACACTTCAAACTATCGTTAAATGTCTAGAACATTTAAGTATCACTCAAAATGATACTAATCAAGTCAACGATGAATTCAAGTCTAAATCCAATCCAAGAACAAACTCAACAGTCAAGTTTAGTTTCTCGAAGGTACACAAATGTAACTTAATAAACTTGAGTGAGGGCGCAAACACTTTTTAATTATTAGTTACCATAAACCTATTGTCCACATAGGATAAGGTTAGTAACGTGTTTTCGAAAAAACAATAATCATAACAGTGTTATTGAGTGCTACCTTTCCAACTTCATCCATTGACGAGTGAAATAACCAAAAATATGGTAAATCGAGCACTTATAGTCCCATGCCGTTTCAGATTATCAAAATCCGGCAGTGATTGTTCTTCCAACTAGAATTATCTTCAGTCTCCTTTATTTCATTGTCTCTATTAATCTAGTTTTATTTTTCTTAGAGTCTATGCCCCTTTAAAAATAGATTTTGTCACAAAGACTTCAGTTTTTGGTCTAGAAACACCAAATAACTTTTTAAGAAGTACAATGAAATACTTGCCATTTGAGAAAGTCGTTTTACAGATATGTAAATCGACACAACCTTTGAATGGTCTTTAAAATAGAACGAGACTTACATGAACTTGAATTCACTAACTCAAAAGAGAAGAATTATGACTTGACTTTTAATCATAGTTTGACTTTGGTCTCATAAGTATACAACATGCTAGACAAAAATATTTGTCCAATTGGTCAAACTTTAAAAGTCCAACGTCTACCTTGTTAGAGTTGTATTTCTATACTGCTCCCTAAGGATAACGTTCTTCGATGCCATAATTTCAAGACTAGAACGGAATCATGTCAAAAGACATGAAGAAAGTCTATGATCTCTTTCTCAAGTAATAAGACCACAACAAGTCTTTAATGACTTGATAGATGTTTTCTACAACATCACATATTCCTACTCAAATTCTAAATCAACATCGACAAAGTGTTGCAGCTTTGTCAATGAGTACTTTTGCAAGTACTCATCTAATTAGAATCTATTGCCATGATCTGTCAATATAGAGATATCATATTAACCCATCTAAGTATAGGTGATTTTATACATAGCAAATTGAACTCGTTTTAAATCCCATAAGGTACAAAATCGAAAGGGTCACTACGTGCCCAATCATCTCCCATATCCAAATGATCATTATCACTAATTCAATCTCTTAGTATAAAATCTAGTAGTTCCAGGTGAGAATTACTTAAATTCTTCCAACCTAGGAACTCCCACTCGAGTACTAATTCAAAGTACTTACAAGTATTTAATGTGCATCGTGTTACATCTTAACACGACCCAATAAAGTGCACATAAGGAGATAAGCGTATATCAAACACGCATCGAAGTAATAACACATAACACATAAAACGAAATCATGTGATCAATTAAAAATCACCTTCGAAGATTCTAATGTCAAAGCCTCATGGGACAAAAAACTAACAAGACTTGTCTTACTTAAAAAGAAGATTGAGTGAAAAACTCAAATTTTCAAAAAAAAGTTTTAAAGTTTTCAAAAACTTTTAGGAGAGAGAAAAAAAATATTCAAAATATTTTTCCTTCAAATAGTTCGTAAGACAAATTTTAAATTTCAAGAGGGAATTTTATTACGTCGTTTTAACAAATTAGATAAACGACAGATTCATTCCATTAAGATGGAATTCAATCGTTCAATTTTCTTCTCTTAGCCCTCGGCTAAAGAAGCGCCCCTAATGCATCAATTTTAACGTTTCATGTCCTTGACCACGAAACTTGTAAGTGTGCATAAACTTTCATTAGAATTACTAACATTTTGCAACTTGCATAAATTGCAAAAGAGGTTCAGATTCTTATTCATATTGTCGCTCTCCCACTAAGCCCGGCATACGTCACGTTCTCAAACTAAATTGAGTTAAATATTAGATCAAGCTCATAAGCTAATCAAAATAACTTAACTCATGCTCATAAAAGAATATTTTACACTTATTTTCTGCTTGTTATTTTCTGCTTACAAGCAAACCAAGTTCTAATTTCACAAAAAATTAATGGAAAAACAAATTTTCCAATTTAGAAAATAAAATTATTAGAACGTCATAAATAAGTGTTGAAGTACTTCGTTTTGAAGTCAAACGTTAGAAAATATTTTCAGAGTTTTCAGAAATAAAAATCAGAATATTTCTTGATATAAAATGATTTTAAATCATTTCCTACATGCATAAGAAAATTGAAATTGGCTTAAAGTGTTTTCAAACACTCCCACTTATTAGCCATTTCCTCAAAAATATTTTTCTGAACCAACATAAAAATTTCAATTTTTTCTTCAAAGAAAAATAATTTTCTATTTTAAAACATTTTCCAAGCATCAAAAAACAAGAAAAATATTTTACATTCTGAAAAATTAATTTAAATTCACCAAACAATCAGTAATAAAATTCTGAACACATAGAATTTTTTTTTCGGGCCAAAAATGGACACCGGAATACGCCGCACTTGCGTAACACTGCCATGCAGAACAATCGCAGATGTGGTGGCTGGCATGTCATGCCACGTGGATATCCACATTGTGTTGAGCACACGTGTGGCGCCTAGCTGGCTGCCATGTGTGCGCTAACTGGGCTGTTGACAAAACCAACACCTTCACGTGCTTATGTGGCGCGTGTGACACACGCGCAGTCCTAACGGCGTTTCCCTACGAAACGCTTCCGGCTACCCCAACGTTTTCGGGCCTTCTGATTCCGATGGTGAACTCGGTTTTTTATTTTGACCTTCGAAAGTACTTGTTTGAGCAACCAACAGCCGCGATCGAGAGTGGATATGAACAAAGTAAATGTTCATCTTCTTCAAATTTCCAGCAACTTGAAGAAATGCGACATGAACTTCGATTGGCAATATCTCCTTCGTTATAAGTCCAAATTATGCATACTATATATGGTTAGAAACCTCTCGACGAGATCTTTCTAACGGTACATGAATCATCTTATAAGCCGCAACATATAATCCGCAGAAAATTAAACAAATTTCGGCCAAATAATAAACAAAAAATCATATCTCCATTTCTACAAATCCAATGAGCATGAAATTTTGCAGAGATGATCAACAACACATATGCATGGTTTGTACAAATTTTCGGACCAAAATAATAAGCACATTTAAATCTGCAAATAAAATGTCAAACAATTTAGACATATATGGCAGAAACTTAAATTGACCATATCTTTCTCATTTCAAATCCAAAGATAGATTTCCATACATGGATGGAAAGATAATTTCAAGGGGATTCTAATGGTATACAGCACGTCACATGAATCCAAGTATTGAACCGGGAATCCGCATTTAAAGTTTCAGCAAATAATTCAATCAATAATTTTTTCAGAACAAATTTCTCAACAAAAAAATCTGAAAAAATACAGTTGCATTCAAGAACTTAAAACCATGCTCAAGTAAAATTTTCATACCATTCTAACGAGGGAATCACAAACTGCCATTAAAGGTCAAGCATGAACGTAATTTCAAATTTCATGAAATTACTAAAACTAAACATGCTTTCAAACACCATATAGCAAAGGAACTCAACCAACAATGGCTCTGATACCAATGTTGGGTTTTAAATCCCAATCAACTGTAATTTACTTACTTGAATCGGATCGGATAATCGCCGATTACTTGGAGTGGGTGATCCGGAGAAAATCCTTCTTTGCCACCGATCTAACCGTGGTTGAATCACCGATGCTCTCATATTTTGGTGCTCCCGATCAAGACACAAATCACGTACGAAAATGAGCCATAATTCCACAATCCAAATGCCCTTAAATATTGTTGATGATATGTGTATGATATATTCCCGAAATATATAGTATGGTTTACCCGTATATAATGTGCTAACTATATATTTATACATAATATATATATGTGTGTATATAGGGAGAAGAAATAGAAAAGGGGGAGAGGTCCATTTGACCTCTCTTCTTTCGGCAACCATGGAATTGGAGAAGAAATCCTTGTGGACTTCTCTTTTCTTTGAACTAGGGGGGAGCCGAATGCTCCCCCACTTACCATTTAATGTGGGAGTTAATTTCCCACTAAGTGGGAAGTTAACTCCCCATTACGGATTGGTTAATTCCCTCCCTTTTCTTTTTTAAATTCAAAAATGAACCGGGTCGGGTTAATTCGAATGGGCGTATCCACCCATCTCAAATCAACAAAGTCTACATTGAAGTCCATCTTAGTTTTTCCTTCAATTTACATTTAATGGGCCTCTATGTTAATTTGATGAGGAGAATAATGGAGCTTTTGAAATAATTTCAATTTTCATAATGTTGTCAATTTGAGTTTTGATGGAATGATTTGAGAAATAAAATAGATATATGTTATTTTAGAAGAATTAGATTGTAGGTGTAAGATTTGTAAGACTTTATGTCAAAATATATTTGTTATATATATGAGATAAATTGCGTAAAAAATGAATTATTTTATGTCAAATCAAAGTACAGTTTTTTTTCAGAAATAAAAACGTTGTCGTTTGTTTGACTTTTAAAAAACTAGTTTGAGAAAATTAATGGATATTATATTTAATTCTGAAAAATAAAAAAGCATGTTTGTTACATTTTTCTCAAACACAAATTAACTTTTGGAAAAGTCAAGCAAACAGGCCAATGTTTTCCTTTCCTCTATATATATGGATCAACGTAATTAAGTTATTTACCCCAAGCTTGAGAAGTAAACTAATTAAATTAAATTAAGGCTAGAAAATGAAAGTGTCATGGTTTGCAATTGTGATGACACTATTGGCGGTGGTGGCGAGCATCGGTGTGGTGCACGGGCAGAGCCCAACTCCGAGTGAGTGTACACAAGAGAAAAATCAACTGCAAAACACATGCAGACATGTACTTTTCAGACTCCCTTCGGCCCAATGTTGTCAGCTCGTGAGAGTGGCCCATGCAGAGTGTATTTGTCCTTTCTTGTCGCCGAAGTTGGTTGTGGCCTTGAGAGGAGCTAATCGTATTATCTAAAAAAAAAAAAAAAGGAATGGTTGGAGGTTGTAATCGAGAAGTTCCGCGTAACTTCAAGTGTGGAAGTAAGTACCCACTAACTATTTTTTTTGGCCAAATTTTAGTTAAAAGTTAAAAAGGTGGACTTTTTAATTAGGTGTTTTTATATATTTGTTTTGTCCTTAAAACTTAAAAGTACTGGTTGGTTGAGAGTTAGTGGTATTAAATCATTATTTTATGTAAGAAGATATATTTGAGAAAAATAATTTTATTTATAGAAATAGAGTGTTATTTTGGAACATCTCAAAAAAGATATAGTAGTGAAAATTTAGAGACAAAGAAAGCTAGGAATAAAACTCATCAAATTATTACATTTAATCCCAAAAAAAGTAATGTATTTAATTTAATTTGTCATGTTATTGGATTACATCAAACTCGATCTGTGAAAGAATTTCCAGTTATGTTATCGTTGAGGTTGTGTATTTCATAAAATGGTATCAAATGTGTAAAGTTCTAAATTGGTCAGCACGTGGTATTATTCGAGTCAATTTGAAAATTTGGCAATAATGTGGACTAAAATCGGCACTAAATTTGGAGATGTGGGGCTTTTTTGGTAACCTAAAATGTTATGGGGTAAAACTATCAGTCAACATAAGTTATGGTATCAAATGTGCAAAGTTTTAACGGCCACGTGACAATCACGTGACAATTCCGTTTCCAATTTGACGGAAGTATCAAATGTGTCGAGTTTATTTGAGTTATGATATCAAATGTATCGAGAGAAAAAATTGTAGTATCAAATCCCTAAAGTAGGTTGAGTTATGGTATCAAAAGTGAAATTCTCTCTTTCAACTATATAACAAGGTATTGATTGGAATTAACTAATTAAATTCATTTCTAGAATTTGAATTTATAGAAACAATAATGAAAATATAAAGTACAAATCAAAATAAAACATAGTTTTATTCTTTGAAGCAAGATTCCTTTTTTTTATTCTTCTTTTCATTTTCTGAATAAACTTTCATAATCCAAATTAACATGAAACATATATAACCAAAAAAATTGTAGCAATATCATATGCTGGTTTTCTTTCACGTTGGAGGACGTAAATATTATCTATTTATTTCTTGCAGGTGTCACTACTCCACCTTAATTATCATCTGTACTCGCGGGCTGACCAACGATTATTATATTTTGTTTAGTAGCATATAAATTACTATTTATAATAAGCTACCTCTTCTGCTTCTCTTTTTGGTTCAACCCAATTGATATGTACTCTTTTAATGTGGTATTTTCCATCATATATAAATAAATGAGTAAGTGGAATTAAGTTTGTTTTGAAAATGATTGCGTCCAAGCGATTACGGAGATCCAAAATTATTGGAAAGAACCGGATTGGGCTGCTCGAGGCTTGATTGAAGAAATCAGATGTTTTTGGGCATGTTGGCCAAAATGGAAATTTGGCTTCATCACTCGAGGCGCCAATTTTGCAGCTCATAACCTTGCTGCTTGGGTTGGTTTTTTGAGTTGGGACGATCCTTTTTGTTGTATTCCTTTTCCTTTACTTCCTTCTAATGTTTTTTGTGATGGGGGTTACCCCATTGTAGACTTTGTTGTACCGTTCTTTTGAGTTGGTGAAATGAAGTATTATTTATCAAAAAAAAAAGTCTGTTTTACCCCAATCGAACTGCAGGATTCAAATCCAATATTTAATTAATAAAAATTATACTCGCATGAAAATCCAAACCAAAAGGGTAGGTTCATTTATATCAAATTTCATATCGATTTTCACTTATGTTATCAAAAGAATAATATGTCAATATATTTGGTACCATAATTTGATAAATCATTCCTAAAAATCATCGTTAAGTCGGTGACATTACCGTTAACTCTATTTGGATTATTTCAAATTGATGTAATTAGTATTTATGATTTGGATTATTTCAAATTGATGTAATTAGTATTTATGATGACTGACAATTCTATCCCCCTAACATTTCGAAATGGTAAAATAATCCTACATCTTCAAATTTGTTGATAATTTTAGTCGACATTGTTGCCCAATTTCAAAATTAGCTCGAACAAGACCACATGCGGAACAATTTGGAGATTTTACAAATCTACTTAACTAATTTAATTTTATAAATAATATTAAGAAATTAAGAAATATTTTAATATAAATCTGAAAAATCTTTTTTTTTTTTTAAATTATTTGGTTACGAGGGGTGGGTTGGGCTTATGGGTTAGTTTTTCTTTTATTAAATTATAATAATTTATTAATGAGATAAACTTTATTATTTTAATAAATAGGAGTATTAAATAGATTGACCCTTTTAACGTTTGAATAGGCCAGCCCAACTGCAACTCCAGTCTCCAGCCCAATATGTAAATACTCTACACTTCAACATCTTGTTTATATTTTAAAATTTTACTTTTAAATAATCACACCACATCACAACACAACACTCCACTACAACTTTAACACACTACTTTTACTATTAAAATTTAATTTTGGACTCTTAAATATGAGAGTCCAACCTTATAAAATTTTGGTAGCCTTATTTTTTAAAGACTCCCTTGGAATATATTTTTTGTACAATTCTTATAAATTTTCTTAGACTCATTATTCATTATGAAAAAAAAATAAAAATACTAAGCCCTATATGTAAATTTTATTTTATTTTACCTCAAATGTAGCTTGAAGTTCTCATTAAAATCTTTGAAACTTGTTAGTGAATGATTTTAATTGAATATTGAGATGCCAAATAGTAATATTATACTAATAGTTAGTGTTGAGAAATTTGATAATTTGGATTGTTGAGGTTTATGGTGAATATTAGGTGTTAGGTATCAAAATCAATAATTTTATAGGTACAGAAAGTAGTTCACATGTGTAATATCAATAAATTTATAGGTCTCAAGTAAGGGTTCTGAAGGTTCTGAACGGGGCAAACACTTGGGGTCTATTTGGATGGGTTTTGACTCGGTTTTGCGGGTCTCGGTTTAAAAAAATTGGTTTTGGTGGTTTCGATGAAATCTTTGAGACTTCATTTGGATGGGTTTTGGACAAACGCATGGTGAAAAGGAACAATTCTGCTGCTACGGAAATTCTTGTTCAATGGGAGAATTCGGAGCCTCTGCACGCCACTTGGGAAGATTTTCATCAAATTGTCACTCAATTTCCAGATTTTGATCCTTGGGGACAAGGATCTGCTCCACCAGGGGGTAATGTTATATCCCTAACTCTAAATTCAGATATTATGAAGAAGGAAGAATGAGAGATGGGACGGGTCAAAGAAGGAGTCGGGTCGATTGCTGGGCTAGACAAGAAGATTGGGCCAGTTTTAATTGATTTGGGGCCAGTTGCTGATGATGGGCCTATCGCAGGATCCAGGTTGGGGAAGACTGAAGAAATGAAAGATTTGGGCCAGGCAGACGCGTTCAATTAGGCCCAGTTATATTATCTCTTTTATTAGTCCAGTATTGTTATTTTGTTAAGTCCAGTAGTATATTGTAATAGATTACCTATTATAGAAACATGGAATATTCTCTGCCAAGTTTGTTAGGCAGTGCACGTATTTGTAATGCTCAGCAGGAGAAAATGAAGTTTAAGCAATATTTTACAAATCATCAATTCTCTCTCTTTCTTCTGTTCTCATCACCATTTCTATCTTGTTTTTCAAGTTATTATTTACATTTTAATATACAAAAATACCAAAAATATATCTAAAACCTAACAATATATCACCGGGTAATTGATTAAGTAGGAAGAGACTAATCTCCACAACATGATGAATTTATGTTCGAATTTTCACTAGAGAAAATATCGACATAATCTACGCAAAAAAAATTAGATCAAGTCTAAAACATGAACACCAATTTCTCCATCCCAATTTAAATCTACCACTGCGTGGAAAGAAATTAATCATTGTCATCCGATCCTTGCTTTTAATTACATAAGATGAAAACTTCAAAAATTGAACAATTGGTAAGGCAACCAACGAAAAAATTGCAATGAGATTACTGTATTTTTTATGTCATAACTAACGTTTGCTATTACAAAATCAATTTCATTAGTAATTTTGGTTCAAATTGATGTCCGATTTTAAAATTGGCCTGAATTAGCCCACATAAAAAGTAAGGTGACTTGTAATTTTGGGATTTTGACCCAATTCAACAAAAATTTGAAAGATTTTTTTTTTGTTCAAAATTTTGTTGAATTTTCTTTCAAAATTTTGTTGAATTGGGTCAGTACCCCAATATTACAAGTCACGTCACATGCACGTGAACTAATTCAGAATAAAATTAGATCTCAATGTGGATTAAAATTGTCATCGAAATTAAAATTGTGATACAAAACGTGTCAGTCTGCTAAAATGTGAAATGACAACGAGCATTAGTTCTGACGTAAAAAAATACAATACTCACAAATTAATTGCATTTATTCCCACATAATTGCTCTCTAGCATTTTTGTTGCCACACAATTTTTTAAAGGGAAATTTACGTAGACACCCCCTGAGTTTAGGCCTAATTACAAGAAATTACCCTACTGTTTGAAATATTACAAAAACACCCCCTTGACTTAACAGCCGTTAGTCAACTTTAACGGATCACGTAAAATGTCCAAAATGCCCTTCGTTGTTTTTAATATTTAAAAAAAAAAAAAAACAACCTCCATGGCCGCCGGCGCTAAAGCTCCAAAACCCATTTTTTTCACTTTTCCGGCGACTCCGGACACGGTTCGAGCTCTATTTGATGGCTATAGACTCGTCTTCAAGTCCTTTACAAATCCCAAGCATTAATTATCAGTTCAAAGTCCATCCCGTCACTCTATTTTAAGATCTACGATTTTGGTACTTTTTTCGATTTTACGCCGCCGTCGGCAGTGGAGCTTGACCCACCGCCTCCCCTTTCAGACGTAGACTCCCCTCGGCGTGGCGGTCATTTTGGTACCAACCTTTTCCAATTTGGTGCTGAATTGAAGCTTCCTCATTTGCCAAGCTCACGTCAATGGCAGTTTGGCATCTTCGCAAAATCAGCCCCTCTATCCCAATTCGCAAATTGACCCTTGTACTTTTTCACCTTTCTAATATGTCCCTACATTTATAGAAAAACTCAAACTTCCACTTTGATTTGGTCAAAATTTACAATTTACATGTCACATGTCCCGCACATGGGCGATTTCGGGCTAATTTTGATATGGGGTAAAAATTTTAGTGAGCTTAAGTTAAGTTGTGGCACCAAAAATGCAATAATTCCATAACAAAATTACCAAGCCCTAGATCCCGAAAAGTTTTCTGGATTTCAAAAATTCGAATTGTGTTATTTTAGATAAATTTATTAAATTTTAAATGGGTTTGTTTTATTTTTGTAAGAAAAATATTTTTTATTAAAGTGAAACTTTATTTACCAATTATGTTATTGTAAATAAATTATTAAATTTTAAAAGGGTTTTTTTTGTAAGAAAATATATGTTATTAAATAATTGTGTTATAGTAAATAAATTTGATAAATTTTAATTTGGTTTGTTTGATTTTAAAATGAAAATAAACGTTATTAGAAATTTATTTACCAGATTGAGTTATTGTAAATAAATTTATTAAATTTTAAATAGGTTTATTTTATTGGCTTCATCATTTATTGG
The DNA here is from genome assembly GCA_003313485.2 of Penstemon barbatus. Taxonomy (NCBI): domain Eukaryota; kingdom Viridiplantae; phylum Streptophyta; class Magnoliopsida; order Lamiales; family Plantaginaceae; genus Penstemon; species Penstemon barbatus. The sequence goes on from CM064880.1 coordinate 10,280,891, forward strand.
CTTGGTGGATTGGTATTTATGTATTTATTGGGTGTTTTGATATTGAAATGGAAATACATTACACATACAATAGTAACTTTCAGCCTACAACAATCAAATTTCAAATATTACAAATACACCCCCTGTAACATAACATATATTACAAATACACACCGAGGGCAAAATTGGAAAAACATTAAAAAAAATGATGACATCATCCTCCGCCGTCAAAATTTAACGCCGTAAGGGGTGTTCTTGTAATACTGTTTTGCCAGAGGGGGTGTCTTGGTAATTTTTCAAACAGTAGGGTAAGTTCCTGTAATTAGGCCTAAACCCAGGGGGTGTCTAGGTAAATTTCCCTTTTTTAAAATTGCATTATGGCTTTACACTTTATAGAGTTACACTGTTTGTCCTAACTTATAAAATATTTTGCGCTTTTAATCCCGGAAAATATACTTGTACATGTAACATTTCTGGTCTCATAAGACTTCCTCAATTTTTATTTCCACATTTTATCCCAATGAAGGTGGTGAGATTAAAAATACATAAAACTAAATATACATTTGCATGAAAAAAAAAATGTTTGAGACTCCAATCCAATTTTCTCATCAATTGATTACCTTATCTTTATTATCATGACTCATAACTTATCTTTATTATTTAAACCAATGTACATGACACTTTATTGATAGATATACAATTAATACACACTTCATATTAATTCATATAAACAGAGGCGGACCTCAAGAGGGACTGGGGGGGGGCATGGTCCCCCCAGAAAAAAGTATATTTATACTATATATATGTAAATACTAACATGAATGTGTTGTTGGTAAAGTGGTTAGGCATCATGAGGAAAGATAGAGGTCGGGAGTTCGATTCCTCTGAGGAGCTGAATTTATTTTAACCTCTTTTGTTGATATTTAATTCCCCTTTTTGGCCTACTAACTTTCTTTTAATTCATGCAGAATTAATATTTTTCCCTCTCCATTCTTTGTGGAGATTTAATTGTTTTCTTTGGCCTCTCTTTATTAAGATTAATGTTTTTCTTTATTTTATGGAGACTAAATATTTTCTTCATCTTGTCCAATTGGAATATATATATATTCCAATTGACATAAACACATCTACTTATGCACTATTATATTTACTTCTTTTTATATATATTCCAATTGACATATATATATATATATATATATATATATATATATATATATATATATATATATTCTTTTTATAAAAATTTAATTGACATAAACACATCTACTCATGCACTATTATATTTTTTTTATTTCTCCCTAAAGTTTATATATATATATATATATATATATATATATATATATATATATATATATATATATATATATATATATATATATATATATATTCTTTTTATAAAAATTTAATTGACATAAACACATCTACTCATGCACTATTATATTTTTTTTATTTCTCCCTAAAGTTTATTTAGTTTTTCCTTTTTAAAGTATTCAATAATTGATGTTTCTCACGGATTTTGTCTTTGTGCAAGATTCAAGTTCTTTAGTAGATATAATTTTATTGAATTATGAGATCATAATTATATTATATTTACAGAAGTCGGAATATGATTTTAACAGTATATTATACATATTAATTGGACATTCGACATTTATATGACTTGGTTAAACATTTATTTGTTTTTAGGTTAGTTAGATTGCATCTTAAACATCTGTTTTGAGTGTTTAAAGATCCGTATACTTGAAATATGAAAAATATATTTTTTTACTTGTTCTTGAATAAAATAATAGTATTACTTTACCATAAGTTAATTTTTATTATTTTATCAAAATATTGAAAAAATAACAAGATTTTGTTACCAAAAAATCTTCGGCCCCCCCAACGAAAGTCGTCTAGGTCCGCCCCTGCATATAAATATTCATATGTATATCAGTATATATATTCCATGCATGAGTCGATTGAAATGATATCATCGACTCACTCGACAGTGATTCCAAACCTCATTTTCTCTCTTCTTAAGCTTATTCTTAACTTCATCAATAATGAACGGAAGCACAATGTCATGCATCAGTATCGCCTTACTGCATCGCCGTCCAATGTGCAGCAATTTCTCACAACACTTTGGACTGATATCTTTGCTATTTTCTTTATCAAAACGGAGAAATGCAGTATGCATCACCCCACGATCACCGGGCCCCGGTCCAGTGGCGCTCAGACTGCCAAAGATTTCTGGTCTGCAGCCACCCGTCAGGTCATCAAGACATTTCTGCACGTCCATCATGTTACGGGATACATATGACAATAAGTTATTATTTTTTTTGTCTAAGGATGGGGTTGGCTCAGCGTGGTGTTCTCAAGCTCGTGTCGAGAATGAGGCTAGAGCGAGGACTGTTGCTGCTAGAGCCAAGTGGATATTGAAGTTTGACATTTTGTTTTTGGGATTGGAGAAAATTGTTTGGTGATTAATTCATGAAAAGGAATAGAAGTGGGATTGGTATTTATGGGGTTGTCTTTGTTTGGAATTGGAAACTTACGTTAATTTGTAGTAAATGACTTTCATTAAATTTGTGGAAGATTAATCAATTTGCTAGCTTTGTGATAAGTAACAGTATATTGATTGTAATTAAATGTGATAATGTTTTAATATTCACACGATTTGACTGTAAGCACAAACTAATTGAGATAATTACCTTTCTAAAACCATATTTTCTCTTAGTATTTGATATTAGACCTTTGGCTAATTGGCTTAGTCTCGCTTTGCACCCAGCAAATGGGTTCATTTTGAACTTTACTCTCTATAAATATACTACTAGCATATTGCATCCTGGAAATCATATTTTTGGTTTTACTTTGCACTCTGCTTGTTTTTTCGGCCGTTTGACTCGCCGTTGAGAGGGGATTTCCCCTAAAAAAATGTCATATCCCTTCAAATTAAATTTTTCATAGAAAATCAAGAATAGCCTACTTATGTTGCTCTTATATAGGGTTTTTTGCAAGTTAACTCCTTGTGATATGTCTAATGGGCAATTTACCTCCCTGTGAAATAAAAATAGGCAATTTAACTCCCTGTGAAATGAATAATGAGCAATTTACCTCCTTGTGATATAAAAATAGACAATTTACCTCCCTGTCTAATGAAATAATGAGCAATTTACCTCCCTGTGATATGAATAAATGAGCAATTTAGAGGGAGGCAATGTGCTTCTTTTATAAAAACACAGGGAGGCATTTTGCCCTTTTTCTTATCACAGGGAGTTAAATTGCCTATTTAAGATATCACAGGGAGGTATTTTGCCCTTTTATTTATCATAGGGAGTTAAATTGCCTATTTAGAATAACACAGGGAGATAATTTGCTATTCACTCCTCCTATATATGTCATGTGAACATCACACACCCCAAACCTTTTCGTCAAAATATCATAGTTGAAGCCGGGATAGATTAATGATTAATCTATAGGCTAATTGATAAGCAAAAATTACAGGAATTGAAGCAAGAAACGAAACCCTAATAGAGAGAAGCTCTCAATTTTAATATCTCAAAATAATCAACTGTCTCCAAAATTAGTCTACAAGCCAGACTAATAACCAAAAGAAAAGGGTAAAACTGTAAAACCCAAAAACTAACCAGTTTAAAGCAAACAAATAAAAAATAAAATAAAAAGATACTAAAATCCGGTTACTCTTTTGTTTTGCGTCGGTCCATTAACTCGTAATATTCCAGCGCCAGTAAAGTATTATTAGATAGTGTAACTTCGTCTATATCGGATCCCCCTACATCAGTCTCCCCTTGTTGGAAAGAACTCGCCCTCGAGTTCGTAGCAGCAACATTTGACGAATCATAACAAGCAGTGAGGTGTTTCACATTAAAGACATCAGACGTCTTCAAGTGGCTCGGAAGACGGAGACGATAGGCATTATCATTGATCTTCTGCAACACTTCACACGGCCCAATTTTTCTGTCCTTAAGCTTATTATACTCCCCAGGCTTAAAGCGATCCTTAGTTAGAACTGCCCATACAAAGTCACCCACATCAAAAAGGACGCGCCTACGGCGAGCATCAACCCGAGCTTTGTACTTTGCATTGTTCGCCTCTATGTTGAGTCTCACTTGGTCATGAATATCCCAAAGGTGAGCTGCCATATCATCAGCTTTCGGATGAAGTCGACCAACTCGAGGAATATGAGCTAAATCCAACACACCAGGTGGATTTTGACCATAAACGATCTCAAACGGACTGAACCCAGTAGTCCTATTTCTCGATCTATTAAAAGCAAATTCAGCTTGAGGTAAAGCCAAGTCCCACTGCTTTGGTTTGCTCCCCGCTAAGCAGCGCAATATGTTGCCCAAACTACGATTCACAACCTCAGTCTGACCATCTGTTTGAGGATGATAAGCACTGCTAAAGTTCAGGTTTGTACCCATTTTCCCCCACAAACTCCTCCAGAAGTTACTGACAAATTTAGGGTCCCGGTCCGAAGTGATCGAGCGAGGAATACCATGTAAGTGAACAATATCCCGAAAGTAAAGATGAGCAATACGGGCGGCATCCATAGTGGTACGACAAGCAACAAAGTGAGCCATCTTTGAAAAACGATCCACTACCACTAATATAGAATCTGCAGCACGCTGGGTACGAGGTAAACCCAAGACAAAATCCATGCTAACATCCAACCAAGGTACTTCCGGAACAGGTAACGGTGTATATAGACCCGCATTAGTGAGAACACCTTTAGAACGTTGGCAAATAACACAACGGTCCACAAAATGAGCTACATCGCTACTCAACTTAGGCCAATAAAACTGAGAACAAACTAGGGCGAAGGTTTTGTCACGGCCAAAATGCCCTTCATTATGAAGCTCACGAATAATATGTAAACGCAATGAACAATCAGGTACACACAATTGAGAACCGCGAAAGAGATAACCATTATGTAAAATAAAATCAGAACGACGACCAGTAGTTACCTCTTGTAGTATGGTGCCGAAGGAGGGATCAGCAGCATACATGTCAGGAAAAACCTCAAAGCATGTTATTCGTGTACTCAATGTAGTGAGCAGATTAGTGCGACGACTAAGGGCATCAGCAACACGATTAAGATTACCAGCTTGGTGTCGCAGGGAAAATGTGAAAATCCGGTAAGTAAGCCACCCACTTGGCATGCCTACGGTTCAGTTTATGTTGTCCGTTGATATACTTCAAGGCCTCATGATCTGTGAAAAGAATGAATTCTCGTTGCACCAAATAATGGCGCCAATGTTTCAAGGACTGAACAATGGCATAAAATTCCAAATCATACGTAGAATAATTCTTTTTCGAACTAGACAATTTCTCGCTGAAAAAGGCAATCGGTCGCCCCGATTGGCTCAAAACACCGCCAATGCCAACGCCAGATGCATCACAATTAACCTCGAAAACCTTATCAAAATCGGGTAAAGCCAGGACAGGGGCTTCAGTCATCTTCTGCTTGACCAGCTGAAAACTAGAGTCGGCTTCCTCAGTCCAATGAAACTCACGGCCCTTGAGGCATTCAGTGATAGGAGCAATCAAGGTGCTGAAATTATGAATGAATCGTCGGTAAAAGGATGCTAGGCCGTGAAAACTTCGAACATCATGTAAAGATTGTGGTGTTGGCCACTCCAACACAACATCCACCTTTGACTGATCTGCTTTGACGCCATCTGTCGAAACTACAAACCCCAAAAACACCACTGAGGTAGTGAAGAAAGAGCATTTCTTTTGATTAACATAGAGAGCCTCTTTACGCAACACCTCAAAAACAGCTCGTAGATGATCAAAATGCAATGCCCAAGTGGGGCTATAAATGAGGATATCGTCGAAATACACGACAACGAACCTCCCCATGAACTGTCGTAGAATCTGATGCATAAACCTCATGAATGTGTTGGGAGCATTAGATAAGCCGAAAGGCATGACCATCCATTCATACAACCCATGTTGCGTCTTAAATGCAGTCTTCCATTCATCACCGGGCCTAATCCTGATCTGATGGTACCCACTCTTAAGATCAATTTTGGAAAAAACCACGGAGCCAGAAAGTTGATCCAACATATCATCCAAACGTGGAATTGGGTAGCGATACTTCACGGTAATCTTGTTGATAGCCCTGCTATCAACGCACATACGCCATGACCCATCTTTCTTCGGTACTAGTAAAGCAGGAACTGCGCACGGACTCATACTCTCCCGTATCGAGCCCTTCTCCAATAATTCCACAACCTGTCTATGTAACTCATCCACCTCTTTAGGACTAAGGCGATATGCTGGTCGATTAGGTAAAGACGAACCAGGGATAAAATCAATTTGATGCTGGATGTCCCGCATTGGTGGTAAACCGGGGGGAAGATCTGCAGGCATCAAATCAGTAAATTCAGAGAGTAATTGTTGCACCTCCACTGGTATATTCTGATCTGCCGAATCGGTGTCACGAGGAAGTAACGCGAACACCATACCACCATTCTTGACTTCATCCAAAAAACTGGACCTCGAAAGTAAAGTCAACCCAGTGGATTTTGAAACAGGATCTGCTCCCTCACGTCGTGGTGCTAAAATGATACGCTGCCCTTTGAGGCTAAGGGAGTACGTATTTTTGCGTCCATCATGGACAACACTGCGATCAAACTGCCAAGGTCTACCCAAAAGCAAGTGACATACATCCATTGATACTACATCACACCATGCATTATCAAAATATTTTTTTCCAATTGAAAAAGAAACCAAACAACGTTTATCAACCGTTACCTCACTTCCTTTACTCAGCCAAGACAATTTGTATGGTTTAGGGTGCTTATCCGTCTTCAATTGCAATTTTTGACCTGCTGTCTCAGAAACCACGTTCTCACAACTTCCACTGTCAATAATAAGTTTGCATACCTTATCTGCAATCGTGCAAGTGGTGTGGAAGATGTTAGTACGCAACCACTCGTCGCCTGTGTCATCTCGAGGTGTGATAAGGCTCCTCCGCACTACCAGTGTCTCATGACCATCCCCATACAACACATCAGCCGAATCGTCATACTCATCATAAATTGGGGAGCTATTGTCTTCAACATCATTTGTCATATCTTCTTCAACCAGTAAATTTTTACCTTTCATAACCTCGTTAATATTGCACTCATTAGCTCTATGTCCAGGTTCCCCACATCGATAGCAGCGCACATTTCCTGCTGCGAAAGGTTGGGTAGGACGTGTATCAGAAGGTTTCGCTAAACGTGTCAACTGATCGCAACGAAATGCTGGTCTTCGGCTCTGCTGTTTTTCCACTGCCAAAGCACGCTGATAAGTTTCCGAAACAGTCCATAATGAATGTAAAGCTAGAACATCCTGAATGGGTTGACGTAACCCACTCAAATACCGTGCAACTAACTGCTCCTCTGATTCAAACAAATCGTTTCGAGAAATTAGCTGGTAAAATTCCTCAGTGTAATCGTCAACAGAACGCTGGCCCTGTCTCAACGTATGTAATCGCTGAAACAAAGTTTGTGTGTAACCGAATGGAAGAAAGTGACCTTTCATCACCTTCTTCATCTTCTCCCAATCAGTGATCTTAGCCTTGCCTTGTCGTTCACGAGTGCGACGCAACTGCTCCCACCAAGCAGAAGCCCTACCCTTGAGTTTGACCGCAACTAACTTAACCCTAATCGGATCAGAAACCTCCTTATACTAAAAAATACGCTCCACTTCATTCAACCAATCGATGAAAGCATCAGCATGTAACGTACCCGCGAATTCTGGTAGATCTACTCGAAATCCCAGATCTCTGTCACGTTCCACTCGATTGAATTGTCCTCTGTGTTTGGTATGTTGATGAAAAGGATTTTGGTGTGTGGCTTCAGAATCTGGATCGGACTCCTCACGATCCCCAATTCCGGACGCTGCCAAGCGCTGGGTCAGATCTGCCATCTGTTTCCGTAATTCCTCAACCACCTCGTACGGGACGCAATTATCGTGGTCTTGGGCCTCCTCTGGAACTTGCCCTCGCCTACCACGACCTCTGCCACCACCAGCCATTAAAAGCTAATGAAAAAGACGCCCCAGGAACGGATAATCTGAGTCTCTGGATACCAACTGAAGCCGGGATAGATTAATGATTAATCTATAGGCTAATTGATAAGCAAAAATTACAGGAATTGAAGCAAGAAACGAAACCCTAATAGAGAGAAGCTCTCAATTTTAATATCTCAAAATAATCAACTGTCTCCAAAATTAGTCTACAAGCCAGACTAATAACCAAAAGAAAATGGTAAAACTGTAAAACCCAAAAACTAACCAGTTTAAAGCAAACAAATAAAAAATAAAATAAAAAGATACTAAAATCCGGTTACTCTTTTGTTTTGCGTCGGTCCATTAACTCGAAATATTCCAGCGCCAGTAAAGTATTATTAGATAGTGTAACTTCGTCTATATCGGATCCCCCTACATCAATAGTTTAGGGGTTTATTTTATTTCGGTCTAACAATTTTTGTCAAAAACAACGTCAATCTTGCTTTGGATTTGAAGTTCGTCGAGTGAAAAATGAAATTATGTAAATCCCAACTCATATATTTTGGAGATTTTAAATAAAACTATTTTTGGGGGTTATTTTTTTTTACAATGTCAATTTCATCCTTACTCACACTTCTTCTCAGACGGAAATGAGGGGTGATATTGAACGGGAATTAACTAAAATACATTTTTAAGGTCTCTCTCGGATATTGAACGGAAATTAACTAAAAAACATTTTTAAGGCCTCTCTCCTAAATCCAGTCATAGTTATCATCACCCTCACCTCTCTTCCTTTTTAGGGCCTCCTCATACACATACGACCACCATATACATACATCATGGTATAACTAATTTATTACTATTATGCCCCTTATCTGTTTCAATTGGTTTGCACAAACTATAATTTATTTTTGAGAGAATTGCATTTTTGGTACAGAGCTATATGTCAATTCTCACTTTAGGTACTGAGCTTTATGGGTCCGACACATTTGGTACAGAGCTTTAACAAATTGTGACAAATATGGTACAGCCGTTAAAAATTGGCGTTAAGTGATGACATGGCAGTTAAGTCTAATTGCAAAGTTGATGCCATTACTTATGTTAATTGATAATTTTACCCCATAATATTTCAGGTTACCAAAAAAGCCCCACATCTCCAAATTTAGTAATGATTTTAGTCCATTGTTGCCAAATTTAAAAATTGACTCGAATAAGACAACGTGAGGACCAATTTGAATATTTTATTTATTTTATTTAAATAACTAATTTGATTTATAAATAATTTTAATAAATTAAATAATAATTTAACATAAATATCACCAAAACTAAGAAAATATATTCTTTTTAAATATAAAATTTATATAATAGAATCAATCCATTTATTATTTATTAAAATAATAAATGATATAATTAAAAACTATTTAATATTTATTAAAATAATAAATAATAAATAATTATAATTTTAAAAAAAATTCCCAACCCCACCCACCCACCCCCTCCCCTCCCCCTCCCCACCCTACCCCAATTTACATGCCGCCTGGGGGGAGAGGGGAGGAGAGTGGATGGGTGGGGTTTGGGAATTTTTTTTAAAAATTATTTATTATTTATAATTTTAATAAATATTAAATAGTTTTTAATTATATAATTTATTATTTTAATAAATATTAAATATATTAATACCATTATATAAATCTTATATTTAAAAAGAATATATTTTCTTAATTTTGGTGATATTTATGTTAAATTATTATTTAATTTATTAATATTATTCATAAATCAAATTAGTTATTTAAATAAAATAAGTAAAATATTTAAATTGGTCCTCACGTGGTCTTATTCGAGTCAATTTTGAAATTTGACAACAATGTGGATTAAAATCGTCACTAAATTTGGAGATGTGGGGCTTTTTTGGTAACCTAAAATATTATGGGGTAAAATTATCAGTCAATATAAGTAATGGCATCAACTTTGCAATTATACTTAACTGCCATGTCGTCACTTAACGCCAATTTTTAACGGCTGTACCAAATGTGTCACAATTTGTTAAAGCTCTGTACCAAATGTGTTGGATCCATAAAGCTCAGTACCAAAAGTGGAAATTGACCTATAGCTCTGTACCAAAAATACAATTCTCTCATTTATTTTTGAAAATTTGCTTAATATTAGAATTCACCATATGTATTGGATTAAGTTCACTGGTTTGGGGCTAATTCAACCTCAAAAGTTAGCTTGTAAGGTGAGAATTGTCCAATATCTGATAAGGTGGACTTAACTATTGTTTTCAACCAATGTGAGATAATTAGTCTCGATACATAATATATAGTAATTGAATTGCATTAGTCTTGCAGTCGTTTAAATTGTTGTGTTTCACTGTGTTTGGTTGTTCAATAGTGACCCTTAAGGAAATCAATATGAACAAATAAAATATTAATAATTAAAATACAAAAAATTAAATAAGTTAGAGAATGAAGTATATTTTTCTCTTACATGATTTATAATATTTGTTGGATGAAGATGAAGATGAAGAGCAAAGAAGACAAGTAATTAAGGGAAGGTTTTGATGATTTCCAAAACATCATAATCAGCTAAGTATGGAAAGCTTAGCTCCCTTAGAAGAATTTTGAACAAGTAAAAGAAGACATCAGAAGAGTTCAAAGTTCAAAGCTCAGAAGACTAGTGATCTCTTGCTGAAACAGCGAACAGAAGGGTAGGTCATCAGCCGAGTCAAATCAGATTAGTTCAGTATTTGATCAGCAGAGTATCTATCAACAGAGTCGTCTTGATCAGCAGAGTAGAAGAGGTCAAGAGATTAGTCCAACGGTAATAAATGCACCTGGTGTAATAAATGCTGAAAGAGAAGGGTAGTAATGGCAAATGATTGAAGAAAACACTCGGATCAGCAGAGTGCATTTAATGCGATAGACAGAAAGGTACTGTACACTGTACGGTTTGCTGCAGGGAGCCGTTTCAAAAGAGCTGAAGAATGGATTTGAAAAGTGATTTCCTTCAACGGTCATATTTTCATCTCCATGTATAAATAGAGCTGAATTTCAATCGAGCATATAACACAACAACAATCAGAGATTTCGATTTTGAAGCAGAATTTTTCTAAGTCTCAACGCTCGAACAGCTCACTCGTCTGGTGGAAGTCATTTGTTGACAGAAACCCAGTTGAAGAAAACAGAAAAACATTATCTGAGTGATTTTGTAAAAGCTAAGTGTTGTGAGGAGTTCTGATCCGTCTTTGTGAGTGATCAAACTTCAGAGAGTAGAATTTCTTTGTGATTTTCTATTGCGAGCTTATAGCCTCTTCATTAGTTGTCTAGGCGTAAGTGGAGAAATATTGTAATCTGTGTGATTATAGTATAACCCAGAATCTAAGTGATCTGGAAGAGTGGACTAAAGGATTTTCATCCATATAACCACTATAAAAATTCCTTGTGTTACTTTGCATTTAAGTTTCTTGCATATTTTAAAAGTTTGCATTTTAAACACTTTGAATTACAAAAAGATTTTATAAGGAGTTTAAACACCGGGGATAAAATCTTTGAGAACTTAGTTTACTTGTGAAAAACACTTGAAAACAATCCGCTGCAAGTATACTCTTTGAAAAACTGTTTTACTGAAAAACAGCTAAGTATTTGTAAGAAGAGTGGTCAGTCTGCTGTTCAAGATTTGTTCACGAACAGATTAGTCTGCTTACTGTTCTTCATCAGCTTAGTCTGCTGACAGAACATTAAAAAGTTTTTAAGTTCAAAAATTTTCAGAGGTCTATTCACCCCCCCCCCCCCTCTAGACCTCATCTGACCACTTGGGACCAACAATATTATTCAATTATTAAATTAATATTATTCAATTATCAATACTATGTGTTAAATTGCGATATTCGTGATTAGTAGATTTTATGAATCAAAAACATATTTAACATACTTCTCAACCACCTCCCAAAATTCATCCCTTTACCCATTAAACACCATTTTTCTTCCCCCCTTCTCATGGATTCACCTTCCCACTTCCTCAATGGAGATGCCCTTAAGGAAATCAATATGAACAAATAAAAGATTAATAATTAAAATACAAAAAATTAAATAAGTTAGAGAATGAAGTATATTTTTCTCTTACATGATTAATAATATTATTCAATTATCAATACCATGGATCAAAATTTCGTTTCGAGTGTATGTTTCGTTCAGTCAAATATTGGAAACTTTTTGAGACGTTTCGGAAATATTTCGGAAACACTAAGGAAAAATTGTAATAAAAGTTATTAAATTTAGATAAATAACAGAGTTTAAGGCAAACAAATAGTTTCGAAATTACATCTTATTTTCGTTTCTCTTGATTAAACTTTTCGATGTTTTCGAAAAAAAAATGGAAATTTTGATCCATGATCAATACTATGTGTTACCATGAATACTTTGAACCATTATAACAAAATTAAACAAAAAATAAAATTAGGTTGGGGCTTTGACATTTTACACATTTAAAGCTAGTATTTATTTACTCGAAAGTGACGTTCGTAATGTCTACAACATAAACAGTTGAAGAAAACACTAAATTCCAAGAGGACCTTACTTTTTCTTGAGCAAGACTTTTCAGTCAACCCATTATATTCACACTTGATCAAGTGCCTGACTTGCACATCTCAATCAAGTCTTGTTTACAATTTTGGAAAGTCATAAGATGCATAGATAAATAGACTAGCTAGGATGAATCAAACTGAAACATATATTTTCACAATTCTGTTAAAAATAAAAAATGAGCAAGGGAATATTTCATAGGCTTATATTACTATTTTTCTTGTTTCAATCCTTACACTTTGTTTCCTGTCTACAAAAACTCACAATCAATTGCAAGGAGAATGAAAAGAAAGCACTACTTACATTCAAAGAAGATCTAGAAGATGACCCTTCAAATGGGCTCTCTTCTTGGAATGGAGAAGATTGCTGCAAATGGAGTGGTGTCAGCTGCAGCAACACAACTGGACATGTAATCGAGCTTAACCTCCGAAACACGTTTGTGTACGAGCCAAGTGGTGAGATTAATCCCTCTTTACTTCAACTGAAGTACTTAATCCATTTAGACTTGAGCATGAACAATTTCGGAGGGGCTCAAATTCCGAATTTCTTAGGGTCGTTTACAAAACTGAGATATCTCAATCTTTCAAGTGCATCTTTTGGTGGCAAAATACCTTCAAATCTTGGGAATCTTTTAGAGTTAGAGTATTTGGATCTCAGTTTTTATACACAAGAAACTGTTGAAAATAATAATATTCAGTGGCTATCGAGCCTTTCTTCGGTGAAGTACTTAAATTTGAAAGGGGTGGACCTTTACAAGACTTCATCTTATTGGCTTCAAATAATCAATACTTTACCTTCTCTTTTGGAGCTGCATATGCCACAATGCCAGCTTATGGACCTTCCAATCTCTCTCCCTTTTATTAATATTACGTCCCTTACCGTACTTGATCTCTCCAATAATGGATTCAACTCCACAATACCAAAGTGGATTTTCAGTCTCAAGAACCTGAAAAGCCTTGATCTAAGTTCTAATAATCTTCATGGGGTGCTACCAGATGAATTTTCGGTACTAACTTCCCTTGAAAATCTTGATCTTTCTTCAAATTTCGGCATTGAAGGGACTATACCTAGTGGAATAGGAGCTCTTTGTAATCTGCAGACACTTTCTCTTTCTTACAACCACCTAAAAGGGAATATATCTAATCTCATTGATGGATTATCCAAATGCACGAATAGCAGTTTAGAGAGCCTGAATTTGGGATACAATGAATTAAATGGGATTCTTCCTAGTTCATTAGGCCACCTCAAGAGCTTGAGGTACGTACTTCTCTCGAACAACTCGTTTACAGGTTCGATTCCAGAAACAATAGGAAACTTGGCATCATTAGAGCAGCTTTACTTATCAGACAATCAAATGAGTGGAAGAATACCAAAGAGCTTTGGGCAGCTCAAATCTTTGACTGCGATGGACTTGTTTCGGAACTCGTGGGAAGGTGTAATAACAGAAGCCCATTTGGAGAATCTATCGAGCTTGAAAGAAATATCAATTGGAAGATTTTTTTCAAATATTTCCCTCATATTCAACATCAGTTATGAGTGGATACCCCCTTTCAATCTGAGGTATGTCAAAATTCAAGGCTGCCAATTGGGTCCTAAGTTTCCATCATGGCTGAGAAATCAGAGTGATCTTAAGTTTTTGGTGATTAATTTTGCTCGGATTTCTGATGTTATACCTGATTGGTTCTTGGAGATGGATTTGCAACTCAACGAACTGGATCTTGCTTACAATCAGTTGAGTGGTAAAATACCAAACTCCCTAAAATTCAGCCTCGGTTCCAATGTTGATCTTAGTACAAATGAATTCAAAGGACCTCTCCCGCTCTGGTCTTCTAATATAACTTCATTGTATCTGAGGGACAACAAATTCTCTGGACCAATTCCAGAGAACATTGGAACATCACTTCCTCTTTTGACAGACTTGGATATTTCAAGAAATTATCTAACTGGTAAAATTCCCCTTTCCATCAGTAATTTGACCGAATTATCCACTTTAGTTATGTCAAGTAACCATCTACATGGAGAAATCCCTGATTTCTGGGAAAACATGCCGATGCTTTACATTGTCGATATGTCAAACAACAATCTCTTTAACACAATCCCAGAATCCATAGGATTTCTAAGCGCTCTCAAGTTTTTAGTACTTTCCAATAATAATCTTTCCGGAAACTTGCCATCTTCCTTGAGGAACTGCACTGAACTAGCTAGTCTTGATCTAGGTGACAATAACTTGTCTGGAAAAATCTCATCTTGGATAATGACATCACTGTTAATCTTACGTTTGAGAAACAATTTCTTCACCTCAGAAATTCCGTCACAAGTATGCAATCTTTCTGTTCTTCATATATTAGACGTATCGAATAACCACCTATCAGGGTCGGTTCCGTCCTGTTTTGGCAATCTCAATGGATTTAAAACAGACTTCACATCCGGGGATATGGAACAATATCAGGGGAGCTTAGAGGTGGTAGCAAAAGGAAGAATACTGCAGTACAAGTCCACTTTGTACCTAGTGAACAGCATAGACCTGTCAAGAAACAATTTCTCTGGAGAAATCCCATCAGAAATCACAAACTTATTCAGATTGGGAACCCTGAACTTATCCATGAATCACCTTACAGGAAATATCCCACAAAATATCTATAGATTAGGAACGATAGAAACACTGGATCTTTCAATGAATCGATTATCAGGTCCTATTCCACCAGGGATGGCTTCTCTAACATTCTTGAATCATTTGAACTTGTCGTACAATAATCTGTCCGAACAGATTCCCACTAGCAATCAGTTTCAAACACTGATTGATCCATCAATTTACGAAGGAAACAGTTATCTTTGTGGGGTTCCATTGTCAGCTGAATGTAATAGCCATGAGACTCCTCCATTACCTCGTGAAAATTTGGGGAACACAGATGATGAAGATGAACTTGAAAAGGTGTGGTTTATCAGTTTTGTGGTATTGGGTTTTTTCACAGGGTTTTGGGGAGTTTGTGGCTCTTTGATAGTCAATAAAAGGTGGAGAGATGCACATTTTCACTTTGTGGAGAGGCTGATGGTCAAGGTCCTAAACATTGTCTCGAGGAATCGCAATGTGTGATAGTTTCAAGCTAATGTAAAAAGTTCATAAATAAACAGCTACTGCAAACCATGAAGTACTATGAATGATTACTGATGTCTTATTTACTTCATGCAAATTCTAAATTATTATTTCCTCGTGAGATTTAGGCAATGTTCGGTGGATTTTGACGAAAAATTACAATGCATAAGAATAGAGCTCAATGTTGATGATCACTAAACTTAAAAAGACAAACAAATTCTTAAGATCACCTGATTTGTGAACTTGTTCTCTGCGAAAAAATTAGCGAAATGAATACGTGAATCCTATGGTCTATTTGGAAGAGTTTTAATTTGGTCTCTATAAAATGGTTTAAATTATTTCTTCGGTGGAATCTTTGAAATTTCAATTGGATTGTATTTTGATGTTCAATTTTGTGGTTTTAAAAAAGCTAAAAACCTATTTGGATTTAGTTGGGAAAAAAAGTAAGTGGTAGTTATCAAATTGATGTGTTTTAATAGCGTTTGGGGAAAAAAATAAGTGGTATTTGTCAAAAAGTTGTATCCGGATCCGATCCAAGATCCTACCGGATATTCAAAGAGCTACCAAATTCGAATCCGAAAATATTCGATATCCGACTCAAAAATTCGGATCCGAACAAAAAAAAAAGTTAATTTATACTTTAACTTTAACAGATAAAAAAAAACTATGAATTATCTAATCCAAAAATATATACAAGCTAAAAATAAATGAAAATAATTGCAGGTAATTTGTAGGAACAAAATACAAAGTTTACCAATTTTACAATAAACGATAAAATTCTACAACTACTTATAATCGAAGGAGGTAGATTGTTGGTAATACCAACTTATACATGATTAATTGGAAACATTACCACAACATAATTATACCATAACTACAATATCCAAATAGAAGTTGAACGAAGAGGTCACATCCCATAAGACTTTGTTTTTTTCATGGTAAATATATTGTTTTTCCTTTTTCATCTCAAATTGGGAAACCTATCTTCGATAAATTTGTGAAGTTTATGGAATTATTAAAATTGTATCTTGGTCGGTGGATACTTATAATCAACATTAACGAATTATGTACTTAACCAACATTCTAATTGCACGTGAAAGGTGTAACATGAAAATTAAATTTATATAGTACTATTATATCAAATATTATCCGGATGTGGATCTTTAACGGATCAGATCAGCCTAGATCCATATTCACTCCATATAATTCGGATTAGGAATCTTCTTAATCGGATCAGCTCCATCAAATCTCTAATCGGACAATTATCCTAATAAATCGGATCGGATTCAGATCGGATCCGGATTGAAATCCGCCCCATTGACAACCCTATGTGTGTATATATATATATAATATTTCTATTATTTATCTCGATCTTTAACCATTAGATTAATTTAGATTTATTTCTTAAATTTAATTATATTTGCTCCGATTATTTCAAATTAGAAATTATATCATTAATCAAATTATATATGTACATCTAACATATCAGTGCATGCCCCATTTACGAGGTCACCAAGCTAATTAAGGTCTTGGTCCTTTAGGATATATATATAAAATAAATTTCCAACAATTTTGATTAATTAATTTCTTGGTTTGCATATATATGATTGCATCTACCTCTTGCTTTATTTATTTAACTGAATAAGGTCAATGTCATGGCCGAGACTTGTACTCTTTTTATGATAGTTGGTTTGGCCGAGAATTTCGTGGAAGAAGGATGGATACTACCTTCTTTTTGCTCTTAGTGTTGTTTCCACCAAATTAAATTAAACGACGACTTACTTATATATATATACAATGCTCTTAGTTTGATATCCATTACTAGTTTGGCCGACAATTTCATGGAAGAATTAATGAATACTTTCTTTCTGCTTTTAGTGTTGTCTAATTCCACCAAACAACGACTTATAGGTCAATCTGGAAAAAGACCTCAGAAGGGGTCACGTAATTACTAATGTGAAAGTACGAAGAAAAAACAATTTAATTGAACGCCAACAAATGGCAAAATTACATTAAGACTGGAGAATTACTAATGTGAAAGTACGAAGAAAAAACAATTTAATTGAACGCCAACAAATGGCAAAATTACATTAAGACTGGATTCTCAGCATTTTTTATCCTATGTTTATATATAAAATTATATTTTTTGTTCTAAATTTTTTATACTTTTGATCTTATCACTTTCTTTTAAAGCCAAAATGCAAAATTAACACAATTCCATGTGACATAATTAAATTGCTATAGTTATGGACCTCTCAAGACCAAATGTAAAAACATTCAAAGAATGAGATTTAAAATTGCAATTTATAAATAAAATTATACCTCTTGTTCCAATTTTCCTACCCACTTTCTTTCGAAAAGAAAGTGCGAAACTGAAACAATTTTATGTGAAATAATTAATGCTAGTTATGGACCCTCAGGACCAAATGTATAATATTTGAAGGAATGGGATCCAAATTAAAGTGCAATTCTATAAAATATGAGATTAAAAGTGCAATTTTACGACCAACATACTAAGCCCTAGTGCCCTATATACAAATCGAAAGAAATATTTTATATTCAAACACCGTTCACTATAAGAGAAAACGTCCTATATGTCATATATATGACGTCCTTTTTTCTTTCTTTTTCTTTTGATGCATCATCATATATATGACATCACTCGTCCCTTATCAACACCGAATTTTTTTAATTCATATATATTGTTAAAGAATAACATAATAAATATAGTACTACAATTTATTAAATCCATTATCACCATAAAACTTTATAAATGTTTATGTGGATTGAAATTATGAGTACTTTTTTACCATGCATAGTACTATGATTATTTTGTTCATGCATTATAGCATTATTCAATAAAATCAAACATGATATAAACATGTTAAAAAAGAGTTTCTCAAACTCAAGTCAAGAAAAAACATATTTATGATTAATTATGTTAGAAAAAATATTTTCTAACCTTAAATATGATTTTCAAACAATTCTGTATGTCAAAAAGAGTTTTTCAAACTCAAATCAAGAAAAACATATTCATGTTAGAATATTTTTTTTTATGTTTTTTTATTTACAGATTTTCTTCTATAAGAATCTTAATATCAAGAATTAATGATTAATACTTTTGTTCAATGAAGACAAAAAACATAAAATTCACATAATAAGTAATTGTTTTCAATTTCGTCTAGGCACCTGAAAATCTAGGACCGACACTGAAGAAATACTATTTTAACATATTTATGGGTCCACGGCCGGTGTCAACCTACGTCAAGTCTACATTGAAGTCCATCTGAGTTTTTCCTTCAATTTACATTTAACGGGCCTCTATGTTTGATGAGGAGAATAATGGAGCTTTTGAAATAATTTCAATTTGCGTAATATTGTCTGTTTGAGTTTTGACAGAATAGTTTGAGAAATATAATAAGTATATGTTATTTTAGAAGAATAAGATTGTAGGTGTAAGATGTATAAGATTTTATGTCAAAATATATTTATTATATATATGAGATAAATTGCGTAAAAGATTAATTATTTTATGTCAAATCAAAGTACAGTTTTTTTCAGTGATAAGAAAATTATCGTTTGTTTGACTTTTAAGAAACTAGTTTGAGAAAATTAATGGATAATAAATTTAATTTTTCTCAAACACGATTTAACTTTTGGAAAAGTCAAGCAAATAGGCCAATGTTTTCCTTTCCTCTATATATATGGATCAACGTAATTAAGTTATTTACCCCAATTAAGCTTGAGAAGTAAAGTAATTAAATTAAATTAAATTAAGGCTAGAAAATGAAAGTGTCATGGTTTGCAATTGTGATGACACTATTGGCGGTGGTGGCGAGCATCGGAGTGGTGCACGGGCAGAGCCCAACTCCGAGTCAGTGTACCCAAGAGAAAAATCAACTGGAAAACACATGCAGACATGTACTTTACAGATCCCCTTCGGCCCAATGTTGTCAGCTCGTTAGAATGGCCCATGCAGAGTGTGTTTGTCCTTTCTTGTCGCCGAAGTTGGTTGTGGCCTTGAGAGGTGCTAATCGTATTATCGGAATGGTTGGGGGTTGTAATCGACAAGTTCCACGTAACTTCAAGTGTGGAAGTAAGTACCCACTAACTATTTTGTTTTTCGCCAAATTTTAGTTAAAAGTTTAAATGGTGGACTTTTTAGGTGTTTTTATATATTTCCTCCGTCCCACTTTTCTTGCTTTCATTTCTATTTTGGGACGTCCTAAAATATGATTTCCTTTCTCTCTCAAAGAATTTCAAAAGTTTACTCTTTTAACAAATTGTCTAAAACTTCGTGCCAAAATTAAAGGGATAATAAACTTTGGGACGGAGGGAGTATTTATTTTGTCCTTAAAAGTACTGGTTGAGATTTAGTGGTATTAAATTATTATTTTATGTGAAAGGATATATTTAAGAAAAATAATTTAATTTATAGAAAGAGAGTATTATTTTGAAACATAAGTGAAAATTTAGAGACAAAGGAAGCTAGTAATAATTTTAAGAAAACAGGTTATATAATTCATCCCACTTGATTTGATCAAACTCATCAAATTATTATATTTAATTCAAAAAAAGTAATGTATTTAATTTGTCATGTTATTGGATTCGACCAAACTCGATCTGTGAAAGAATTTCCAGTCGTTGAGGTTGTGTATTTCATAAAAGGTGTATGGCCAATATTAACATAAGAGTTGAATATAATATAGTTGACTAATTGTAGTCTATTATTACTCAAACAATTTACATTTCAACTATATAACAAGGTATTGATTGGAATTAACTAATTAAGTTTATTTCTAGAATTTGACTTTATAGGAACAATAATGAAAATATAAATTACAAATCAAAATAAAACATGATACTTTTATTCTTTGAAGCAAGGTTCCTTATTTTTTCTTCTTCTTTTCATTTTCTGAATAAACTTCCATAATCCAAATTAATTAACATGAAACATATATATAACCAAAAAAATTGTAGCAATATCATATGCTGGTTTTCTAATTTCACGTTGGAGGATTAACGTAAATATTATCTATTTATTTATTGCAGGTGTCACTACTCCACCTTAATTATCATCTGTACTCGCGGGCTGACCAACGATTATTATATTTTGTTAAGTAGCATATAAATTATTTATAATAAGCTGCCTCTTCTGCTTCTCTCTTTGGTTCAACCCAATTGATATGTACTCTTTTAATGTGGTATTTTCCATCATATATAAATAAATGAATAAGTGGAATTAAGTCTGTTTTACATGTGTTCGATTGGTCAGCATTAGAACCCCAATCGAACTGCAGGATTCAAATCCAATTTTTAATTAAAAAAAATTATACTCGCATGAAAATCCAAACCAATAGGGTAGGTTCATTTGTATCAAATTTTATATCTACTTTCACTTATGTTATCAAAAGAATAACAAGTTAACATATTTATGTTAAAAAAAGGTTAGTATCATAATTTAATAAATTGTCCCTAAAAAACATCATTAAGTGGGTGATGTGATCATTAACTCTATTTGGATTATTTCAAATTGATGTCATTAGTACTTATAATGACTGACAATTCTATCCCCTAATTAATATTTTGGAATGGTAAAATAATCTCACATCTTCAAATTTGTTAACAATTTTAATCGATATTGTTGTCCAATTTCAAAACTAGTTCGAACAAGACCACATGCAGACCAATTTGAAGATTTTACAAATCTATTTAACTAATTTAATTTTATAAATAATATTATTAAATTAAGAAATATTTTAATATAAATCTGAAGATTTTTTTTTTAAATTATGTGGTTACGAGGGGTGGGGTGGGTGGGGCTTAGGGGTTAGTTTTTCTTTTATTAAATTATAATAATTTATTAATAAGATAAACTTTATTATTTTAATTAATAGGAGTATTAAATAGATTGACCCTTTTTACGTTTGCATAGGCCAGTCCAACTGCAACTCCAGTCTCCAGTCCTATATGTAAATACTCTACACTTTAACATTTTGATTATATTTTAAGATTCTACTTTTAAATAATCACGCCACTCCACTATTACACAACTCCATTACAACTTTCGCACACTACTTTTACTTTTAAAATTTTACTTTGAACTCTCAAATATGAGAGTCCAACCTTATAAAATTTTGGTAGCCTTATTTTTTAAAGACTCCCTTAGAATATATTTTTTGTGTAATTTTTATAAATTTTCTTATAATTTGGGATATTGAGACTCCCTTGAAGATGGTCTAAGGGCTATTATGAAAAAAAAGAAAAAAAAAATACTAAGCCCTATATGTAAATTTTATTTTATTTTGCCTCAAAAATTAGCTTGAAGTTCTCATTAAAATCTTAAACTTGTTAGTGAATGATTTTAGTTGAATAATGAGATGCTAAATAGTAATATTATACTAATAGTGTTGAGAAATTTCATAATTTGGATTATTGAGGTTTGTGGTGAATATAGGTGTTATGTATCAAACTCAATAGGTACAGAAAGTAGTTGACATGTGTAATATCAATAAATTTATAGGTCTTAAGTAAAGTTTTGTAGGTTCCTAACGGGGTCAAATGATGTTTTACTCAGTTTGGATGAGCCGTGACTGGGCCATACGTTTTCCAAAAGACCCTAAAGTACTGCTGCTATGGAATGAATTTCGATCTGAATTCGAGGCTCGATTTATTATGATGTTTATCCAATTAGAGATTCAATGGTTGAGAATTAATCTTTTCCATGTTGGAGCTTACTAGATTATGAAAGAAGTTTATGAGTAATAAAAAAGTAACACTAACAAACTATCAAACAAGAAACTATAAGTGAGAAGTTTGAAAGTGGAGGTTTAAAATTTTAAGGAACGAAAAAATATTCGAAATTACACACTTCATGTTTATATTCATAAATATAATAATTCATTTTTAATCGACAATATATCTTATATCTCATTTTATTGTTACATGGTGAATTAATTCAATAAATGTATGTGTTGACTTACATAGATTTTAAATTTGAATAATTATCAATATATATATGTGTGACGCAAAAAATCAACACCAAATTGAAATAGAAGATCTTACTAGATAGTACTCTCAAAATTAATTAAGCATCTCCTATATCAAATCCTAAGTACTTAATGATTTCTTTAAAGAATTTAATCATATATTAATCTCACACATTGACCCCAAACCTCAATTTCCCTCTTCTTAATCTCTGCCTTGTCTCTACTACTCAACTCTGGCAGCAAAAGTGTGGCCTTCAAAATCTCCGCACCGCAGCCCAACCACACATGCACCACTTTCTTACAGCACTTTGGGCTTATCTCGCTCCTATTCTCAAAGATCCTGCCAAATACTTCCTTCCCGCAGCCATCGGTCAGCTGCTCCAAACACTTGTCAAAGTAACTTACGTAAGCAAAGAATTCACGGTACGGCACTTGTATCACGGTGGATGGAGCTGCCGCGTTATGTTCCTGGTTCTTTAGTGAGACGTGTTTTTTGCCGACTGTGAGTGGATTAGCGACTACGCGTAAGAGGGCGCGTGTTGGTAAGTGTTTTTCAGTGGAGGATGGTGCGGTGACCGTGATGTGTTTTCGGGATTGTACAGAAAATGTGGATAGAGCGAGGATTGTTGCTGCCACAGTTAAGAGAATATTAAGATTTGGCATTTTTTATTTAAAGTTTGGTTAAAAAAAAATTGTTTGGTTATTTAATTGAATTGGATTGGCTTGGGGTGGGGTGGGGTGGGGTGGAGTGGGTATTTAATTATTTATTGTTTACCTTTACGTTACATTTGTGTAGTAAATGACTTCAATTAAATTTATGGGAATTTAATAAATTTGCTAAGCTTTTAATAGATAACAGTGTTTTCATTGAATGAATGCATGAGAGAATGTTTTAGAAGCATAAGAACAAGAGAATTGTACTTTTCATACTGAATTTTCACATACTTTATATATTTAGTGTTATATTCTTTGAAAAAATATATTTAATATTATGATTTCACTCTTCGATACATTTCATTTATTCGTTAATTTTTTAAAGAAAACCGCCATATCTCCTTCACTATAAGGACAAATTGCGTGTTTTAACAATTCTCAAAAAACCATCAATTTTCTAAAAGTTAAATCTACTATATCTCTAAAATCCAATCAAACAATTATTTATCATTGAAAATATATTTGAAAAAGAAAAAGCACATTTTATTCAGTAAAGTTAATTAAATTAATTCATCTTCTTTCAAATTAAGAAAATCCACTTCTTTCACCCGACCCGCTCATACATGCAGCCGTACCATTGGGTCAGATTCGGGTATCTCCAATAGAATTTGAAAGCCCATTGTTGTCTGATTTGTGGGCTAAGTACAGTACAAGATTTAAATTTTGTCAACAAAATGAATTTTTCTTTGGGCCAAAACTAATAAGCCTTAAAACCTTGAACCTGATTATGTAACTATGTTTTACCGGAACAACGTGTGGGGTTTCAAATTTGATAAGGTTAGATTTAGATTCGGGTTCATCTATACTGGGTCAGAATTAAAACCAATTTTGATCTTGCAAAATCCTATTATCTTTGAATCCAGCGGATCTATGCAGATTTCGTCCAACTTCAAATCCATTAAAATCAACACTTTCAACATTTTCAGCAGTATCTTTTTGTATAACAAGTTTGTTAACATTCTCCTTATATAAAAAATTAAAAAAAAAAAAAAAAAACTATTACATTCTCATTCGAGTTAGCTCACGTACATGTACACATTTAATCACTTGTTTGTTGTTTCAAATGATTTAACCATGGATCAAAATTTCGGTTCAAATGTATGTTTCGGTCAATCATGATCAAATATTGAAATTTTTTTGAGATTATTCGGAAATGTTTCGGAAACACTAAAGAAAATTTGTAAATAAAATTACTAAATTTAGGAAAATAACAGAGTTTAAGGCAAATAAATAGTTTCGGAATTATATCTTGTTTTCGTTTCGCCTGATTCAAAAGCGGAAACTTTTCGATGTTTTCGATGGAAATGATGTAAATTTTGATCCATGGATTTAACATATCACGTATATGTTGAAAAACAAATTAATTGATGTTAATGTATCAGAACTAGTTCATGTTGTTACATTAAAATATGAATAAAATGAGACAATTAATGTTAAAACAAATCTTATTAAAATGATGATAAAATAATATCACTCGTCCGTAACCAAAAGATTATGTATGTGAGTATATATATAATATTTCTATTATGGATATGGATATTTAACCATAGGATTAATTTGTATTTATTTTTCAGAATTATTTTTGCTCCAATTATTTCAAATTAGAAATTTTCTCAATCAAATCATGTGCATCTAACATATCAGTGCCATTAATTTACAAGGTCACCAAGCTAATTAAGGTCTTGGTCCTCTAGGATATATACAAAATAAAATTCGAACAATTTTGACTTATTAATTTCAATTGGTTTGCATATATATTATTATATCATATAAAGGGCTAGCCCCCTTAGCAACAGTACATTTTTGGTCGTTCAAAATTAGTTTTCCTTTTTTTTTTTTTTTCTGAGCACGCGCCCAAAACGACGTCGCTTTGAGCCCTTTTTTAATTATCGTCTAAGCTTTATATCATATAAATATGGGTAAATTACGAATATCCCCCTCAGGTAAGGTCTAATTACAAAAATCACCCTCACGTATTGGGTATTACAAAAATCCCCCTTAGGTTTGTCACATTCTTACAATTAACCCCTTGCCCCTATAATGTTCCATTTTTGCCCTTAAGTGTTAGTTTTATTGTTTGTAATGTCTCATATATGTTAAAACTTGGGTGCTTATTATTATATCTTATAAATTAGAAAATAGATAATTATATATTTACTACCAAAATAATTGATAAAATTTATAATTGCCCATAAATTTTAATAAATATTGCAAAAAAATATTTATATATATTAGCAATTTAAATTGCAAAACATTAAATTAAATAGAATTTTAATAATTTATTTTATAAATATGAACAAATTGTTTACACATTAGTTGAATGAATTTATTTTATAAAATAGTATATTTAATAAACTAATATTTTTTTTTATAAATAAGATATTTTAGTTTATTAAAGTTTATATTGTATTATAAATTGAAATATTTATTGAAATTCATGGACAATTATAAATTATGTCAATTATTTTGGTGGTAAATATATGATTATTATTTTTATAATTTACAATATATAACAATTAACACCCAAATTTTAAAATGTATAATATATTTTAAACATTACAAATAACTTCCAAGGGTAAAATTGGAATATTTTAGGAGCAAGGGGTTAATTGTAAGAAGGTGACAAACCTGAGGGGGATTTTTGTAATACCCAATATGTGAGGAGGATTTTTGTAATTAGGCCATACCTGAAGGGGATATTCGTAATTTACCCTATAAATATATCGGGCTAGCCCCCTTAGCAACAGTACATTTTTTGTCGTTCAAAATTAGTTTTCCTTTTTTTTTTTTGAGCGCGCGCCCAAAACGACGTCGCTTTGAGCCCTTTTTTAATTATCGTCTAAGCTCAAAACGACGTAGTTTTGTGCTGAAATCTGGAATTCTCTTGTACTCTCTGCTCTACCATTTGTACAATGCATTTGTTTTGAAAATTTTTGATATCGTTCCAGTATTCATCTCGCTCCAGGTACGTTCTCTCTTCTCTCTCTTCTTTCTCTTCTTATCCGCAAACTAGGTAATCTATTCCTCTTATTTTCTCCGTTTGATTTAATTCAATTGATTTATGATTTTGCCTTTAATTCTCTCACCTTTTTTCACAGTTAAGTGTTTCTTCAATACAGCAAGGTAATGACTTTTGGCTTTGGCTGGGCCGTGGGGCGAGGGTGGTGGTGTTATGGTTGGTGTCGGTGGCAAAGGCATAAATGGGTGTGGCCACTAGGGTTTGATGGGGGTGGAATAAGATGGAGTTAGGGTTTTGGGGTTATAGGTTTATGCTTAATTGGATTTTTCATCTTGGCTGTTGAAGTTAAGTTGTTTTTGGACCGGTTTAAGATTCTCTCTACTTTTCTATATTAATTGTCTGAAAAAGAGGCTTCTTCAGGTTATGTTCCTTGCAGAGTCTTCTTACGGAATCATATAGATATTCTAAACTGATTTTGATTTTCATTGTATATTGAGGCTGAAAAGTACACAAATTACTAGGGCTCTTAGTTAGAAAATATTGTGTGTATGTGTGAATGTTACTTTTTCTTTTTTTTCTTCTGTTTTCTGGAGTTAATTCCAAGATATGCGATATTTGGCATAGATATCGGTTATGTTCAACAATCTGACTAAGGGAAACCAATGGCATTAAAGTAGGTCTAGCTGTTTGAAGCTCCTCATGCGAGTACAACCCTATCATCGTCTTATTCTCCCCAAAACCTAAAGCCTTCGCCTTTTGCAAACATATCTATGGCGCATAATTTTTGTGGTTTTGTTGAATTTTCATCTTCATGCAGGTTTGAAAGCTACTACTAATATACCTTATTTTATTAGCATCAAATTGTTTTCTCAAAAGGATTTTGTGATGCAATAGTTGAGAACTCTCCTAAGAATCTAAAAGATCTTAAGGTATATTATCGGCTTAAGCCATTATGTTTCAATTCTCAGTTACTTAAAAATAAAATTCACAAGTGCCCTTTTATTTTAGCAGGAAGAATTTGGAGTTGGTACATCAAAGATGTAGATGTTGGTGTAACTTGTAATCATGCAGTTCTTTGGCGAACTAATTCAGACTGGAAGGAAGCGAGCCATATTTTAACATTATATATAGGCTCTAGAGCTTGTATCTTGTCGTTTTAAGGTAATTATTGTTTGTAAATTGGATGTTGTGTAGGATTTTAGGATTTTACTCATATGCTCTATGATTGTTGCTTCTATGGCTTGTTTATGTTAATGCATGATCTTATCTTATATCATTTTTAGTGCCATCAGATATTAGGTTATACTATAAAGTCCAAAAGGAATATTATAACAAATTAAAGACAACCACTCTCAGATTACACTATTAGAATCTATAAGTAGTAGTTACACTTGGACATTGTATTTTATTATCCCAACATATCACTATTCAATTTGTTGTAACAACGACCTCATCTCCTCAAATATGAGAAAGCTTTGAATAATGTAACTTTTAAGGATTGATAGCAGAAATATTACATGGTAAAAGTTTGCACTTAGCTTAATGTGCTATGTTGCTCTTAACTCATGGCCCCCTCTTGAGAGGCATAAGTTGCTATTTTTCTTGGATATATGCAAACTTTTAGATCCGGACTTTAAATAAAAAAGGAAAAATCTTAGTTGAAAAGTTATTGTAGTGAATCGAATCTTTTTACTTTTTCATGATATTAATGTGGATCTAAATGTGCTTACACATGTGTGAAGCTTGATGGAATTTTATTTCTGCAAAATGTTCTATGTTATGTCTTGAGGTAATAGGCATAAACCTATCTTGTAAGATCTTCAGCAATCTTGATATAATTAGTATGTTACCGGGACAAATTAGTATAAGCTTCTAGAAATTGTTCATGTAAGGCACATGTTTGCAGATGGTGAAACTTGGTTCAGTCTTATGGGGCAAAAGCTGATGTAGCAGATGTAGTTCAGACCTCTCCTGATGCAGAATCTTTGTACCATCTTCCTCAGGAAGAAAGTAATAATTATCCAAAACATGGAAGTGATGGTCTACAAGAGTCAGGTATTGTAAAATATTTTCTCTTTTAGCCAGCCTAGCTTTTGACTGAGTTTTAACAATTGCTACTAGAGTTTACTTAAGTATAATCTGAAAAACCATAAAAGTCAGGTCCTTTGCGAAAAAGGATTTCACATCCTTAGTCAGTCAACTCCCACTAAGACCTCTATGAGATTTTGGAGTTAGATTGAGGAAATTTAGTAGTATTTACTTCCCTCACTTGCATGAGTCTTTTTTTCGTGTTGTCTGTTTATTTATATATAAAAGTGTTAATTGCTTATTTAATTTACTTTCATTAATGCGACAATGGTAATTTTTTTTGTTTATTAGTTTTATGAAGTTTCAAGCTATAGATTTCAAAACTTGGTAAAATAAGATGGTAAGGATGACATGTACTACTACAGGTGGGAGAAACTTGGTTCAGCTCTTTTCAACAAAAGATGGAGATATATGAGAACAATACGAATCAGACTTCTCCCGATGCACAATCTGCTTATGATTCTCAAGATGAAAGTAATGGAATTTCCAGTGAAGATGAAAGTCAAAGACCACAGGAGTTAGGTATCATTCAGTTTATCCTATTTCCATCACCTTTTCACTTACCGACTTCAAGCAGACCTTATGCTTATTATGTTTGAGATATACATGCATTGAAGCTTCCTTTAATACATTCAAAGAAGTAGGATTATTGTGATAAAATGGAATATGTCTTCTGTCCTACTTGCGTATCCATGAAAGGACTATCCTACTTTCGTATCCATGTAAGGACTGAAAATATGTGTTTTCTTTTAGAAATAAAATTGTACAGTTGCAGGAAGTATTTCTTCATTAGCAATCCATAGAACTTTACTTTTTATAGTAGCATTTTTTAGTCCTTACATTTTCATTGTAATTCTTGAATATAGCTTACTAGCAATATGCTGTTTATTAATTTTGTTGGATCATGCACCTTTTTCATTAGCAGAAATTCATTGATATACTCCATTAGTCCAGCTTCAATTGTTACTTGTAATCTTGTTGAATGTCAAAATGAAGACCCTTTTCTTTTGAAATAGACATTTTTACTAAAATACTTTACTTAAAATTCATGTTCTGGAATTCAATTTTTTTTAAGAGAAAACATAAGTCGCACTTATAAATGGCTTTGCTACTATCACAATTAAAAACTCAAAACAACACCTTCACATCCCTTTTCCATTGTGTTCTGCTCAGATAATAGAGTTATTATGGTGTTAGATTTATTTTCCCTGGAGTTTTATGAAGTTTAAGATTTATATAAAACTTCACAATTTACATCAAATGCGTTACTTCTGATCCATTTTTCAGGTGTAAAACTCATCTGGTCAATTTATATGTGCATGTTGCTGCAGTTCCACGTGGTTGTGACTAGGGCTTTGGTGGCAAAGTGCTTAATGCAGTGCAGTTGATGCCTGGAGAACGGTGTTTTGCCAGTCATCTACTGCTTTTGTAGATACATTAAAATATGTGACAATGATAATAAAGAAACCATGGTTGATAAACATGTAGTTTAGATATATGTTTATTTGTGACTGAAAACGAGATGGCTTATCCAAAATATGTTCAGATTCCATCGCGGAAGACAACGGACTGGAAAAAGGATTCTCTCATGAGCTCAAATCCAAAGATATAAAAAGAAGCAAATCTAATTTCGCTTCCTCTCCTTTGCTCAAAGTATATCCATAATTGTCAATATGAACTTCATCTTGCTCTCACTATGTGAATTTGTGGCTGAAATTATCCTCCAGAGACTCTAAAATGTAACTAATGATTTGATTTTGTAATCTTCTATGTCGTGTGTATATATAGGGTAAATACCACTTTTGGTCCCTCTTATCATTATTTTTTACAGAGTGGTCCCTTTTATGTTTTTTTTCCACTCTAGTCCCTACTATGAATTATTTGTTTCACTTTAGTCCCTACTATGAATTATGTGTTTCACTTTAGTCCTTATCAGGTGGTTTCGATAACACGTGACATGCATATGAATATTTTTTAGGGCATTTTCGTCCGTTCTCTATTGAGACTATTTGAGATATTGTTTAATTGGTGAGCAATTTTGGTGTTTGAAAAAGATTTTAGGAAAAAACTTTAATTTTGAACAAAATGTATGATTAAGTTCGATTGGAATGAAAGCCTATTTTGGAAATTTAGTTTTTTTTTTAAATAACTAGAAAAACGAAAATATCCATGTTAGTTTACTTGAAATGACAAAATTGCTCTCATGAGCATATCACATATTATCGGAATCGCCTTGGACCACTTGAAAAAGACTAAAGTGAAACAAATAATTCATAGTAGGGATTAAAGTGGGAAAAAAACATAAGAGGGACCACTCTGTAAAAAGTTAATGATAAGAGGGACCAAAAGTGGTGTTTACCCGTATATCTATA
The DNA here is from genome assembly GCA_003313485.2 of Penstemon barbatus. NCBI lineage: Eukaryota > Viridiplantae > Streptophyta > Magnoliopsida > Lamiales > Plantaginaceae > Penstemon > Penstemon barbatus. The sequence goes on from CM064880.1 coordinate 10,311,670, forward strand.
TATTTAGAGTTTTGCTTGCAAGTGCATCAATATGATTCTATTTATGTGTATCAAAGCATATAAGTTCCCCTTTTTTTTGTTACCGCTCTTTTATTTTTGAAAGGTTGTATCATATAGTATTTACTTTACACATTTCAACCACACAAATAATTACAAATCACTTTATTTTTATACGACTACTATATTACATAAGTACGCAGGACAAAGGCACCGCGCTAAACCTAGTATATATATATGATTGCATCTACCTCTTGCTTTATTTATTTAATATGTCATAAATATTATGTCTGCTTTTAGTGGTGTACTGTTTCACAAACAACAACTTATAGGTCAATCTGGAAAAAGACTTCTTAGTAGCAAGAAGGGTCACGTAATTACTAATGCGAAAGTACGAATAAAACAATTGAATTGAACGCCAACAAATGGCAAAATCACATATAGAATCGGATAAGACTGGATTCTCAATATGCTTATAAATAAAATTATATTTTTTGTTTTAATTTTTTAAATATTTTATACATTTGAACTTATCGCTCTCTATTAATATGAAAATGCAAAATTAACATGATTTCATCTGACATAAATAATGCTATGACTGTTTGTTAGTTGGAGAAGCTATCTAGTTGAAGAGTATCGATCAAACACTCGTAGTTTCCTCCATCTTGGCATCAAAGTTTGTAGCTAGTGATGAGGCATCCAATCAAGTTTTGTGATTGCAGAATTTTGTCACTAGGTTGCATATTATGATCCGGTTATAAAGACAACTGAAGACATATTGTGACAATAACTTAGCAGTCTTATATTTTGACAACAATAGGAGCTCATCAAAGTCAATGCATACTGACACAAAGTTCCTAGTTGTAAACTAAAGAGTACATAGTTGCCAGATTTTCATAGAGCATTGGGACAAACTCCATGATTACGGTTCCGCTAATTAAAGTATTACAACCTAAGGTCTTCTTGAGCATACTGCTCTTATGGGTGTAATATTAAATAAGGATATCGGGTTTTAGTGGGAGTTTGTGATTTAGCTGCTCTATTTGTTGTTAACTTTGGATCCATTTGTATATTTGGATATTTCTGCAGAAATAAGGTTATCAGTTTTTTACTCTATGTACGATTATGTTAAAGTTGATCTTAATAAAGATTAAGGAGGATCAGTTGAAAATAGGCATGTTTAAGATCACATTACATGTAATTTTCATGCTACGCTCCATGATAGATCTATGTCATTTGGTTTTGTTGGTATATGTGATTACTGATGGGTTTAATTACGCTATTTGTGACGAAAGCTCCTTTAGTCATTTGCCGACTAAATCAATGGACGAGATTGTTTGGAATATTTAAGGAAATAATAGCAAATTTTGAGTTCATAAGGATATACACATTTATCTGATAACATATGTGGCCCAAGTGGGAGATTGTTGGAAAATTCCAATGGTTATGTGAGTCTAATATGTTAATTTAGTGTGTATTGCTATTATAAAGTAAAGTCCATAATTATGTGGTTTAATTATGTTATCTTTTGGACTATGGGTATTAAGTTTATCATGGAATAAAAATGTAGATACTAGTTTGTAATTTTCAATTTGATGAAGGGCCGAATTGAAAATAATGGAATGTATACTAACCCTAGTAGGTTATTATATATAAAGGGTTATGATCCCCACTGGTACACAACACAACAACAAAATATAGAGTTACATAACTCATATTCTCTGCAATCCCTTTCTGCGTGAGTATTAAGGTTATAAGGTGTGTATTAAGTGGAAGATCATAAAACCCATCATCACTAAATCATCAATAACATCAAGATTGCTGGCATGAATCAAGGTAAGTTTCCGCTGCATTAAAGTTTTAAATCTACTTTTAATCTCTTGACAGTCGACATGGTTAGGCAATAAGATTTTCGGTATTAAATCGAATTAGATCTAATGATCATTATGTTTATGTATTCGATTTAGATCCAACAATAAATATACGCCACAATGAAACAACAAGGGCTACAATTTATTTTCATATATACTTGAAGATCCTCTCCAAGTAACACTGTATAGAAATCGTAGGCCTTGTTGGCCATGAAAAATTGTGATTTTCTGCATCTCATAACACGGGTAAACATCGTTTATTCATTCAACAAGTGAAGACAGAAATCTTATCACATTCATCACATCTTATTAAAATGATTATTGATGTTAACACTTAACACATTCATATTATTCGTAGACTAAAGATTATCTATGTGTGTGTAGGGCTGTCAATGGACCGGATTCGGAGCGGATATGGGTGACTCCGGATCCGAATCCGAAAATCAAAAGTTGTATCCGGATCCGATCCAAGATCCTACCGGATATTCAAAGAGCTACCGAATCCGAAAATATTCGATATCCGACTCAAAAATTCGGATCCGAACCAAAAAAAAAGTTAATTTATACTTTAACTTTAAAAGATAAAAAAAAAAAAAACTATGAATTATCTAATCCAAAAATATATACAAGCTAAAAAGAAATGAAAATAATTGCAGGTAATTTGTAGGAACAAAATACAAAGTTTACCAATTTTACAATAAACGATAAAATTCTACACCTACTTATAATCGAAGGAGGTAGATTGTTGGTAATACCAACTTATACATGTTTAATTGGAAACATTACCACAACATAATTATACCATAACTACAATATCCAAATAGAAGTTGAACGAAGGGGTCACATCCCATAAGACTTTATTTTTTCATGGTAAATATATTATTTTTCCTTTTTTTTTATCTCAAATCGGGCAACCTATCTTCGATAAATTTGTGAAGTTTATGGAATTATTAAAACGGTATCTTGGTCGGTGGATACTTATAATCAACATTAACGAATTATGTACTTAACCAACATTCTAAATGCACGTGAAAGGTGAAACATGAAAATTAAATTTATATAGTACTATTATATCAAATATTATCCGGATGCGGATTTTTAACGGATCAGATCAGCCTAGATCCATATTCGCTCCATATAATTCGAATTAGGGATCTTCTTAATCGGATCAGCTCCATCGAATCTCTAATCGGACAATTATCCTAATCGGACCCAATTCGGATCGGATCGAATTGAAATCCGCCCCATTGACAGCCCTATGTGTGTGTATATATATAATATTTCTATTATTTATCTCGATCTTTAACCATTAGATTAATTTAGATTTATTTCTTAAATTTAATTATATTTGCTCCGATTATTTCAAATTAGAAATTATCTTATTAATCAAATTATATATGTACATCTAACATATATATCAGTGCATGCCCCATTTAATTACAAGGTCACCAAGCTAATTAAGGTCTTGGTCCTCTAGGATATATATATATATAAAATAAATTTCCAACAATTTTTATTAATTAATTTCTTGGTTGGCATATATATGATTGCATCTACCTCTTGCTTTATTTATTTAACTGAATAAGGTCAATGTCATGACCGAAGTCACTTCTACTCTTTTTCTGATAGGTGGTTTGGCCGAGAATTTCATGGAAGAAGGATGGATACTACCTTCTTTTTGCTCTTAGTGTTGTTTCCACCAAATTAAATTAAACGACGACTTACTTATATATATATACAATGCTCTTAGTTTGGTATCCATTACTAGTTTGGCCGACAATTTCATGGAAGAATTAATGAATACTTTCTTTTTGCTTTTAGATAGTGTTATCTAATTCAACCAAACAACGACTTATAGGTCAATCTGGAAAAATACCTCTTAATTAGAGAAGGGTTCACGTAATTATTAATGTGAAAGTACGAAGAAAACAATTTAATTGAACGCCAACAAATGACAAAATTACATATTGAATCGAATAAAATTATATTTTTTGTTCTATATTTTTTTATACTTTTAATCTTATCACTTTCTTTTAAAGCCAAAATGGGCCAAAATTATATTCTCAGCATTGAAGTCCATCTGAGTTTTTGATCAAAATAAATACCACAACCAACTTCGGCGACAAGAAAAGTAATGGTTTGATCAAACTCATCAAATCATTACATTTAATCCCAAAAAAAGTAATGTATTTAATTTGCCATGTTATTGGATTCGACCAAACTCGATCTATGAAGGAATTTCCAGTCGTTGAGGTTGTGTATTTCATAAAAGGTGTATGGCCAATATTAACATAAGAGTTGAAAATAATATAGTTGACTAATTATAGTCTATTATTACTCAACAATTCATTTCAACTATATAACAAGGTATTGATTGGAATTAACTAATTAAGTGTATTTCTAGATTTGACTTTATAGGAACAATAATGAAAATATAAACTACAAATCAAAATAAAACATACTTTTATTCTTTGAAGCAAGATTCTTTTTTTTTCTTCTTCTTCTTTTCATTTTCTGAATAAACTTCCATAACCCAAATTAACATGAAACATATATAACCAAAAAAATTGTAGCAATATCATATGCTGGTTTTTTTCACGTTGGAGGATTAACGTAAATATTAACTATTTATTTCTTGCAGGTGTCACTACTCCACCTTAATTATCATCTGTACTCGCGGGCTGACCAAAGATTATTATATTTTGTTTAGTAGCATATAAATTATTTATAATAAGCTACGTCTTCTGCTTCTCTCTTTGGTTCAACCCAATTGATATGTACTCTTTTAATGTGGTATTTTCCATCATATATAAATAAATGAATAAGTGGAATTAAGTCTGTTTTACTTTTACATGTGTTCGATTGGTCAGCATTAATTAGAACCCCAGTCGAACTGCAGGATTCAAATCCAAAATACTCGCATGAAAATCCAAACCAAAAGGGTAGGTTCATTTGTATCAAGTTTTATATCGATTTTCACTTATGGTATTAAAAGAATAATATGTCAATATATTTGGTACTATAGTTTAACAAATCGTCCCTAAAAATCATCGTTAAGTGGGTGACGTGACCATTTAACTCTGTTTGGATTATTTCAAATTGATGTCATTAGTACTTATGATGACTGACAATTTTATCCCCTAACATTTCGGAATGGTAAAATAACTCCACATCTTCAAATTTGTTGACAATTTTAGTCGACATTGTTGTTCAATTTCAAAATTAGTTCGAACAAGACCAGATACAGACCAATTTGAATATTAGGTGTTAATATCAAAATCAATAATTTTATAGGTATAGAAAGTAGTTGACATGTGTAATATCAATAAATTTATAGGTCTCAAGTAAGGGTTCTGTAGGTTCTGAATGGGGCAAACACTTGGAGTCTATTTGGATGGGTTTTGGCTCGGTTTCGCGGGTCTCGATTTTAAAAAAATTGGTTTGGGTGGTTTCGATGAAATCTTTGAGACTTCATTTGGATGGGTTTTGGCTCTTGGGTTTTGTGGTTTGAATAAGTTAAAATCCTACTTGGATTGGGCTTGGATGTTGGGGTTTAGGGGAAAAAATAGGTGATATGTGTCAAATCAATGTCTTTTTTAGTGAGATTTGAGGGAAACAGTAGGTGGTATAGGTGTCAAATCAATGTTTTATAAGTTTAAAGAGTTTGAGTGTGAGTTTCTTAATAGGCTTTTGATGATTTTATGGGTTTGGCGAAAACTCATTTGAAAGTGTTTTGGCTCAGTCTCGTGAAACCCGCGAGACCGGGCTAAAATCCATCCACATACACCATTTGGGTTTGGGCCGAGACTTACCCAAATCATTTGTCAAATGAGGTTTGACCCCGTTTGGATGAGCCGTGACTGGGCCATACCTTTTCCAAAAGACCCTAAAGTACTGCTCCTAAGGAACGAATTTCGATCTGAATTCGAGGCTCGATTTATTATGATGTTTATTCAACTAGAGATTCAATGGTTGATAATTAATCTTTTCCATGTTGGAGCTTACTAGATTATGAAAGAAGTTTGAGTAATAAAAAAGTAACACTAACAAATAGGGGTATTCATAAACCCGTCCCACCCGCCTAACCTGTCCGATCCGCTCCAACCCGTCCGCAACTCGTCGGTTTTATTTTTAAAATAATCAAGTACGGGTTGGTAATTTGTAAACCCGCACGTTATGGATCGGGTGACGGGTTTAATGGTTAAAAAACCGACCCACCCGCAACCCACACTTAATCATCCTTGATGTACTTTTTATCAATTGTTTAATAAAATTCTGAAATAAATTATATTTTTTAACAAATGAATAAGAACAAATAAACAAACTTTCTTCAAGTTTTTTGTTTATATTAATGTTAATGGTACATATATGTTAGTACATTTTTTCCCAAAGAGTTTGTTGTTGGAAAAATCGAGAAGAAACTTCACTAATTTGTTATTGTTTGTTATGTGTGAGCTAGGTTGCACGGATACTCCGAAAAATGATACGGATACGCGTCCGATACGCGTGGGATACGCGTACAGTACGCCATCTTGAGTATCCTAATTAAATTAAATAAAAAATAATTCGGATATGGGTACAGTACATTTTTTGGAGTATCCTGCAGGTTTTGGATACATTTTTTATACGCATGGGGTGTTTTTGTTAGTTTTTCAAAGTTATGGGTAAAAAATTAATAAATTAAAAGTTAAAAAAAATGTGTATTTTGAATGGTCTTGGATACGGGTGTCCATCCTCGTGATGTTTAGTTGAAAATTTCAAATCAATTCATTTTTTTTCTAACTTTTTCAATTTTTGATATAACTTTTGTGTATTTTGAATGGTCTTGGACAATTTTAGTGTATAACTTTTATGTGATGTTGTCCAACCCGAAATTAAACTAATAGACAATATATATTTTAAATATGATAAATTTCTTTTGTAGTATAATAGAAGGATGAAACTAGTTATGTTGTTATGCATAATATAAAATTATTTTATTTTATATGCGTATCTTTGTCGTATCGAATCCTATAAATTTTAAAAATCCGTATCGCCGTATCCGTATCGTATTATAACGTATCGCCGTATTCGTATCCATGCAATCTAGGGTGTGAGTGATGATTTGTAATGAATTCTTTTGTGGGGACTTGTAATATTAGTATTGGTGGAGACTATTGATTTAATTAGTAAGAAATCGTTGATTATATTATAATTTTGTACTTTTTGCTTCTTGAATTTAATTTCAAATGTAGGTGAACATATTTGATACATTTTATTTGTTGTTTGAAGAACTTAAAATTATATGCTTAATTACTTATATTTAGATGTCAAGATTTTATGATATTATTTCCGTTCAACCCGCCAACCCGACCGCCACCCGCCCGCATCCATTCCACCCGAACCGGGCGATTTATGAAAATAGTAACGCGAGTGCGGTTTAAAAAATTGACAACCCGCACGTGCTGGATCGGGTTAATTTTTTCATATACCCAAACCCGACCGCGTTCACCCCTACTAACAAACTATCGAACAAGAAACTATAAGTGAGAAGTTTGAAAGTGGAGGTTTAAAATTTTAAGGAACGAAAAAATATTCGAAATTACACACTTCATGTTTATATTCATAGATATAATAATTCACTTTTAATCGACAATATATCTTATATCTCTTTTTTTTTGTTATATGGTGAATTCATTCAGTAAAAGATGTGTTGACTCACATAAATTTTTAATTTGAACAATTATCAATATATATGTGTGACACAAAAATTTAACACCAAATTGAAATAGAAGATCTATTCCGTTTGTAAACCTCGGCTTCTTATAAAAACTCAACATCTATCCTATAATCCAAATAGAAAATTATATAATAAAAGGCAAAGGAGAATGCTTGTCACTTACAAACAAATAGATAGTAATCTTATTCATCAAAATTAATTAATCATCTCCTATATTAAATTCCAAGTAATTAATGATTAATTCCTTTAAAGAATTTAATTATGTAATAATCCAACACATTGATCCCAAACCTCAATTTCCCTCTTCTTAATCTCTTCCTTATCTCTACTACTCAACTCTGGCAGCAAACGTGTGGCCTTCAAAATCTCCGCACCGCAGTCCAACCACATATGCACCACTTTCTCACAGCACTTTGGGCTTATCTCACTCCTATTCTCAAAGATCCTGCCTAATACTTCCTTCCCGCAGCCATCGGTCAGCTGCCCCAAACACTTGTCCACGTAACTTACGTAAGCAAAGAATTCACGGTACGGCACTTGTATCACGGTGGATGGAGCTGCCGCGTGATGTTCGTGGTTCTTTAGTGCGACGTGTTTTTTGCCGGCTGTGAGTGCAGTAGCGACTATGCGTGCGAGGGCGCGTGTTGGTACGTGTTTTTTGGCGGAGGATGGTGCGGTGGCCGTGATGTGTTTTAGGGCTTGTATAGAAAATGTGGATAGAGCGAGGATTGTTGCTGTCAAAATTAAGAAAATATTAAGATTTGGCATTTTTTATTTATAGTTTGGTTAAAAAAAAAAAATTGTTTGGTTATGAAATTGAATTGGATTGGGGTGGGGTGGGTATTTAATTATTTATGGTTTACCTTTACGTTACATTTGTGTAGTAAATTAGTTCAATTAAATTGATGGGAATTTAATAAATTTGCTAAGCTTTTAATAGATAACAGTGTTTTCATTGAATGAATGCATGAGAGAATGTTTAATTTTAGACGTATAAGAACAAGAGAATTGCAGTTTTCATACTGAATTTGCACATACTTTATATATTTAGTATTATATTTTTTGAAAAAATATATTTAATACTATGATTTCACTCTTCGATACATTTCATTTATCCGTTAATTTTCTAAAGAAAACCGCCATATTTCCTTCACTATAAGGACAAATTGCGTGTTTTAACAATTTTCAGAAAACCATCGGCTTTCTAAAAGTTAAATCTACTATATCTCTAAAATCCAATCAAACAATTATTTATCAATGCAAATATATTTGAAAAAGAAAAAGCACATTTTATTCAGTAAAGTTAAAAACTTGACGTTGTTTATCGACCTGCTGAAGAAAGTATTCTGTTTAAAAAATGAGTAAAGCGGTAAATAGCAAGTCAAGTTTTTACCTTTTACATTTATACTATACGAAAAGACGCGATAGACCCAAAGAAAGGGCGCGAAATACAGAAACTGGCCTTGGAATAAACACTAGAATTTGGAAAGACATACGCACAATGATTACGGCGAAGTTAATGACTTGTCTGAATTATTACAGTGAAGACAAAAGGACGTGACTGTCAGAATATGAAATGTTTATCTTACAAAGGGATAAAAGAGTAATATTACATTTAAACTTACGGTAAATAATTACAAAGGTTATTTCACAAATCAATATATCAAGCAGCTTGGTCGCCATCTGGAATCTTTTGTTCGCTAGCGACGTCTCCTTCTTTTGCTGGCTCAATATCCTCTTCCTCTTCCTCTAGATCGATAAAGTTGTCATCGACCTCGTCATTAATATCGGAAGGAGGAATTGGTAATGGATTTCCGAACTCTTTGACGAGATGAGCCAAAAGAAATTTTTGATAAACGACGTCCGGAAGCTTGGAAGGAGAGTATACTTTGCCATAACGGTTCAACCGAATGTGCGCCGTTTTAAAATATTCCTTTCGACGATCTTCTATCATTCCAAAAGCGACCAACTGATGAATCGCCTTCTTGAACGTATTTTCTAAAAGTGGACCGACCATTTGATGTACCAGCGCTATATGAACAGGAGAGCTGAGGAATTCACGAATCACTTTTTCATCAGGATTTCGGCCATAACAATCCTTGAGTCCACTAAGAGGAATGTCCCTCTCATACTCCTCTAGAGAAGCTTGAAGACTTGATACTTGAGATTCCAACTCGCTAATCCGAGCAGTACTCTGAAATTGGAATTCTTCTAACTTTTTAGCCAATTGATTGGCTTGTTCTTGAGCACGGGAAGTCTCCATAACCCTGTCTATAATCTCCTCGTCTTCAGTCTCCGTAGCCCGAGTCTCTATGACAGGAACGAAAGAAGTCGTTGAGGGACCAACCTCTGAACCAGAAGACTTATGAAGTAAAGCTTTGTATTTCTCATCCAGAAACTCACATTGTTGTTTACAGAGAGCAGTTTAATAGGCATATGATGCTAAACAAGTCTTAGTCTGAAAAAGAAAAGGGGTAAAACAAGAAATGAGTTAGCAAACTAAAAAGATCTTCGAAGGAAAATATCCCATAAAGCAAACTTAAAAAAGAGATCACCTTTTCAACATAAAGAGAAGCTCGCTGAAATTTCTCCAAATGATCCTTCCGAAGAAGCTTATTTATGTCGCGAGTAAAAACGTCGGACAAAAGAACACGAGTTGCCTTATCGACCGCATTCTTGCTCTCGTCGTGGACAAATGAATCATTCTCAGAGTAGCCAGCGGCTCTCTTTCCCTCTAAATGATCCTCAATCATTTCGACCAAAGTAGGTTTTGGAAGATTGTCGCCGAGTAAAGAAAGATCGTTACCAGAACGACCATAGTAGCTCCTCTTTCTCTCCACCGGATTATTATTAGGATGAGGCATCGACCAGCTGCGACATCCGCGTATACCCAAAGATGTTCTAAGCTGGAGGGGGGGATAACCGGATCATGTCCCCTGACGAATAGGGGATTCTTGAGAAGAATCTGGAGATTCCTCTCCATTCTCCTCGGAGTCATGACTCAACTCCAGTTTTCTCTTCCGAGACGCTCTCTGCTCGATAGGGACGTTCTCTATGGTTTTGGAGGATTTGGACAACACCATTTTACCCTTTGAAGAATGTCGGGAATTTTCTACCATATGAGCTGAAAAAGAAACAAGATTAAAGTTAGACTTTCTGTAGAAAAGGGATCATCGCAACACTAAGCTGAAATAAAATGCTTACCAAGTGATTCAGATGATGAAGTGATTGGAAAAACATGAGCACTCAATACCGCTTTACGAAGGAAAACTTCCCCAATCAGAAGAGCACTCTGATATTTGTTGGCACGCATAGCATGGATTTCACCAATAAACTGAGAATCATCAGGATAAGTTCACCAGTCGGCAGGCGACCTCCGTAAACCCATTTGGAGCCATGATCCCACGAGAAGGGCGTAGTCGAACCATGCGCCAAACGAAGATGAGATGGGGGACGAACAAAGAAAAAATGAGATTTCCAAGAAGGGTTGCTAGAAATTGGGGAGTCGAAGATCGCTCGACTAGGCTTCTGACTAGCGAAGAAATATCCGCGATTGGAGGAACTGGAAATGTTAAACCGAAACAGTTGTGTAAAGTTACGAAAGGAAGGTTGGAACCCTTTCGCGATCATTAAGACAGAAAAACAAACCACGAAGGCCACGGAATTAGGGACTAATTGTGTCAAGGACACACTGAATATTTTTAGAATATCAAGAAAGAGGGGAGACAACGGAAGACGCAGACCACTATTAAAATGGGCCGTGTAAAAGGCTCGACATCCTTCCGGTGGTGATGTAACCCTATCAGAAGGAGAAGGGAGAACTATCTCAGAACCCTCAATCGGTTCATAAATTTGAGGAGCTGTGCCTTTGCCTTTCTTGGCTCGGGCAGCGACGTCCGTATCAGAAAGAATTTGTACCTTAAAGGTATCTTCAGCAGGAACAATGAATTCTGAAACTCCAGTTTGCTCGCTCGAAGGATTAGAATGCAACCCTTCCTCGATAATGGGAGTGACATTCTCCCTAAAGGAGGAAGAAGATTTTCTTAAAGAAGCCATCTTTTTGGATTCTCGGAGGATATAAGTCGATAAAAGGAAAACTTTAAATGATGAACGACTAAGCAAGAAAATGACTGCGAAGTATAAGGAAGTATAAAGTAGAAATGACAAACTTAATAGTCACCTATTTATACTGAGAAGAGAAAAGACGTTTCGAACTCGTCACAACTAATCATATTCCCGCCTAAAATGGAAGAAGATAAAAAGCCTCCCCGAAGGGACGCGTAGCGATTCATAATTGGAAAGAGAAAACGACTATCTATGATGCGTAGCACTCTTTTCCTTACTTAAGATTTTTTCCCACAGGGTTTTTTCTTAAGTATGGTTTTTAACGAGGCACCACTCATAGAAGATAACAGTCGTAAGAAATCGTCTACTTCTACGAGCTTCTACTACATATACGCTCGAAGAAGTGAGGGAGTACTGATGGGGGCTATTTCGCACCCCTTATAATGTGCGGATCGACTGAAGTGTAAAAGATCGGTTCGACCAGACAAGTCAGTTCGGGATCATCTTATCGACCCGGCAGAATACGACTCTCTTCAACAAGCAGACTACAATCCGGACTCAAGAAGGACAATTGGGCCGAGTCCTATTAGGATTATGTTTCCTTGTAATGCTAGGTTTAGTATGATATAAATACCTAGTTAATCATTGTATTACACACACTTGGGAGACTCTACTAATGTCTGCGTAACAGCATAATCCAAGATTATTCAATAAGAAATGAGCTTTTCTTCATATTCATATTATTTTACGTTGGTTGTCATGATTACTTGTTGTTCCCTCAAAATTGTTCTTCTTTGAGATTGATCCATCCTGAATAAAGTAACAGAGCCCTTTAAATCATATATATTGAGAATCCCCAATATCACATATTCACTGATATAATTAACCCGACGAAATCCGGTTAAATCACCATGGAATGTTCTTTTAGAATTGATACACGCCCATTTTAGTTGAATCGACATTTACAAGTGTCAAGTCAATTTAGTTAGTCGGGTGTCACAACATAAAACTTAAAATTTTCTGTAATGGATTAGGTCTTAGTAGATATTTTCATGTGTATACTATTTTATGTTTTAACATGATCTTCATAATCACATAATACATAGTTAAAAAAATTAAATATTAATATAAAATTATTATGATGTCATTCGGTTCGACCGGTTAAACCACTAATAAGTAAGTATATCGGTTCTATTTTTGGTTCGGTTTTAAAAACATTGGTTATAACTATATGAATGGAGCGTATGACAAAAAGTTTTGCACGTTACTGAATTATTCCTTGTAAAAATTAGTTTTCATATCCTTGTACATGGCAGAGTTTCTACACAATAATAAAATTCAGACAAACAAATACACGGAGATATTGTATGATTTGAACTAAGAACTTTCCCAAACAAATTTTTTTATAAAAGGTCCAGAAGGGTCAATGCCAAAGTTAATACCATCTTCTCTTGCTTCCCAATAACATGACTTACAAGTGCTTTTCCAATTTGAATTAAAAACATCAAACGCTCTATCTTTGTCCCCCCACCAAAGATGACAAAAAAATAAACTGGTAGGGAGAACATCTTCACAAAAGTCCCATTGAAAATCTTGATTGATAGAAAGATCATGGTATCCAAGATCATCATCTCCAGATGCACAATGCAACTTCAAAGGTTTAGAATTTGGAGGAAGATGATTGATTACATGAACATTTATTTTATCGGTGAACCAACACTTACGTTTTTCAGCAGCAAATGCTTGAACAATGTTAGGAATGACTAAAAGAGATAAAATGAAGATTTTCAGCATTGTTTAAATTATTCCTCACAAGAAAAAGGTGTGATGTTAATTTATCATATTTCAAGGTTCTTACATATAGATGTACTTGGAGTTAAATATATATTCAATGTACAATATTGCTAGAGTATCAATAGTTGGTGCCAGAACAAATCTTTAATTATGACTAATCTTCCCTAATTTGTTTGATATGGTATATGAGTTGAAAAGGAAAATCTCTATTTACATTTCCTAAATTGGTCAAATTATGACTTATCCATTCCACATTGTATTGGTATCTTTTAATTAATACTCACGTCATGCAATACTTGATTGTTGGAATTCAAATAGTTAATTTGGATATTATAAAGTTGTAATAACATCATCATATTTTACAAATATTTGTACTTATATATATAATATAACATAACAATCTAATATTAAATTACTAATATTTTATGTGTTTTAATTTTTCCAAATCTATTTCCAAGGTCAATTGATTTGTTAATGTGGACGGGTTAAAGTAGAGGTGTAAATAGAGCCGAACAATATGATATTCATGATTGATTTGATTTTTATATTGAGTTTCAAGATTATATTTGAATTTTCATGAATTAACACAAACATACTTTAATTGTGTTAAAGTGGAATATTTTAATATTTTTTACATGTATTGTATTACTTAACATTGAGTTGAGCTTCAATTTAACTTCAAAAGATATGGAACGAAAAAATTGTTCAAACTTGATTTAATATGGGATTTTAAGAACTTTAGATCTTGAAATTATAGGTCTTTAACACTTTGCAAAAAGATAAAAAAAAATACAATTTATTAATGAAAAAATTTATTGATTGAAGGGTAGAACAGATATTTTCTGAACACTTTGCACCTCGAAAAATTGAATATTGGCATTTTGCACACTAAAAATACTCTTTTTTTTTTTTTTTTCATTTTGGCATATTTTTTTAACCAATACTAGCTAATAGTAATTAGGTAAGAATTATTTTTACTTCTTTGTAATTTAACAAATTTAACATCATAACAGTAAAAATAGATTTGTAGAGTATGTCGTGTTGAAAAATTTGAGACCGATTACATGTGAGTCTTATAAAAAAATATGCAATATAAGAACTTTTTAGATTTGTAAATGCAATTTTTAGATATAATGTAAATAATCTAGATGACACATCAAAACAAAATGAAGAGATTTTTTTTTTATCTAAGTATTACATAGATAAAATGTTAAATTAATTTATTAAATAGTAAAATAAATTAAGAATAACATGTTTATTCATCGAAATGACCATTTTATTTTTTCATTGACGACATTCATGAGTTTTTCTCAATGAAGTACACATTATGGTACACAACGCTATAAAAATATATTTATAGGGTGCAAAGTGCCAAATATTTTAAATTTAGGCGAAAAGAGCTGACATTTTATATTTTCAGGGTGTAGAGTACGAAAATCTGTATTGCCAGAGTGCACAGTGCCAAAAAAATATAAAAATTTACATATACACCCCTGACTATTACCCTAATTATAGGATTTACCCAATTCTTTCAAATATCACAAAGACACCCCTGTCGACCAAAATTATATTACAGGGACTCCCCCTGCTACCCCCTCAAATATTACAAGTGAAAATTTTCCAAAATTAATTTGGAGATTTTGTTTTTCTCATCAAGACGTGTTAATAGACACCAACTTTGTCCAATTTCATTGAGTAATTAATTTTGAAGAAATGGCGACCTAAAACACATACGACGGTGCAAAATGACAATTAAATTATATTTTAGGATGAAAAGTACCAAAACTCTTATGTGATCATGTAAAGTGCTAAAATCCTATGATTTGAGGGTGCAAAATGACAAAAAAAGAAATTTAATATGTTAGAAAATCTAATTTGAATAAGCATTTACCGACTAAAATAGAATCGACGTTTTTTTTCTATTTTTAGCCATGATGAGATAATACTACTAAAATATCGATAATAAGAACACAAGAAACAAATGGTGAAACTTATGTGATTTCCAGAATTTAAAATTAAGATGAATCCTGGATAAATTAATATCTTTTAATTATTAATTAGTTAAAATTAAAAACATGGGCGGCTAGAGGTCTTGATGAAAAATAATAGTGTTAATTAAAAAAGCAAATATATAAATTAATTAAAGGAGAAAGAATCTTGTCTCAATTACGGAATTTAATCTAAATCAAATATATTACCTAATTTTTTGTAAGGTAAATCCAGACAACTATTAAATTTGTTTTTATCACCAACAGTTAATGTTCTGAAAATACGAATACACTTGTGAAATTGAAATTGATTGATTATTCATACCATGTTATAGCAATTTACAAACTAAAAAATCGGTTTATATAAACAACGGTTTTAGGTCAGTCAAAAAAAGACTAGAGTGTGATTAATTGATCTTGGGAATAAATCAACGTAATATTAGTGATACAGTTAGTATATATAATAAATAGCACATAACTTTGGAATATTTATATACTTATTTCTAGATTCTTGAAGTTGGATTCGGATTGTGTAGTTTAGAGAAGTTCATTGTCACAATACTGTACAGACCTTTGACAGATACATTTGAAAGTAATAGGCTAAAATTTAATTTTAGTACCATAGGACTGGGCAAAAAGCCTTGTATTATCAATTTATCATCATCAATAACATTGTTGGTGATTAATCCATATATAGGATCCGAACGATTCGGCCCGAAGAGTGAACAAATTCGAACTAATTCGATTCAAGTGTGTAATTTTATTGGTTTTATGTTCACTGTAAAAAATAACTAACATAAAAAACGAGGATCCCATAAACGTTAATTATTTTAATTATGCTTAAGAAATAAAAAGAAAACGTTTTTATGTTTTCCACCATTGATATCAACTACAGTCTCCTTCTACTAGACGTGTGGGCACCAACTTAGATAATCAAACTTTTCTTTCACGTTTTAGGAATCGAGAATTCAAGCAAAAATTTATTTTTCTTTCTTAAGCTAGGGGCGTCTTTTGTATGTATAGGGTTGAAATTTTTTTACTTTTGAGTGTAATCTTAATAATTCGCATCAAGCTTTTATCCTCTTATTTGTATGTTATATGCCTACATTAGTTATAGAAAGTGATGAGTGGTACATTGCATACCCTATTTTAAGAAGATCTTCTATGATCGGAAATGGCAACATCCGACCTCACGACATTTCGGCCGACCACCAACGCTGTACAGCCAACTCCGGATCACAAGCCAAAGGGTTCATGCTCGGATTCCACTGTTGGGCCGATCCCAGGCCCAGTCCTGTGGGCCAAGAAATACACCTCTGCGGATGGTTCAGTTGGCACACCAATTCTGCTATAACTACCGCAAACATTTATGATGCCGGACAACGCACGATTCCCCAGGTGCTCCCAGCTCGAAGCTACTGCTCGAAGCCTCATTGAGATTTATATTTCGATCACATTGTATGTACTAGTCTCTAGCTTGTACGACATCCAATAATGTCCAAGTAGGACCTCGAAATATATTGTAATCAGGATCGATAATATACATATTAGACCCCATGATTGGCATTTTAGCACCTTTATCGTGTTCACTTTCCTTTATTGATCTCCTAACAAAACCACGTTAGATCAATTGGCGCCCACTGAGGGGCCTTATTTGGGTGTTAGATCGAAATATGCCTACTACGAGAAGAAATACATATATGCGAGGGAAACCTTCACACGCAGCTGGAGCACAAAACTCCATTATAAACGAGCCCGATAATCTCTCTCGAGCGGCTCATCAAAAAGAAGCTCCACCGATCGTGCCACAAGAGGATATTCCAATCCGCACGACAGTGGCCGACCTGAGATCCATTATTGGAACAATGTGCAGGGAATTCTTGAACAGTGGAAGAGCTGATCAGTCATCGGTGGATCAACCTGCAATTCATGGGAGACCTGAAATTTCATCCTCAAATATGCAAAAAGAAAGGAGTCTGCTTCGGTCGATGTTAAAAGCACCTACCGCGAATCCTCCTAAACCAGCTCCATCGAAATCTAATGTCCGATCAATGTTACCTTCCAAAGCAGTACATGACGTGGAGGATTCAGTAGTAGGAGAAAGTCAACCTTTGGGTGCTGATAAGGCAAAGAAATTGACCTATAAGAGAATCACTGAAGCAGAACTAGAAAAAATAGTGCTGATATGTTAAATTAATTCATCTTCTTTCAAATTAAGAAAATCCACTTCTTTCACCCGACCCGCTCATACATGTAGCCGTACCAATGGGTTAGATTCGGGTATTTCCAATAGAATTTGAAAGCCCATTGTTGTCTGATTTGTGGGCTAAGTACAGTACAAGATTTAAATTTTGTCAACAAAATGAATTTTTCTTTGGGCCAAAACTAATAAGCCTTAAAACCTTGAACCTGATTATGTAACTATGTTTTACCGGAACAACGTGTAGGTTTCAAATTTGATAAGGTTAGATTTAGATTCGGGTTCATCTATACTGGGTCAGAATTAAAACCAATTTTGATCTTGCAAAATCCTATTATCTTTGAATCCAGCGGATCTATGCAGATTTCGTCCAACTTCAAATCCATTAAAATCAACACTTTCAAAATTTTCAGCAGTATCTTTTTGTAAAACAAGTTTGTTAACATTCACCTTATATAAAAAATAAAAAAAAAAATAAAAAAAAAACTATTACATTCTCATTCAAGTTAGCTCACGTACATGTACACATTTAATCACTTGTTTCAAATGATTTAACATATCATGTATATGTTGGAAAACAAATGTATTGATGTTAATGTATCAAAGCTAGTTCATGTTGTTACATTAAAATATGAAGAAAATGAGACAATTAATGTTAAAACAAATCTTATTAAAATGATGATAAAATAATGTTACTCATTCGTAAACTAAAGATTATGTATGTGTGTATATATATAATATTTCTATTATGGATTTGGATCTTTAACCATTAGATATATTTAAATTTATTTTTGCTCCAATTATTTCAAATTAAAAAATTTCTCAATCAAATCATGTGCATATAACATATCAGTGCCATTTACAAGGTCACAAGCTAATTAAGGTCTTGGTCCTCTAAGATATAATAAATTTCGAACAATTTGGACAATTAGTTTTGGACTTGCATGCATGATTGAATCTACCACTTGCTTTATTTATTTAATTGAATGGCCGAGAATTCTCGATTAATTATGTCATAAATATTATATCTGCTTTTAGTGGTGTACTGTTTCACCAAACAATAACTTATAGTGTTGGTCTCAAGTGGTCAGATGAGGTTTAGAGGGGGGTGAATAAACCTCTTTAAAATTTTCTTCCAATTTTAACTTTAAAACTTTTCTCTAACAGTGAGCAGACTAAGCTGATCAGAGTAGCAAGTTACAAGTCTGTTCGCGAACAAATCTTTGAACAGGTTTGACGACCACTCGTCTGATTATTACTTAGCTGATTTTGTTAAAATCAGTTTTAATACTTAGAGTACTTGCAGCGGATTTTCAAAGTGTTTTTCACAAGTATTCTCAGCAGTTTGAAAAATGTTTCCCCAGTTTTATAAACTCCTTTAAATCATTTTCAAACAGTTAAGTAAAGTGTTTTATGCAATCTTTAAATATGCAAGTAAAAATGCAAATAAAAACACAAGTAATTTTTATAGTGGTTATATGGATGTAAATATCCTTTAATCCACTCGTCCAAGTCACAAAGATCTTGGGTTATACTAGAAACACAAAGTAACCAGTACACTCTGCTTACGCCGATCAACAAATGAACAGGCCGTAAGTGCGCAGTAAGAAATCACAAAGAAATCCTACTCTCTGAAGTAATATCACTCACTTAGATGGATATCTACTTCTCACAACACTCTATTTTTACAAATTCACTCAGAAGATGTGTTTAGCTTTGTTCTTCAACTTCGCTTTTCGTCAACAGATGACTAAGCTGATGAGTGAGCTGTTCTTGAGACTTAAAGAATTTTGCTTCGAAAATTTCTCAGTGATTGTGTTGCTTGTATTCTCTTCGTCTCTTTCAGCTATTTATACTTGAGGTTTGAAAAATGTCCGTTGAAGAGAGACAAGATTCAAATTCCTCGAGTACTGGTCCTTAAAATCCGCGAACGGCTCTTTTGCAGTCTGTCCGTACTGTCAACAGTACTATTCTGCAGGCAGCATTAAATGCACCCAGCTGATGCGAAGCATTTCTTCAATCATTTGTCTTTAATATCCTTGTACTTCAGCATTTATTACTTCGAGGGGCATTTATTACCGTTGGGAAGACTTTATGATCCTTTCCACTTGGCTGACGGAAGTGCAAGTCTGATGGCGAGTTAAGCTGATCTCAAACTTGAACAAATCTGATTTGAGTCGGCTGATCTTCATCAGTCTGATAACTTTCCTTCAGCAGATCAGAAGTCTTTGACCTTGAAATTTTGACTCTTCTGATGTCTTCTTATACTTAGTCAAAATTCCTTCCAAAGGGATCATCAGCTAAGTTACTCCATACTTAGCAGATTTTAAAGTTTTGGAATGCATCAAAACCTCCCTTCTAAATTTGTCTTCAGTGCTTTAATCTTCATCTTTATCCAACATATAGGTCAATCTGGAAAAAGACTTCTTAGTACGTAGCAGAAGGGGACACGTAATTACTAATGTGAAAGTACGAATAAAACAATTGAATTGGACGCCAACAAATGGCAAAATCACATATCGAATCGGATAAGATTGGATTCTCAATTATAAATAAAATTATATTTTTTGTTTTAATTTTTTAAAGATTTTATACATTTGAACTTAATTATCACTTTCTTTTAAAATGAAAATGCAAAATTAACACGATTCCATCTGACATAAATTGCTAGTTATAAAGACCAAATGTGAAAAAAATTTAAAGAATGAGATCTAAAATTGCAATTTATAAAATACCTTTGTTTCAATTTTCCTATCACTTTCTTTTAAATCGAAAGTAGGAACCTGAGACAATGTCATGTGAAATAATTAATTGCTAGTTATGGACCATCAGGACCAAATGTATAATATTTTAATTAAGGAATGGGATCCAAAAATGCAACTTTATGAAATATGAACTAAAAGTGCATGACATTTTAAAATATGAGATCAAACATAAGATTATATAAGATATATATGAGATTAAAAGTGCAAAATATTTTAAAATATGAGATCAAACGTAGAATCATATAAATATGAGACTAAAAATGGAATTTTACAACAAACATATTAAGCTCAAGTGCCCTACAAATCGAAAAAAATATTTTATAGCATATATATTTCAAACACGTTCACTATATATATGAGAAAACGTCATATATATGACGTCCTTTTCTCTTTTTTTTTTGATGCATCATCATATATATATGACGTCACTTTTTCTTTATCTTTATCAACACCGAAAATTTTAATTCATATATTTTGTAAAAGAATAACATAATATATATAGTACTATAATTTATTAAATCCATTATCACCATCAAACTTTATAAGTGTTTATGTGAATTGAAATTATGAGTACTTTTGTACCATGCATAGTACTATGATTGTTATAAAAGTTTGTTCATGCTTTATAGCATTATTCAATAAAACCAAAGATGATATAAACATATTGAAAAAAGTTTCTCAAACTCAAATCAAGAAAAAACATATTTATGATTAATTATGTTAAAATATTTTCTAGCCTAATTATAATTAACCGTAAATTAATATACTTTTCAAACAATTGTCTATGTCAAAAAGAGTTTTTCAAACTCAAATCAAGAAAAACGTACTATGAACAATTATGTTAAATGATTGTTTTAATTTACAGATTATCTCCTATAAGAATCATAATATCAAGAATTAATGATTAGTACTTTTGTTCAATGAAAACAAAAAACATAAAATAAAATTTGTATAAAATATAATACTCAATTTCGTCTAGACTCCTGAAAATCTAAGACCGACACTGAAGAAATGCTATTTTTTGCCATGGAAATTAAGTTGCATGGGTCCACGGTGTCAACCTACGTCAAGTCTACATTGAAGTCCATATGAGTTTTTCCTTGAATTTACATTTATTGGGCCTGTTTGTTTGG